>CM070100.1:18938986-19211486 GCA_036178185.1 Liparis tanakae
GACATCATCTTGTCTTAAACTCGAGTTTAAGTTGTTTCCCTCTTCATCAGATGATGCATTATTCTGCACAGCAAAGCTCAAACATCAAAGTGAAGAAACACTACTCAAGACATAATATTGGTACTTGTATAGCTCACAGGAGGGCCCTTATCTTCATCCAAAATACTTAATTTCATCATGCAGGCAGATTCAACTGTGGCGCTGAAAACCAGGAACTCTGTAATTCTTAATTCATCATCAAGGCAGCTTGACTGACATGTAGAGAGGGAGTCAATTTAACTGATTTGCATGACTGAGAAATTGTTAATTGATATTTTGGCATACAAATCCATTTTAGTATATGCCCGGAGCACTCACACGTTTTCCAACCAATACATGTTCTCATTTAGTAGTAAGCGTGTGGTCACATGGCAAACACAGTCCTCCCATTAGGGTTCGTACGTTCATGGAAAACCTGGAAAAGTCATAGAATTTTTAAATGATCATTTCCAGGCCTGGAAAAGTCATGGAAAAAACTTAAATCCTAAAACTTTTGGAAAAGTCATGGAAATTTGTTATAATGACATGTTCATTTACGCCGAGTTTGAAATAATTAATATGTGTTTTAAAGAAAGACGCTCAAAAAAGAAGCCGGCGTACGCTCTCAATACGCAACATGTTCTAAATTGTTCATGTTTTACCGAGATTTCAATTTGGTCATGGACATTTGGTTTAAAGTCATGGAAAAGTCCTGGAAAAGTCCTGGAAATCCATTGGTCAAAATGTGTAAGAACCCTGTTTCATCCGCCGTCTGACATACCTAACAACAGTTTTTGTCTTTAATGGGATTTTTCCCCTTCCCAGCTACAAGGAGGCGATTCCATGAAACCATGAGCCCTCCAGCTCTGCCCGTGGTGTTCTGCTGTTGTCACAGGAAAATCTGGTTACATTCATCGGCGAGAGGCAAAGACTCGACTCTTCACCCAATTATCATCTTGATGCTACGGAAGGACACGCGCGATGAATAGATACACGACGATCAGGCAGCTCGGGGACGGGACCTACGGCTCCGTCATCCTCGGCCGCAGTCTGGAGTCGGGAGAGCTGGTGGCCATCAAGAAGTGAGTATTCGGACAATTGTGTGTGTTAGTGGCGGCAGCACCTTTTTTCTCTTTGACATGCAATTTGGTGTAATTTGCAAAAAATAAGTAACGGGGGGGAAAATATTTTTCAGAATGAAAAGAAAATTTTACTCCTGGGAAGAATGCATGAACCTTCGTGAAGTCAAGGTGGGTTTATCTTATTTTTTAACACCATTTCACACATTCAAATAGCAGAACATACAACCCTAAATCAACTGAAATACTTTACATACAATTCCATCTATATTTGGTAGAGAATTGTCAATATTTAATATAAAATAGATGTTAAATAATGTGTGCTCATATTAATTTCAACTCATCCACATGAACTTTGCAAATCAATGTTTTTATTGAAACTCCTCAAACATATGAGTATTGGATCCATTCTCAGATTTAGGGTTTGAAATATCACTGCTGTATTACCGGTTAAATACAATGTTATAAGCAGGGTTCGTACGGTCATGAAAAACCTGGAAAAGTCATGGAATTTTAAAATGGTCATTTCCAGGCTTGGAAAAGCCATGGAAAAAACTTAAATCATAAAAGTTTGGGAAAAGTCATGGAAATTTGTTATAATCACATGTTCATTTACACCGAGTTTGAAATAATTAATATGTTTTTTAAAGAAAGACGCTAAAAATATAAGCCGGCGTACGCTCTCAATACGCAACATGTTCTAAATGTTTCATGTTTGTACCAAGATTTTTGTTTTGTAATGGAAATTTGACTTAAAGTCATGGAAAAGCCATGGAAAAGTTATGTGTAAGGGAGTACAACAAATATACAACAGCTAAATGATGAATTTAGTGAATCATTTCTGTATTGCCTCTTCAATATGTGGGCTGCATTTCACAGAGTATGTACATACATAGATACGTAAACATCAAATAGCAGACAAAATGTTGTTTGTCATGTTGTCAGATATCTAACTTTATGATGACTTCATGATTTGCAGGTAAAGCAGTCACGATAATACGATTAATATACTGCACATCTACATTGTAGACCAGTTGTCACATGTTCAAAATGTCTGTTTGTTTTCATACCGATTCAGTATGTTACTGTCCACATTTCCTCACAGCTCAAAGTCACACCCAGCTCTAAGAGTTTATTTATTTAGTGATTATTGTGTGCTGTTGCTTTTTGAGCTCCGGTTCCCAACCCTGGCCTCCATCCCTCTCCTTAGAGCTCCAACCTCATGTAGCAAAACATGTGTGCAGCGCGCTGGTCCTCAGAGGATAGTCGGGTCATAATTTACAGCATGTCACACCAGACAATCTCAAAATCCCATTACAGCTCCCCCGCCCTTTACTCCAATGTAGCATGGTAAACCCACGTCCTCCCAGTGCATCGGAACAGGGTCTATGTCTCCGTCCTGCTTTCTATTCACCCTTTTCCAATTGTGATTTTAAATCCCACCTCAGCAGCATTTATTAGTATTTAGTATTTTAGGAGTAGTATTAGTATTTTAGTATTGTTTTTTGTGTTTTTATTTGTATCTTTTATTTTTATTAATGCTCTATGTACACCCACTGAAATCCTGAAATTTCCCCACTGTGGGACTAATAAATGATGGTCTGTTTTTTTATTTTTTTACAGTCCTTAAAGAAACTGAACCATGCCAATGTAATCAAACTTAAGGAGGTGATTCGAGAAAACGATCACTTGTACTTTGTGTTTGAGTACATGAAGGAGAATCTGTACCAGCTGATGAAAGACAGGTGCGTAAAGTCGTTGCTTACTGCATTATTAATCCCACAGTTGATAACTTCATTTGATAAATGTTGAGTTTTCTAACTCTCTGTTTCTCGCTGCAGGACTCGATTGTTTCCTGAATCTGCCGTGAGAAATATCATGTTTCAGATATTACAGGGGCTCACGTTCATCCAAAAACACGGTACGTCTGTTCACGACTCCACGCTTAACTAAATGCGGCACGTCTTTTACATTTTGCGCCCAGACGATCACGCAGTTGGTCTTTTTTTAGGGTTTTTTCACAGAGACATGAAGCCTGAGAATCTCCTGTGCATGGGCCCAGAGCTGGTGAAGATAGCCGACTTTGGGCTTGCCCGTGAAATCCGATCTCGACCCCCATACACGGACTACGTCTCGACGAGATGGTGAGTTTCTTCAAGAGTAAACTTAGCGCACTTTGTTTGATTGTTTCTTTTCTCTCACGTCTGCGTACCCTCTCTTTTGGACCAGGTACAGAGCCCCAGAGGTGCTCCTCAGATCCACCTCCTACAGTTCACCCATAGACCAGTGGGCAGTCGGCTGCATCATGGCAGAGCTGTATACCCTCAGGCCCCTCTTCCCAGGCTCCAGTGAAGTAGACACCATATTCAAAGTGTGCCAAGTCCTGGGAACGCCAAAGAAGGTGAGGCTCTGTCTTCACACGTGTATGTGCACCCGTCTACACATTCTGTATAATGATTACACAGAATGTGTAGACGGGTGCACGTACATGAGTAATCCTCACTATTTAACTGCACTTGAATGTAACCGAGACCAGAATCACCTTTTTCATTTCCACGTTTCATTTATGCTTGAAAAATAAGACCAACAACATAACAAATGGCTCTTATTATGGTACTTTTGTAGTTTGACTATGTTGAGGAAATGTTACTTTCTGTATTCTTGTTGTTCTTAGTTTGTACTCTAGGTTGAAATGCACTTATTGTAATTCGCTTTGGATAAAAGTGTCTGCTAATTGACATGTAATAACATGTAATAACATGTATTGGTTTGGTTTTACGGGTCACCCCTTTTTTTATTTGAATTTACTAATCCACTTCCGTCCCTGTGAATAGAAACACAATGTTCTTGTTAAATGTGATGCTCTGTAAATGTCTGTCTCCCCCTCTAGAATGATTGGCCGGAGGGATACCATCTGGCAAGTGCAATGAATTTCCGTTGGCCTCAGTGTGTTCCCAGTAGTCTAAAGACACTGATCCCAAACGCCAGTCCGGAAGCCATTCACCTGATGACAGACCTGCTCCAGTGGGATCCCAAGAAGAGGCCAGCGTCGGCCCAGGTGGGGTCCGATCTACACTTCATCTTCTTTTTTTTATAACTTTTTATTTAGCATTTTTTTACATTTCACCTTAACAGCTCAACATACATAATAATGATAATAATAACAATAATAATAATAATAATAATAATAATAATTATTATTATTATATATATATATTATCATAATAATAATAACTTTATTTATATAGCACCTTTAAAAACAATGTTTACAAAGTGCTCCACAGAGAGTCAAAGCAAAACAAGTGGAATAGTAAGAAACCACTATTACATTTAAAAGTATTTATTAAAATGTTAACATCTTGATATCTTTTCAGGCCCTCAGGTACTCTTACTTCCACGTGGGCCAGGCGTTGGGCACTCCGCAGCAGATCCTGGATCAGGGCAGACCTCAGCCGGGCGGTGTGCCGCTGCAGGCTCTCTTCCAGCAGCAGCAGCCGCCCCTGCTGCTTCAACCTGTGCCCCCCTCCCAGCCTCCACCTCCAAACCAGCACTGCTCCCAGCAGATCCAGCCCTCCCCCGTGTCTGTGTCTGCACAGGCAGCATCGTACCAACGGCACACAGAGCTGGCGCGAGAGCAGCAGTCGAAGCACGTCCTGAAGCAGGAGCAGGCCGGGGGAACGCCACGGAGCCATCTTCCTTACATCGTTGACAAGAGTCTGCAGAGCAAAGTGAGGCTGGAATGTGTGTGTGTGTGTGTGTGTGTGTGTGTGTGTCTTAGTTGTAACATGTAGATGCTAAATCCTGGCCAGGAATGCCTTACATCTAGCCTCCAATACATTCCTGATGATGGTTGATTGATGTTAACATCCAAGCTGAAAAAGAAAAAGCTACGTTAATTTGCTTCACTACGTATTTTGAGTAATACTTACAATGAACAACTTATGCAACATATTTCTGATATGTATGACTGATGTCCCTTTAGCAAACGAGACAGGAGACGGAGAAAGCAAACCCGCCGAACTATCAGATGAAACCTAAAGGCGGGCGGCGGCGCTGGGGCCACGGCACAGGACACCCGAAGGGCGAAGACTGGGACGACTACGAGGAAACCGATCTGACCTCCATAAGTGTTCTTGGAAAAAGTAACTTCTCCACAGAGAAGGCGAGGCAGGGGGAGGACGCGCTGAGCAGGTGCGGCCACCATCTGTCATGTGGTACCTTTGGCTTTTACCAGGGGCACAGCCAGTGGACTTATGAACAATATACACTAGCGTTCAAAAGTTTGGGGTCACTTAGAAAAAAGAAAAAAAAGCCCTGTTTTTTCCCAATGAAAATGACATTAAATTAATCATAAATACACTCTATACACAGTTAATGTGGTATTCTCTGTTTTTTAATGAAATCTCTTCAGAGGTGTATAGAGGCCCATCTCCATGTTCTAGTGGTACATTGTGTTATTGCCTTAGAAGACTAGCAGAGGGTTAGAACCCCCTTGAAATGCTTAAAAAAAAAATTGTTATAACTTTTTTTAGCATTTTCCACAAACAGATTATTCCTTGACATTGAAACCCTTTTTATGTGATCGCAGCTGAAAACAGTTATGCTGGTGAGAGAAGCTCTAAAACTGGCCTTCCTTTGAGCCACAAGTTTGAAGAACAACATTAATATTTACAATGAAAATCATTATTTCTAACCTCGTCAATGTCTTGACTATATTTTGTATTCATCCATCTTGTATTCATATAATAAATAAAAGTGTGAGTTTTCATGGAAAACACTAAATGTTCTCGGTGACCCCAAACTTTTGAACGGTAGTGTACATATGCAAAAAGATCAGTAGCCTCAGGTTATGTCTATACGTCACTATGACTACAAGCAGGTAACTCGCATCGCCTTTGTCTCATCGAACGAACGCTGTCTTTCAGATATGGGAATGTTCTGGATTTCAGTCGACCCAACGGAAAGGAAGACGCACCTTTAAACCTGAACAAGAGTTCGGCCCTCCAGGAGCCTCCGAGAACCGCGTCTGCCAAACAACATTACCTGAGGCAGTCGAGATATTTACCTGGTGATGTATATTTGAATACTTGTGTATTTGTGTGTATTTTTTATTCAGTCAATCAAATACAATACAATACAATATTATCCTATATAATATACAAAAGAGAAAGACTGAAAAGGTGTAGGTAAAAGCAAAAAATGCTTATAAATTCCTATCCTAAATTGAATAAATCAGAAAATTAATATTAAATAAAGAAAGAAAAAAAAAAAATATATATATATATATATATATTTATATATCATACCACATACATCTTCCATATTAATACGTTTTTAATTACATTTATAACTCTCAAGAATTGTTTTATAAATAATTCCCTTGAAAACCAAAAAGCAGTTCACCATTCTTGCATCCATTTTAACATTATTCCATAATTGGACTCCTGCAACAGAAATACATCTTCTTTTAATCCCTTTTCTAGCCTTTTGTACCATGAACTTACAAACATCTCTCAAATCATATTTACCCTCATGTATTGAACAACTGAGTAGGACTGAGAGGAGTCTTTAATAAAATGGTGTGATGTTTTATGGTGGTTGATACAGCATATCAACCACAAGTCATTGTTTCAACAGATACACTCAGTATATATTAATGCTAATATTGGTAACCATGGGGACACGTTGGCAAATAAGTGCTGAGAGTTAGCAGGGTCCGACAACGCCGACGGGAGTTCAAATCGAGGCGTCTGTCTCTCTGCAGTACCCGTCTGTACCTGGTCATCAGTATTCATGGGATGAGAAACGGTTAGATTTAATAATGTCATTGTCCTTAATAAAAGTATCTGATCATCTCTCGCCGTCTCCCTCAGGCATTAGCACAAAGAAGAACGTGACCATGAATACCAGTAAGGACTTCACTGGGAGCCACCTCTGGGGCAACAGCAGTATTCCATTCGGAGGGACTCTGCCGAGCCGAGGCGCTCACGGTGACCTCCCCGGACATCTTGAACTAAACTTCTCTGTGATCGTTGTTACCACGACTGAATGAATCTGTCATTTTGTTGTTTTTAAATGTCAGGAACAAACACAATCTCGGGTGGATACATGCCATCGTTTTACAAAAAAGACACCGGGTCCGCCGATCACAGGAGGCACCAGAGTCCTTCGGTGGAATCGACGGCATCGAGTGAGGATACGTTTCTTTAATATTCAGCTATCCGGCTTCTATTAACTGTCCAGCCACCTAAAAATACCTTTTTGAAAACATGTCAGAGATACCTGTTTTGATGTTATTTCAGATTATGCAACATGGCAGTCGGGCCGGAGTCCGATGAACACCTCTACCAACACGCCAATGACCAACAAGAGCACTCCGGGTCTGCTGCCCCGGCCCCCGGTCCAGTCCATCCACGGGCGAACGGACTGGTCTGCCAAATATGGACACCGCTAGTGCCCTGCCTGGAGCTCTGACCTGTGCTCCTAAGACTTTCACCTCCAAAGAGTAGGCCTAGTCGTTTTATAATATAAATCTGTGCATACATCTTACAGAGCAATAATTTTGTTTTTCATTATGTGTACTATGGATGTTGTGAATTGTAAAATATCTACGTATATGTGTATATTTAAATGCAACCGGCCAACATTTTAGCCCATATTTGCTCCCTGTGTTTTTATTTTGTATTACTGTAACATAGCTAATGTTCTACAGAGGTCACAACCTCAGTTTTGTATCAGATTTGTCATTCAACGTTCACCAGCCTGTTTACATCATATGCATATTATAATTCTTGTAAATCTTCACTGTTTTGGCTACAACTAATTACTTTGCCTCTGTAAAGTTCAGTATTTTTATATATATATATATATATATATATGTGTATATATATTTTTTAACATTGCTGCTGTTTTTGTTTTGTGATGCGTGCATTATAATGAATATGATGCAGGTGGTTGCGACACTGCTCAAATGTGTTCTAGTTTCTAAAGTATAATTATCCAAGTTCAAACGAGCTCCCCCCCCCCCCCCCTTGGCCAAATTGAGCGTGATTATTGAATTGCCAGTTGTTGAGTATAAATAAACCTTTGACTGGGTACTGATGTGTTCAATGCGTGTAATTTTTCATGAAACATATTAAAGCGATTTTTAAATTAAAAGTTACCCATCAGTTTAATATCTGACCCACAGCTGCATCATTGTGAGCATATGCTGCTCTGGTAGATGCTGGCAACAACATTAATCTAGAGCTTAATCTCAGTAGTAGCTCAATGTTATTGCTATACAAGCATGAATACAGTGCGATAGTCACTATCGGCACATCATTAAATTAAATTATGATATGTTGTTCCTTTTTTTTAACCCAGCACATAGTATGTCATATATGGTAAGGCTCTGAGGCAAATGTGTGTTTTTTCAATTAAGTTAATTTATATAGCCTATTTTCACAAATTACAAATATGTCTCAGGGTTTTTGGGGCTGGAGAAAATAAATTGAATTGAATAAATATTGTGATTGATGGAGGTTAGATGGCCGGCTGGCGTTTATGAGATTGGAGTGAGACACGGAGAAAATGCGATGTGGTGCTCTTCGCAATAAAACATCTTTGATGGGGCGTGTCGAGTCTCGGCCAATCAGCGTTCAGATGTCTTCCGCGTGTGGGGGTTTAGGTTAGCGTGAATATCAGCCGGCTACATCTACTGCTGTCCCGCTGCACGGTGCCCGTACGTCAAAAACGATATGATTTTGCACATGTATCTCTCACAGCGTTAAGTTGCAGAGCTTCTGAGACCGTCTTCGGCTTTAAAAAAATATTTTCATTTGTATTTCTACTGTAGATAAATATACCAGTATCATATTTATGGTATATCGTATTTATGGCATTGCAATTAATTCTGATATCAGGTATCATGATATTTATGGCAGGTGTCGCATATAAGTTGACAGGTAGAGGAAAGAACAGACTCATGGAACAGAATCATGGAACAGAATTATGGAACATAATCATTAACAGAATCATGGAATGGAACAGGCTCAAAGCTCAGCAGAGCACACAGGTCCCAAAAAAGGAAGTTGGTTCATGACTTTAACCATATTATATATAATGACAATGTAAGGTTGTTATTACTATTAGGGCCCGATCACTGAATTATTCAGAGGACCTTTTTTTCTTAAAATGTTTGTTATTATTTAGATTTGACGTCAGAACCATCAAAAGACCGTAGTTATAAAAGCTTTAAGGTGTCATCAAACAACGTGGATGTGATGTGGCAACAAACGAAAAATATGTCATCATATATGGTATTTAAAAAAGAGTGTATGGTCATAGAGTAAGTAGACTGTAGTTTAGGATTAGCAGCAAAGAGATTTAATTTGTAATGCAATCAACATTAGTGCGTAATCACTACATTACATACATCTCACCAAATGTGTTGTCCTTTCTTCCCCTGAGTAAAGTAGATTGTGGTAGGACTGACAGTAATCCACAATGGAATCATATATTTGTATTAACTGTATTGAATACCACAGAATACCACACAAGCCAAAAAGTGCTCAATGTAATGCTGAATAATACAAAATACATGACAAATGTAATGATAATATTAATATAGAATATTTCAACTACTTGTTATACTACTGTAAATGATGAGTTACTAGATGAAGTGTGAGATTATGTTGTAATATATTTAATAGAACAAAAGTAAAAGGAAGGCAGACTGCCACGTGCAGCGCCTCAATTGGATGTGTCTGACGCTTGGAGCTTAACTTCCCTACGTTTCTCCTACAAATGGGCCTTGAGCTTGTTTGGAGGTTCTAGCAGGGGAGCGCAGCTACTGGTACACCGAAGGATGGACGTCCGCCGGAGGGACCTCGTCCTCTTTCACCGAGCGCGGGGCTTCGGGAGGGACACACATGGAGCGGTGAGGGAGGAAGGGGACACCCGCCTAGCCAGCCAGATCAGCCGAATAAACCCTAGCGATCAATGGGGTGACAGATGTCGCAGCCAGATCGCCCTCACATCCATAAAGAAAATGCTCGGCGTGTTATTTATAACCAGTAGAACCAAAGCAGCCTGTACTATCATGGTATCATGGTGTCAGATATCGCCGCAATGTGTATGGTTCCCAGGATGGGTTTATAAACATAAATGTATAAACATAAACTATGTCGATACGTTGAATTATGTGTAAAATTATCGTAACAAATATTTACAACTATTAAAATGAGCGCAGCCTGATAGTATTTTACCCGTGATGCATAGCGGCAATATGTTAATGAGCCATGTTTGTATTGGCCACCACCACCGCTAACCAATCACAGTCGTCAAATGCTTCCCCACCAGCTTTTTCTCTCGCACGATACTAACCGCATTGTTTTATTTGCTCACGACACTACCACATTGTATAAGGAATGAACTTGTACTGCTCCCTTCACTCTGATTTCGTCACGGCAGCACACACAGGTATAACCTACGACACGTTATCTCGGTTACCGCACTTTGTGCACCTTAGGTGCATTTGTGTTTTGTGAGGTTTACTCTGTCTCTTTTTTTGTTTTAGATATTTAACTGGACACTTGAAATACTAAAGTCATGGCTGGAAAAGTTGTGCTGCACTACTTCAATGGCAGAGGGAAAATGGAGTCAATCCGTTGGCTTTTGACTGTTGCAAATGTTGAGGTTAGTGAATAATGTGCTGATCCTAATCTAAAACTATGGTGTCTCTTAACAACCGTGACACCTTTGAATGCGCCCTTACGTAATATTCTGTTCACAGTTTGATGAGGTCTATCTGACAACTCGTGAGCAGTATGAAAAACTGCTGAGTGGTGAGTTTAAAAAATTGTGTTTAAAGCTGAATTATGGCCCGTTTTCAAGTTTAATGTCTAACTGGCTCACTCATGACGCAACCAGGTGAAGGTGTACTCTCAACCCTCTCCTTAGCCCGAGTTAAAAACGGGGTGTGCCGCTCTTCACGCCTGCTGCTTTGTTTTCTTTGCAGATGGAGATCTTATGTTTCAACAGGTTCCTCTGGTGGAAATTGATGGCATGAAGCTCATTCAGACAAAAGCAATTTTGAATTACATTGCTGAGAAGTACAATCTTCATGGAAAAGACCTCAAAGACCGGGTCATGTATGGTCCATTTCTTTAAAAAAGCGTAATTATGAGTGTATTCTGTTTTCACCTGTATTCACGGTATATGCTTATGCTTTTCCTCAGGATCAACATGTACTCGGAGGGAGTGATTGATCTCATGGAAATGATAATGGTGATGCCCTTCACTGCAGATAAACCTGCACAACGGCAGACCATTGAAAAGAAAGCCAAAGAACGCTACCTACCTGTGTTCGAGAAGGTACCTTCATGCTTACTGTACATATTATACAAATTGACGTGTTCTAGAAACTGATTCATCTTAGCAAAACACCCTTTGTGATGGAAAATTGAGCTGTTGATGATTAGATATTGTGTGTCTTTGATCATCTCAGGCACTGTCTGGGCCCATCTACCTGGTGGGAAGTAAACTAAGCTGT
Organism: Liparis tanakae; assembly: GCA_036178185.1. Lineage (NCBI taxonomy): Eukaryota > Metazoa > Chordata > Actinopteri > Perciformes > Liparidae > Liparis > Liparis tanakae. Next base: position 18,950,618 of record CM070100.1, read on the forward strand.
GCAGATGTGCAGCTGTTTGAATGCACCTTGATGCTGGAGGAGTTATTTTCCGGAGTCCTCGTAGACTTTCCCAACGTGAAGGTATGCGATATAAGACCAGACGTACAAGATCACATCTTCTGATAATATCAGTCTATTGTTAATAACAAAAAACAATGCACCCACTACCGAATGCTCTGTTTAAGAATGGCTTTCATTGTTTCCCTCTAGGCTTTCCAGGGCAGAATGACCGCGATTCCTGCCATCGCCAAATTCCTGCAGCCCGGCAGCCAGAGGAAGCCGAAGCCAGATGAAATCTATATGAAGACTGTCATGGAGGTGTTAAACTTCAATAAACCATTGAAATAAATGTTGCACCTTCCTCACACAGTGCGGATGATTCATTAACGACATACAGATTAATTATGTGCTGTTTCATGTTGAGAATAGTGCTAATCCATTGCAAATCTAATTAACTGCAATCTATGTAATAATGTTTTAATGACAATAGATTTATTGTGACGTATATTAAATAAATGGTTAATTTACGAGGAACATTTGATAAATTGTGTTTTTTTCTGGTTAGTCGGTTACAGAATTTGGATTATATCCACACCAAGTACATACAAACAAAAGCATTACGTTCATCACATTTATTCTGATTAGTTTTGTGGTTATTGAGTTACAAAAATCAAACTATTAAGGTCAAGGTTGTTTTTTTTTAAAGTCAAGACAAAACATTAGTTAAGAATCCTGGTTAGAATATTTTATTTACTAACCTTGAAAGTATTGGCAGCCTGCAAACATTGATTTGTATTGTAAACAGTAAACCACCTGCCAACACATACAATTGCACCAAAAAAGCTCAAATGCAGCTATTACTCCCAAATCAAGAGATTTACATTCATGCACATACAAAAAAAAGAAGTGGTTTTATTATACAAGATCGCTAAAACCGATTTACTGCGATAAGTATGTAGGCCAATCAACCGTGAATCTGTTGAACACCCTCTGGTAGTTTTTGCTAATTATTTTGTTTGCATGGTCCCAAAACAGAAGGCGTGTTGTAGTATGCCCACTGGGAATGTTGTTTTCTTTAAAACAGGCCTGCTCAGACAGAGCCCTCAGTCAGCGTTCCTCCTCCAGTCACACAACGAAGACGAGTAACAGCCGAAACACCATCAGCAAACTGAAAGAGAGAGACGGCAAATCAAACATAATTAAAACAAGTGTGATCCCTGTGATATTTTTTATTTGATCAAATACACTCTGACTCTGACCTGAGGCCTGACACAATGCCAGCAGGCATCAACTTTCCAGATTTCTTGTATCTCATTCCCATCAAGAGGGAGAGGACTCCTGAGGTAACTGAAGAAAGAAAAAAACGGCACGACATTAAAACAATCCTGACTCATAAACTGTTGATGTATTAACGAGCTTCGACACACTTACGCAACGAGACCTTGATGTCCTTTGGGTCGTAAGAGACGTTGTATGCACCATAAGCGGCCAACACACCGAAAACTAAACCAGCCATCAGGGACATGACGCTGCCTGCAACGACACAGGGGATAATCAAGGTTATTCATAGTTCGTCAAGCGACACATTTAAAGTTCAGCCGCCTGACAAAATAAAAAGGGTTCAACCTCTTCTGTTGTAGCCCATAAACCCCCCGAAGGCGATGGCTGCAGCGTAGCCGAATCCAATCCAGTCCACTGCCATGACGAAGCTGCAGAAAGAGTACAGCTCAGGAGGTATGAATGGTATTATTGTTAAACTAGGACTTGAAATAGTAAAGTTTATACAAAACACAGATTATCCAACGTCAACCCTCCTATTACCTTTGGGGTCAATTTGATGTTTAACGTCTCTAAAAAATTGACATAATATTTATTTTTTGCTTCATATTTCATGACTTTTCCTAATTTATTGGGGAACACATAAAATTCACATGATGATATGTTTTCACTGTCCTGAACACAACTTGTACGCATCTGTGTTATTTGGGGTCAATTTGCCCCCAGGCTGTTTTTCACTGTGTAAAACATATAAGAAATATCAACTTTTCTATTCATTTAAAGGGCCATTTAGGTGGTCAACAAACAAACATAAAGTGACACTTAAACTTGGGGAACAATATGAATTCTAATCATTTTCTGGAGGTTTTAATTGCTGTGATCAAAGAAGGTAAAATACTTAGTAACTTTGAAGGTAGGGTTAAAATAATGCACTTCTTTGTCTAGACGCTGAACTAATAATAGCAATAATTCACTCATTTCTGTTTCCTGTTAGACTGTATTACCTCCTACACTATTTTTACTTCTGTGCAATACTTATACAATACTATTAATACTGTAATATGTTTTTTGAAAATTGAAGCAGTGCGATTTGTTCGATTTTTTTCTGTGTTGGGATGGGTGAAAAAATGAAAAATAACGTGTTTAATGTATAACTGTATACTCTGCTTCTGAGAATAAACACAATTTACAAAAAAAAGATAATGCACTTCTACAATTGAAGTATTCAATTAGCTATAGCATATTAATTTCCACATGGATGGACGCTAATGAGATTTGAACACCTACACGTGTACCTCTTCCTAAACTTGTGAACGCAGTAATGTCTGTACTTTAGTTCTTTGACCCCTGTGGTCAGAGCACCTAGCCGCAAGCCGTCGGACCCTAGGTGTCGCTGTAAGACCTTTAGTGGTGCAAACAGCGCCACACGCATATTCTATAACGATGTGAAGTAGTTACGTATTGGAATAATATTAGCATTAATTTAATTTGCTCGGTAAATATTGCTTACCTTGCGTTCAATCCAACAGCAGCACTGGGAAACGTTATCCTAAATGTGTGACTGCACTTCCTTGTTACTGCCCTAAAAACACAATACGCATGCGTCGTTTGGTTCGCGTTGTGTTCGGTTACTCCTGATAAAGTGGGAAAGTAGTATCTCAAAATATTCAAAACTATAGGAAGCAAACCGCGCATGCGTATTGTGTTTTGAGGGCACCAACAAGTGCTAAATACATTAACGATTACGTTTAAAAAAAATAATTAATTAATAATAATAATATATATGCATATATATATATATATATACATATATAAATATGTATATATATATATTTATTTATATTTATTTACTTTTTGACGGACACGGAATATTGAGCTCAACAAGCACATTTCTTTTTTTGCTTTCGTCCCAGTGTCCTTCTGGCTTCCGGTCCCCATTTATACATTTAATATCTTAATATGGTGCAGTGGGGCTTAAGTGGTTAAAAACTGAGCATTTCTATTACAAAGAAAAAGCTTTCATTTGGTAAATGATTGGGTTTGACATTAAGCAGTTTTTTCTCCTTTTATTATTTCATGTGTATACTATTCATTATGTATTATATATATATATATATATATATATATATATATATATATATATATATATATATATATATATATATATATTACATTTTTTTAGTATTGAAGAGCTATACTGTTCTATATTATGCATATCATGCTTTTTAGGACCCACCCACCCCCCGACCCCGCGCGGTTGTATCCACAACCTGAACCTATACTATTCCCGTGAACCACAGAGCCCCCCCTATTGGGAGAGTGCGGCTGGTAAGGTGATCACAAAACCTCCGGTAAGCTGATCACACCCACCAGTAAGGTAATGTCAGCTACCGGTCGTTAGGTGATGTCACCAAACCGCCACACCGAAGAGGAGTAGCTGATCCTCAGACCATCTACGCCTCTAACAAGGGAGGTGGGGCAGGTTCAACCACCCCATCCGCCCCTTCTGTGGGATTCACAAGTGATCCCCCAACCCCTTCAAAATAGAAGGGGTCCTACAGACTGCTGGAGATCACGCCTACTTACAGACTCTAGTCCGCGCGAATCAAAGGCAATGTCACGTGAAAATGTTTCCATGGCGACGACCAGGTCACGAAAATCGAAGGCACTGACGAGTGACTTCCACCAGGAAACCTGTTTAAATGTATCACATGTAGTTAAAGGTCCCCTTTTCTACTTTTCTGGATCTTTTGAATTTCTGAATGTTTCAATACATTTGGAGAACATGTCAAGTGTAAAATCAATTGCAATTTAATAATGTATATATATATATATATATATATATATATATATATATATATATATATATATATATATATATATATATACACACACATTATAAAGTAATTTAAACTGTCAATATAATGCATTCATACATATTATCACATTCTTTTTCTCATGTTAAATTTGTTGTCTTAGTTTAATGTTGGACTAAAATTATCCTATTTATAGGTGAGAGGACTGTTTTGGTCCTCATCTCAGAAAGCATGGTATTTTTCTTTCTTTCGAGTGGTTGCAGGAAGACAATATATTGCAGGTGTGCACAACCAACAGTGCAGAAACCTTTTGTTCAAATAAAATCTTCCCACAGATGAGTGCAAGGCAACATGTTTCACCCCCAGTTAGTTCATTACAAGATGGAATTAAAATTGATGTGTTGGGATCTATCGTAATAGACCAAAACATTAAAAAATTGGTTAAGTGACTTTTTAAAAAAGAAATCATGAAAATACAGTGTTCATATGTATTCAACCTGGGCTAAGAAGCCCTAAAATAATATATTGTGTAACCAATTATATTCAGAAGCTCTCAATCTAAGGGTCACATGATTTATCTGAAAAACAAAATGCAAATTCAGTTTAATTCCACCAGCAAATCATCATCAGCATTAGATGTACTTATGCATTTCTAATATCTATGAAAGGTCACTCTTTAATTTAAGTCATGTGTTCAGGAGTCAGAAAAAGAAACTTAACTCTCCCAAAAGAAAACCACTTTATTTCTCTCTGACCCCCTTTGTCCAGAACTTACATACATTAAAGGCTTCATCTTTTAATAATAGTCCTCAAGTGTAAATCAATGCATTCTTTGAGCAAAATAAGCCACTATAAACTCTAGACGATGTGACGACCACACGCAGCAGCAGCAGCAGCAGCAGCAGTAGCAGCAGCAGCTCCTCCTCCATGCAGCCGCCTGGTGGAAAAGAGCCACTGTGGCCCTCTGAGGGGCGAGGACCAACTCCTCCAGAGAGAAGGCACACATTTCCCAAATCAGTTGGTATTTAAATACTGTCTAGAGATTTCCTGATGCGTTAGTCTGGTTGTCAGGATAAAAATGACTATAAAAAGTCTGAGAAGTCATTTAAGAACAAGGAAGGATTATTTAAGTAAGGTTTTGGATTGACATGTAAAAACTGAGATTTACTTTACCTTCCACACGAGGAAAAAAATCTCAAACTAATTCTAGACGAGGACGCAAACATGTAAAGTGACTTGTGGAGAAAAAAAAATGCAATGCTTTCATAACAGTAGACGACAACAACGAACATACAGTGCATTTCCCAAGACAGTGACATTTATAATAAAAATGGCTTTGAGTGCACAGGAACCTGTGATAATACTGTCAACATGGCGTTTCAGCATTTTGCAAGGTAGATACTTTTGTATGACCTGTAACATGATATTCAAAGAAAGAAAAATGCATATCAAAGTTATGAATCTGTGAATAAATCCCTATAAAAGCAAATACAATTATAATATATTTAGGCCCAATACGTTTCTTTGCTGACAGCCAGGCTTGCGTTAAACAAACATTGCTCAACTTGAACACATGGAGAACATCGTGGTAAACACAGGTTTGGCAATGATTGACATTTAGTTAAAGTGATATTTCATTTTTAAACACGCATTCCTCCATGAGTACACTGTGGCATTTGTGGTCGACACCCATGTACAGTGTGTGCGTGTGTGTGTGTGTGATAATATACATAATATTAGTAAAAACAAAATCTTGGCTGTTGGGAAGAAAAGAAAAAAAGCTTTCATATATGCATAAGAGTTTTCGGCTACATTCATTACGATTATATAAAACTCATATGAATATTCATGGTAAACAATGCAGCTGGTGTCATGTTAATGAGCCTCAATAGAGGACTGCATGCTACTTATTTTGTTCTATTAATGTAAAACACTTTAAATGAGCAAATTGCATAAACCTCCTGACATGGGACTTGGCATAAATGACATTACATCTACAACCAATGTCAGTGCACTTAAATAATTGATGGTCTCTCATGAGTCGGCTGGTGTTCGGTGTCTGCTACACAGAGTAGCTGAACATAATCAATTAACTGGCTTTCAGAGCACTTGGCACATTTTGCTCTCAAACACATGTCATATAAGAGCTTTAAAATTAGCCGTAATTTGATGGAAGAGTGGGCATGCACGAGTAATAATCTGGCTAAATTTGATGAAAGGGGGAATTACTTCAAGATAAGTATATAGCTGTTTTTTTTATTTTATAGTAGATAACGAGGGGTATTTTCAAGGAATACCCTTCAACAACTCCACTCGTGTTTTCTCAACATTTCAAGGCTGCAAATCCAAATATCGCGAGGGAACAAGTAGCACAAAAAAGCTTAACATTTCTCCGTATCTTCGTTCAGCTTTTAGCTCAAGGTCGACAGTGAGCCAGACGTGAGCGGTTAAATCTCCGAGCCTCTCCTCAGATACCGCCCCCGCCTCTGGCGCACGCCTTGTGTTGTTGCGATACAGGAAAATGGCAACGTCTCTCCATGTCTTTTGTGCGTCTCACCGTGGCAGCCGCTGCCCTGTTGGTTAAGGGAAGGCGTTCACCCACAGCCAGCCCAGCAGCGTCCCGTACACCCAGGTCCGCACGTACAGTTTCCTGCCGTTCTCCGTCAGCAGCAACGGCAGCGTCAGGCCCCCCAGGATGATCACCGACGGGAGTGTTTTGGAGAGGTTCAGAGGGGAGTGTTTGCCTTCCCCTGGAAACCTGCATAGTTTGTCTTCGTCCTCCGACTCGTAGAAATCCGTCAGCAGCCTTTGAAAAGACAGATTGCTCTCTAAGGAATTCAGGCGGTCTTGGAAAAGCACAAACGGTACACAAGTGAAACATTGCAGAACGCAGCAGTTAAAGCACAGAAACTGCACCCGGATCACATCGGTTCTTTTGGTTCAGGGCGGGCGTTGTTAATGTTGGGCTCAGTCGATTACAACTCTCCATCCTCTACTATTATTCGACCGTGATTCACAGTTTATATCAGAAGTCTGGGCTACGTTTTTTTCTGAAAGACTTTTCCTGCATGGAAAACGTTACGAGGTAAAGAAATATTTTGTGTAAGTCACTTTACCAAGTCAAATTCCCTGTTTATGCAAACTTACTTGGCCAATAAAACTGATTTTGATTCTGAAACATGTAAAAGAGAATTCATTAGGATTTAGGAAAAGACAATCCGACTCGACATTCACTATGCGACGTGATTGCGACGTGATTACGACGTGATTGCGACGTTTTTTTCAGTCTGGCCACGTAAATCCTAGACCAGCCGCTGTCAAATAGAACGTATGAAGATCCCGGAAAGAGTTATTAATATTTGGTTGTGTGGCTTTCTGGAAAACAATAAATGTTTACATTCAGGCCTGCGATCGTCACACTTTTTCTGTTACAAACTGACCCCCATCAGAGAAGGGAAAAGGTATGTGGCCCTCACAGGAAAAAGTTTGGGGACCCCTGCACAAGTGTATGTGGACTACAAACAGCGAATGCTACGCTACGCTACGCTACGCTACGCTACTGCAGGTTACAGTAAATAGCTCCTTCAGTGACAGGCTGCTTTACTCGCGTTGTCTAAAAAACTAAAAGGAGATACGTGAGTCAGGCCCTTCCTCCTTTCAGTAGATCAACAAACCCCAAACGTGTGAAGCAAAACTTCAAAATATCATTAAATAATTAGACAATTTCATCATGGTTAACTGTTCCACCCACACACATGCACACATACTTACCGGTCCTTAATTTCAAACCGCTCGTGCAGCCACCTGCGGAAGAACAGTGGCTCTGGAGGAATTTCCTTTATGTCCACGCGGTCGAAGTGTATGTGGACTCGGGGACATTCTTTGCACAGGAATTCTGTCGAACACAAAAAAATAAAAAGAGACTAAACAAAAACAGGAAAAGCTTTTCTGCAAAACGGCACGTAGAGTAAGCACTTAAAAATCAAAGCCTTTTGACTCAGAAAGTAAAGCCGAGTCACGTATAGAAACACTAGTTTCAACTTATACATTTTCCGAAATGAAATGTGAAAGTTTCACGTACAATGTAACCTGTCAGAGAACTAAGAAAAGAAAAAAGTGTCCGGCAAGGTCAGAGATAATAATGTAACCAAGTGTGAACACTCAAGGCTACACGCGTATCCTCAGAGACCTTCGACTTCCTGTTTCCACAACATGCAATATTATCAATATCATGCAGCCAGAAGAGAAAACGTGATCCAAGTCAGCAGCGAAAAAGCCCTGAAGGATAACAACATGGATGTAAATTGACCATCAGACACAATATGCATCACTTCAATAAACACCGGTATCTCAGTGGAAGACGGGTTAGTGTGGCTGAGGTCTCGGGAGGAGATACACTTGATTTAGTTTGGCGAGAACACACGTGAAGAAGCCAAAGCCAGTCTGGAGAGGAGCGTACCATGTGAGCCTCCACTGCAGGTTTGAGCAGAACAATGTTCCAAAATAACTTCCTGGAACAGAAGGAAATGAACTCTGTCGTAACAAGCTCCTGCTGATCGCAATGCCTTTAATAAACTCTAGTAAAGCTGCGAATTCATCTTTAATATATTGAGACGTCTGCATTCAAAAAGACCAAAATGCTCCAAAAGAGATACAGGGAGCTCATTCATTCATATAAAAAGGTGCACTCATTAGAATTAGGTGAGTCTCCAAAATCCACTGATGAATGTGATTGAATAAATACAACCCACATTACACAAGTACATGTTAGAATGATGCCCAATATGAAGAAAGGCACCACATAACAGTCGTGTATGTTGGAAAGTAACAATGTCACGTTGCTAGAGATTATCACACAATAGAATCCCCGCTGAGCTACAGACCTTTATTCATAAAAAAATAAGCTGTAAACTCCAAATATTGCCAGAGCAGAATCCAATGTGTTTTAAAAGAGCCAATCTAAATACGTACTTGTACTGGTGATGTGCGAATGTGTAATGTGCTGTGGTTTGTCTAATTATTTTGGATCCACTATATTTATTTTTGTGTCTGTTTTTTGTTGTTTTCTACCCTTTTATTTCTCTTTTCACTTTGTGTTGTATCCTTAATGTGTTGTCTTGCTAATTAGTAAAAATCTAAATAAATATATAAAAAAAAGAAAGAGCCAATCTATTTCATGTTTGAATTTTCCAAAAATGTGCTGAGGCTTTATGGTTTTATGGTTTTACGGCCAAAACTGGGAGATTATCGATGTCTCTGGACTGTGGGAGGAAAATCAGGTCCATCTTCTTAACGTACTGACAAATAGTGATCCAAGTTTTATTAATCGAAGTCACATACACCTCAGGGACAACTTTACATCACAATGTGGAACGTATTGAAATGCAGGGTTCTTACACATGTTGACCAATGGATTTCCATGACTTTTAACGAAATTTCCATGACCAAACTGAAATCTCGGTATAAATATGAACATTTTTGAATATGTTGCGTATTGAGAGCGTACGCCGGCTTATATTTTTTCAAACTCGGCATAAATGAACATATGATAACACATTTCCATGACGTTTCCAAAACTTTTATGATTTAAGTTTTTTTCCATGACTTTTCCAGGCCTGGAAATGAACGTTTTACAATTCCATGACTTTTCCAGGTTTTCCATGAACGTACGAACCCTGGAAATGGTCCAATCTGTTCATGCAAGGAGAGTCGGGACACTTCCACTTCCCTGTGAAATCACTAGAGTCACCGTCACCACATGAGACCAGGAAGTGCGTGATGACCACAAGAATGCTTTTCTATTCTGCTCAGTTTGACATTGATGTTTATTCCTGACTGAAACGGGATGTTTTTTAACCATTCAAAACAGGGATTGTCGAACAACCGGCAACAAAGAATAATCAAAAACAATTGCAAAACACAGTCAGGCTGTTTACAGGAAGCCAGACTGTTAATAGGTTTTGTTTGCTCTGTGATTATTTACTGAGGGGGCGTGCACATTGTTGCAGGATTGATGATGCAACGCCTCTGTGTTCGTGGATCACTGATCAACAGAAGAGAGAGGCAGACTGAAGCCGCTTTTATATCTGGTGTCAACAAGCTGCTGGGATGAAGAAAGACAACAAACAAAATCTCCCGCCTTAACTGGTATATACACTAACGTCCATACGTATACCATCGGCATGTGTCCTGTATAAGTATACCGCAACACGAATGACTGCAGACAAGATATCCAAATATAGATCACATTAAGAAAGCGGATGAAACAAATTACACTGTTAACCGTCTCCAATTTCAAGCGGTCAGTCGGCTGCTTACCGGGCATCGAGGGCGCAGGCTTTCTTTGCCTGGAGCCGCCCTGCGTTCCCTCGTAGGCCACCGTGATGTCATACACAGCGTCCAGGTGGCCCTCCATGGCCTCCAGGGCTAAGTGGGAGGCCTTCATTCTGGGTGTCAGCGTGTGCTTCAGGACAGCCAATCCTATAGAGAGGAACACATGCAATACGTATATTAAATCAGATTACACGTTGCATTAACAGCGTTTAGTTTATTTTATTTCAATCAGCAAAATATACAAAAATCTAAATTCAACAAAAGAAGAAAGAGGCTGACCGAAAGAGTCAAGGCTGAAGCTATCGAGCTTATAAGTGCCCTAACCTATGATTTCACTTATTTCAGAGAACGAGATATAGATATATAGATATATATAAAAAATACACCCTCATACATATTTACATAAAACAATAAACAAAGCAAAAAATTGTCCCCATTAACCGTTACTAATGATGCGTCATCAATGCTGTTACATCTGTAATTCTCCATAGTTATGTCTTTTAAAAAAATTTTGAAAATATTATAATAGTGTGAATATAAAATTTGACTAAAAAGTAGAAGATGCTCGCCATGTAATCATAGCTTCCCCAGAATGAGTGTGGTTGGGAACCTTTGGTACACATCTCCATATCTGTCCTCTAATTTCCCATCAATTCTCTACTATCCTCTTAATAAATAATGGCTTAAAATAAAACGGTGATGATATGTGAATGCTTCTGTAAGTTCCTGCACAGTCTGTTGTTCCTCAGTCCATGTGGCACCACCCTCTGTTTACTAATACCTCAGTAATAGCAGATAATGTCGTGTGTACATGTTGGCTCTCCAGAGCGATTTATTTGGGATTAATGGGGGAAGGTGATATTCAGAGCTGTGGTCCAAAGATAGGCTTAATCCCCGTAGAATGAATGCAGTTTGTGATTGGACCTGCGTTAGAGTTAGGAAGTTTGGGATCCTAATACTCCGAAATAACGAATTAAATCAATCCGTACGTCATCATTTCTGTCAGATGTTTTACAGACTGCCGTGTGCTCAACTAGTGTGCAGCAGGACAGCAGAACATGTCCGCCATCGTCTTTGTACCTTCTTTTGTAGCAAAAGCCTGACTGTCAGCGATAACGTTCTTGAGCTCGGGATTATACCGAGTTCCTTCCGGGAAGATGACGAGGTACATCTGTAGGGAAAGAAAAAAAACACCACATGAAATCAAAGTCTCCAGCATTTCGGTCCTTAATGCTATGGGTCAAAATAAAATGTCTAACCTTGACAGGACTTGAAGAAAAATGAAAAAGCAGCATTTCTGATGTTTAGAAGAAACGTCGTCGTCAACGTGTGCTTATGAATCAGTTTGGATTGAAGCCGAATGAAAGCAAGTTTTTGGGCACCGATTCAACCTACTGCTGGATTCCTTTGTTTGTCCCTCATTAGTGATGCCAGATACATTTGAAAAATCAACAGAAATGACTACAGTCAATAATAATCAAAATGTAGTTGCTTTAAGATAATTTTTTATCAAAGTACTGAATGAATATGTGTAATCTTTATTTCCCATCTACTGCCACATACTCAGGATGTGAGGGCTTTTTAGACAACATTCTCACATTAGCAAATGATGAACTAATGCGTCGCGGTTTTTAATGGAATCAACAGGCACATTTAACAACTTTTGAAATTTGTTGATACATTTTAGATTTTAGTGGGAAGAACAAAGATTAAAATGCGGATGTTCAAGTAAGGGATGTGAACACTGAGGGTTATTTTACCACTTCCCACTTGAGCTTTCATTGTGCAACTCGAGGTTACCAGAACTGAAATTGAACCAGTATGCATCCAATATCCGATCATCCATTTAATTTCAAATGGCGCCGACGTCAAATGTTCTGTTAATAAAAATAATCTATTCACTGCAAAATACTAATTACAATTAGGAGTAAGAAGGATTTTTTTTTGAAAGGTTGTTGAAGAAAGCTCTGGAGCGAATTTAAGTGGTGAACATTTAAAAGAAATGATCTCTCCTTGAAGTCCTTGTTCTCTTTTGAACTGAACCTTTCACCTTTGAGAGGAGACGATGAAAGCAGACAGCATGTCAACCTGAAGAGTGACCGTCAAAAGCCTTATTTGTAACATTTATAACTTGTACTTACTGGGACTCCATCTTGAGTCTGCGTGAAGAGCTTCTTCTTCATCGCTATTTCACTGAACTTTGCACTTCGTTTCACGTAGGCTCCTCCGTGCTGAAACGGAAAGATAATCCGTTGAGAACCGCAGTGGGGAATGTGATTCATGTTTAGTCCACTTCTCTGCATCTGTAACTTACAATAACAAATGACATTCAAATACTCACACAGTTGCATTACCTGAGAGAAATACCATCCGTAAAGCGGAAGCCACTTGAGTCCATCTTTGAGGACGTAGCGGACATGGCCCAGAGCACTCTGCCGAATGGCCAGCATGTCAGCAATGATCCAGTCAGCTACGAGGAAAACACATTGGTAAAGATGACAGTCACTACAATCTGGGATTCACACGACACTGAGATTTAAATTGTTAAATGTGTTACCTGTGCATTGATGATTGGACAGGTAGATCACATTCTCTTTGTTCTTTGGTATATCTCCATATATAATAATCTACAGAGAAAGTTTAAAATATTACAGACCCAAGCAAAATGTTATAAGTGTGGAAAATGATTCTTCGTTAAAAGGTGAAGATGTATTTTGTTTAGTTAAATATCTAAACTGCATCGATTTGTTTCTGGCTCAGGCTGATTTGGCCCACCAGCGTAGACTGCAGCTGTTTAATAAACCCAAGATAATTAAAGAATTGTCTCTCATGTGGCCTCCAGTTAGTGGGAGAATAGAGACAATTTTATTGCAAACAAAACACTACTAGTGTCGTTTCTCTGCAAAGACTACAGTTCAAAAATGCCAAGTGTGCAAGGAGTGGCAACAAAAGGGACAAAAGAATGCAGACCTTCTTGTCTGACATCTGGTTAGTCAAGATCTTGTTTATTAGCACCACTTTGTGTTTTGTTATTTAAAGATGGGGGTGGGAAATGCAGAAAATTCTAATAATGCACTGATCCGTATGGGGGTGCATGCCACATTAGTGACAGTCACTTGTATTTATTTTAGATTCCCTAGCCTCGATAAGCACAGTTCCACTCACGATGACAACACGTGGATTAATAAGATTGCATGTACAGTACATGCATGATCAGTCGATCACTCACCTCTACTCCGGTGTAGTTTTCAAAGAAGAACAGCACCATGCTCTGGTACATGCAGTACAACCGATCGTCTAACTTGTGATACATTCTCGCTGGTAGAATAGTAGAAAGAAAGCGCAAGGCACCCCATGATAGCACATAAGCCGGGGCTGATCCCAGCATAATCGTGGCTGGAAACCAGTACCGCAGCGAGTATGTGTGCACAACCAAGGAGAGCAGCATGGTGCCACCTCTGGCTCCACTACAGCAACACAAATCACTGAAGTGGACTGTTGGACTTGCTCCTCTTCCGCGAGCGAACACCCTATCTCTCCAACCGCACACCTGGCCTACTCTCGGCACACCTGTCCTGACAAGTCAGCATACGAAAGTGAGAAAGCTGCTGCAAGAAGGGAGTGAGCTAGCTGGCTAAAGCTAATGTTAACCTTGTGTGCAACCTGCAGTGAGCCAAGCCGGGTTTACGCGCTAATGTCCACCCATACGGCAATACGGAAATACAAATAAAAGTTAAGCAAGCTAGTTATCAGTTAACGTCTCGAGAACAATCCCAGCACACCACCTCAACTCTAGCATCCAATTAAAGTATAAGTTAAGAGAAAGGGTTAGCCTACTAACTGCTGCTGGACGTTTTTAGCCACATTAAGTGTAACCCTGCGCTACATTTGATATAAACTGTATTCTCAAATGTGGATAATACAACGAACTGTCACTCAAACAGCTCAGTCGTTACAAGGCAAAATATGTTCCATCTACTCCCCTAGTTGTTCATCTTTATCCGGCTAGCTGATCACAAACTAGCTTCTTGCAGCAAATGTCACACACGCCTCCCGACGTAACGCCACCGGTGACACCGACGGAGCCGATTCGTCAGATGACGCGGAAGAGGCCAGCCAATGGGCGAGCGGCACCGTGAGCTCCATACGCTCCGTTCTTAAAGCGACACGACACCTTTTCTCCTGCACGTTGTCTACGATTCTCCACAAGTTACACATTATTAGCCTTTTCAAAAGGATGATATTGTGTCATGTCTCGTCGGTTGGGTTTACGTTTTAGGTTTTATTTTGTAGTAACTGTCCCCTCTCATTTCAGAAACTTTATTTCCTGCCCCGGTGTTTCCTCGTTAGTGTGATTGTCTGCTCCACCCCTGATGGTGTCCACCTGTTCCCCATGTCCTCATGTATTTTAAGCCTGTTTCTACCTGTCTTGTGTCTGATCGTCTTGTCTCGTCCTGATCCTTCTGGTCTAAGTAAATGTTGTTCATGTTAGTCTTTTGTCCTGGTTTGCAGTTCCAGCATAGTTGTGTTTTTGTTTCTACATTGATCAAGTCTTTTCCCAGCATAGCTGGTATTTTCTGTTTTTATAAACCCCATCTTAGTTTCCTGCTCAGCAGCATCTTTAAGTTGTACTTTCTTTCTTTGGAATTTTTGGGGACTTCCTATGTTTAAATAAACGCTTTTTGAATGCCCTGTATTTTGGAGTCGTGCTCTTGGCTCCTGTTTTTGAGTTGTGACACATTGCGTTTACTTATTGTCTTGAATTGGTCTTGCATCAAAATAATTTCCACTTTATATTGCTCATGATGTCATCAGTCATATTGTGCTGGCTTGAAGTACAAATATTGATACAATTCTTTATTTTATTAAGCTTGGCCTTATACGGTGGCCCAACAAATTGTTCGTAAGGAAAAAACTAAGTAAATATTAAAGCTAAAAAATAATTAATTCATCCCTGAAATGTATTACACCTAATTTGACCTCTGCATTTTACCCATCCTCAGCATTTTCAGGGGCAGTGGGCTGCTTTAAAGTCCCCGGGGAGCAACTGGTGGTTCAGTGTCTTGCTCCAGGACATGCACACACTTTATGAACTTAACATACAGCACATATTATGCATGAACTACATACTATAGAAATAGTAACTGAGGTATGTGTGTTATTATTATTTATTATTATTAGCATAGTATTAGAGTTAATGTGTTACTTTCCATATTATCTGCTAAAACATGACTCATGTGGCAGTGCAAGCTGTGATACATAAGCTTGTATATTTGTCATCTATCACCCAGTGATGCTGCTGAGTGGGTTGACAAATTGTACAATCAAACCGAGCCTTTTTCCTAAGTGTGAAAAAAATGTCAGACACAGTTTAAATAATCCCTCTATAATTTCAATAAAACCTGTACACCTAAAAAATCACAGAACATAAGAGAAACCCGTGATCAAAATCAAAGTATTTATTAATAATGGCATCACAGAACATTTCTATTATACACTATGTTAACTTCATTTAAGTTTCAAACTGGCTCAGAAAATATCTTTAAAATCACATTGTTATAAATAAAAAACATCTCAACACTCACTCTGTGTTTACAGTAACTGAGGTCGTTGTTGAATGGTTGATAGTCCTCAGAAGCAAGAGGTTCCCATGGGAACCGTGGACTAAAGATCTTGGAAAACTGAATATTTGAGAGGATTTAATTAAAGCCCCTGAACACAAATAACATGACAAACCGGCACAAGAGGAACACAAAGTTAGAAATCGAGGGTAAGTAACCGGGCGCTTTTCAACATAAAATTACTAAAACTAAACTTCACAGCTTTCACTCCAAGTTGTAGTTGTCATATGACAGCCGCTTCAGATGTGTGACACTATCTGAAATAAAATCACAAAAAAATAGATAAATAATGAATAGTGAAATAAAAAAGGAATATAACATTTAAAACAGAGATTAGCAGGAAACAGGGTTCTTACACATTTTCGAACCAATGGATTTCCAGGACTTTTCCATGACTTTAAACCAAATTTCCATTACAAAACTAAAATCTCGGTATAAACATGAAACATTTAGAAAATGTTTTGCCTATCGAGAGCGTACGCCGGCTTATATGTTCAGCGTCTTTCTTAAAAAAAAACTCGGCGTAAATGAACACGTGACTATAACAAATGTCCATGACTTTTTCCCAAACTTTTACGATTTGAGACTTTTCCAGGCCTGAAAATGACCATTTTAAAATTCCATGACATTTCCAGGTTTTCCATGACCGTACGAACCCTGAGGACATATCTTACCCAGCACCCACTGCTCCGACAGCATCCTGGTTCCCTCTGGTCTCCTGCCGCTGTACTTCCCGATGCAGATACCTGCCTGTCGAACACATTTGCAGACTTCTCCTCCGCAGATCCGGATCAGCTCCACTAGACTCTGAGCAGGTGGCTGGGAGTGCTGGGACACAAACATGGCTGGCTGGCCTTGGAACAGGTCCTGCTGGTGTTCCCCGGCAGACAGGTGCCTCTGGAGACGACAGATCTGGGACCAGAAACTGACAGTTAACGATCAGTCTTCAGCGACGTGCATTCAGGACGCAGTGACACAGAAGCTGTTGTGTTGTGTGACAGGCAGTGAATTATGAATAGAATTAACATCCTACTAATTGTTCACTAAACTCCTCAAAACCAGTTTGTTCTGAAACATTGCGATTGCAATACTTCCTGGTATTCATCGTGTTTAGGTTTTCAAGAAACGTTCCTCTGTTGTAGTTCTAGTGAATCAAGGGTTGAGATTGAAACTCTCACGTTACAAGGATGCATCATGAATCACAAACATTACAATAATACCATGGACCGCCAACCTGACATATTGATGTCAATACATTTATTATCTCACTGATGAATAAATTAATGAAGCATTCAATTTAACCCAGAAGAACTTAACTTCTAAGTCCCCACAGCAGGAGATTTGAAACAATGATGCAGTACCGAAACCGTCCTGAAGGTGGCTGCTAGAGATGCAGCAGAAGCTGTAAGAATGTGGCTCTGAGGTACAAGAAGACTAATGAACCGTTGAAGTCAATTTAAATAAGAACTAGTTGTACGAGTTAATGTTTCTCCACTCGTGCTCAGTTCATTACATTAAAAAAAGCGTTTGAACAAACTATTCAACACTATTTCAGTTTACATGCAACTTTAACGAAGCCTCGTATAAAAAAATTACAAATCAGAACCACATTAGTCTGGTGAACTCTGAGTAGCATGGAGGTGATCCCGGTTTTATTTCGGCAGCCCACATTGCTCCCAGTTGTCTCAGCTCTAAACAAGTAAATGAGAGCGTGTGAATCTCTTCGAGGTTGTGTTTCTTCTTCGGTTTGGCGAGCGATGCTCTGAGCGCTCTGTATCCAGCTGCTAAACTTTAGGGGACGATCGGCTCTCCTCTAAAGCTGAATGCCGGGAAACAAGCGTTAATGCTTTTCGTCTTTTGTCAATGTGTCACACAGGTACTCAGGGATTTGTCAGAGGGTCCAGAGACAGGGGTCAAGTTAAGATTAACCCACATAGTGTAAAGGCAATGATTGAAGGCTATATGTAAGGTTTATTATGTGCCAACCGAGGCTTTAAAACTAGAAGAAATAATAGAAAAGACAGCAAGACAAAGTAGTTTGAATTTACTGTATCTATAACGTCCAGTTTGAGTCGTGTTCGACGGCTGTTTGGATGTGAATACATTTCATTTAACATCTAGTACCCTGCAGTATTTAAGATACATTTGTTAAGACTCACATCTCCGTATTTATTAAACTGAAGTCTGTCTGTTGCGTCTGTCAGTATCACTGCGCTGAATTGTTCAAATCTCTAGAGAACGGGTTATAGATGCCAGTAAGCTTTCTAATAAACACTCTCGAAGTTGTAACACGCTGCATCGTAAAGTGCCAGCGAAAATCTATTTATCCGTCACATGGGAGAATCCGCCTCTTTACTCTCACAACCTAAACAATGTTTTTGTAGCCACTGATGTACAGTTCAATGTTTCTCATGCACGACTGGAACAAGCAATATCAGCCAAGAATAGTGTAGTCAGGGTTCTTACACATGATGAACAATGGATTTCCATGACTTTTCCATGACTTTAAACCAAATGTCCATGACCAAACTGAAATCTCGGTTTATACATGAAAAAGTGAGAACATTTAGTATTTAAACAATGTGAATTCCAAAGCATACAGCATACATGTAATGAAACAAATGAATAAGAGACAATATTTTATTTAAAGAATAAACATTTGCTTCCCGAGCTATGGCCAGCGAACTTTCCAGTTAAGGTGCGTTCACTTGCAACACGGAAAAATAAAAAGAAGATTGCGCCGCCAGTATGGCGTATGCCGGCTTATATTTTGAGTCTTTCTTTCTAAAACATATTCATTATTTAAAACTCGGCGTAAATGAACAAGTGAATATAACAAATTTCCATGACTTTTCCAAAACTTTTGTGATTTCAGTTTTTTCCATGACTTTTCCAGGCCTGGAAATGACCATTTTAAAATTCCATGACTTATCCAGGTTTTCCATGACCGTAAGAACCCTGTGTAGTGAAACACAGTGTGAGTCTGATGGTTCAGCAGAAGTCACATTGTCTGCTCTGTGCCATTCAAATGTTAGTGATTCAGCCTGGCACCTGAAAAAAGTGAGTGTTTTTGGAATGACGGCAAGTCCTTCCTCTTTGGTAATGTTCTTTAAATATGTTGCATTTCCCTTATACAGCGGGTATGACATCAGCCCACTTCCTACAATTCTGTTTCGGTATTTCTCTCCAACTGCGGAGGGCAAATCGGAGCTTTTCCTGCATGGCAAAAGAAAAAAAATTAAAAAAATGTTGACACTAAAATGTAGCTTTGCAAAAAGTTAAATGACTATTCAGGATAAAACACGAAGCACAATATTGCCACAGGTATTTTGCTTGGCAGACTGTTGGAACACGGTTTCTGTTTTTTGTGGATTTTACTGTTCGGGAGTCAAGAGTGAAGCTGTTGAATTAATAACAGAGCCCCGGTGATGGAAGCACATTCCTGCAGTATAAGACCAAACATCCTCCTATATCAATGCCGTTTCTGCGTCACACACCTGCAGCCTGTTCCCCACTGTGACCGACAGAACTCAGACAGACTTCAGCGAAAAACACGAAGAGAAAAGACGAACTTCACATTCGCGTCTGGCAGGATCGTCATTACATTATAGCTTTGGTATCGCTGTATGTGTAAATATGATATCTAGAAAAAGTAACAAAGGGTTGATGCAATTTCAGAACAGTTTTCTACTGAAAAACAGCCACAGAAATAGAGATTACTTGAGTATTTTTAGACATGTTGTTTATAAAGGATGTCTGAAAACTCACGAACCGTTCAAAAACCTCAGAGCACGACTCAAAACGACAACGGTTTACAGAGTGACCCGAAACCAATATCCTGATCTGAATAATCTGATTCATAATACTGATGACTGCCAAGTACATTTCATCTGAACATTCTATTAATTTACCACAAAGCCGCAAAAAGTCGGGACTATTTTGTGATCAGAGATCAGAAAATGTCACATTTATTTTGGACTAATAACAGATTATATGAGACTTTATGGACCCTGAGACCCAAAGGAAGATCTGGGAATTGTGGATTGTTTTATAACTGAACTTTTAAACAGGAAAAAAAAGTATCAATAAAAAGGAATATTCAGTAGATTTCAGGGGATTAACCATTTCATATATATTAAGAATCCGATAAGAACTAAGGAGGAAAATATTTGGAATTAATAAATGTTTCCTGTGAATCTCCCATTCAAAGATGCCAGTGTGTTTGTCGTGGGCCGGGAAACCTTTTAATGAATGGACACAGCTACTATCACAGCTGCATCCTGAGGAGCAGTTCAACGGGAGAGAAAAGCCCACGTGGGTATTACAGAGGATATAGTGGAGCGTGTGTAGTTGTGTGCATCTGCTCCTCTGTGTTGTTAAGTGAGCGAGCACTGAAAGGAATCTCCACTTCGCTGCTCTTCACAGCGGCTGAGGGGGGGGAGGGGCTTAAAACTCACAGCTAATCAGAGGAGCCATGGGCAGCTCTAACAAGTGGTCGGGGGGCTTGAAAGGCAAGCACATGCAGTCCGGCACAGTTAACCTAAAGGGAGTGACACACCACCTCTAATTCCTGATGGCTTTTTCCCCTCCTACCACCGAGAGGAAATAAAAAGAATCTGCAGAATCTCAGGAGGATCGGTTTCACTTGGATGCTGCCGAGGAAAGACATCCAGTCATCAAGAGAAGCTTAAAACGACCAAAAAATCCAAGGAGTTATAGTTGTTCTAACTTTATTTTGAGGTGAATAGATCTAGTATGAAGATGCTGAATGTAGACCTACTAGTTTTAAGTTTCTGCCTGGGTCTGGGGCCAGGATACAGCGCTGTTGCTAAGAGACAATATCAGATCCAAAATGGGCCGTGCAGCTACACCTTTCTGCTGCCGGAGCAGGAGAACTGCCAGAGCCAGAGCAGAGACGATGCAGTTCAGAAGGATGGACCTGAGGACAACGAGGAGTCGGCTCAGAGGCTGGAGCAGCTGGAGAACATCATGGAGAACAACACTCAGTGGCTGCTGAAGGTACAGTTGGGTCACACACGCAGGGTTCTTACACCTTTTGACCAATGGATTTCCAGGACTTTAAACCAAATGTCCACGACTAAAGTAAAACTTCGGTATAAACATGAACAATTTAGAAAATGTTTGTTTTTGAGCGTCTTTCTTTAAAAAATACATAAATTATTTCAGACTCGGTGTAAATGAACATGTGAATTTCCACGACTTTTCCAAAACTTTTAGGATTTTAGTTTTTTTCCCATGACTTTTACAGGCCTGGAAATGACCATTTTAAAATTCCATGATTTTAAAATTCCAGGTTTTCCATGACCGTTCGAACCCTGCACACACCAATGCATTAGTTAGTGATATTAATGACTTGCAGTGATTTGAGAGTGATCTGAGGGACCATGATGAGGTGTAAATGGACACGATGTGCTGATGAGCTACACGTCCTCTACACAGGTGTCACTGGAGACATTCACACTTACCTTCAAATGTTCGGAAAGGGAAAGAAGGTATAATTTTAAAGAGAAGCATTCACCTAGTATGTATTTCCAATTTCCAATGAAAATATTTGTAAAATGATCTACATCTTCATATTTTAACAACCAGAATGAAAAGAACTGACCAGGAAAGAGCGCTGCGTTTGTTTATATGCAAAGGACAAATGATTCAGGCGCATACCAAACTACGGGCTCTTTGTTAAGTGCCACACTAAAGTGTAAGGCTTGACAAATAAGACAAAATAAAAGAGTGATGAAACGGCTCCATAACAAACAAAACAAACAAAATGTGTCAAAAATGAGCAAAGGAACACAAACAATGTGGACTTTATGTGTAGTTTTAGACAACTGTACATCAGAGATGTAACACGTAAACAACCCCACACAGCGTTACCAGACATATACAGGGTTCTTACACATGTTGACCAGTGGATTTCCAGGACTTTTCCAGGACTTTTCCATGACTTTAAACCAAATGTCCATGACCAAACTGAAATCTCGGTAAAACATGAACAATTTAGAACATTTTGTGTATTGAGAGCGTACGCCGGCTTATATTATGAGCGTCTTTCTTTAAAAAACATATTAATCATTTCAAACTCGGCGTAAATGAACAAGTGATTATAACACATTCCCATGACTTTTCCAAAACTTTTATGATTTAAGTTTTTTCCATGACTTTTCCAGGCCTGGAAATGACCATTTTAAAATGCGATGACTTTTCCAGGTTTTCCATGACCGTACGAACCCTGCATAGATTGTTTTATTTCTTTGAGACCAAACACAAAAAGATGTGCCGAGTGTCCGTGACTCACTTTCGTTCCATAACGGGTCTGATGACTGACAGGGACTCGACACAGGTGTCCACACGAGGGACGCGTGCTTCCCTTTCAGCTCGCCGAGCCGGTACTTACCGAGAGAAGCGAGCGGCCTCTCGTCTCTCGGCTCCCTTTCTTCTCCCTCCTCGGAGCGCGATTGCTGATCAGAACTATACAAGACGAGCCAGACAGGACAAGAACTCCTCACGGCGTGATCACACAATTCCCGCCTTGTAACACAAAAAGAGCTCTCATCCGTCCCCCGCAAGCTCAGAGGGAGAAAAGCTCAAGTGCTGCCTCAGAAATCAAAACCTGTGAACATTCGACAAAGTCCAAAAGCAATGCTGGTGCAGTGACAGGTTGCATAGTTCTTACGGACACATACGTATTGCTGATGAATGACGTGTCAACAGAAATGTTGCCGTACCAAAAGAACATGAGCCGTTTGTGTAAATCTTCACCAAATGAACGTGCACAAGAAGACGCGTGTGGGAGAAGAGGTCTCGGCAAAAACAAGTGTGTTATGGCCATTATTACCGTGGAAAAAAGTCGCGAAAAACAACTATTTAATAATTCATTGTGACGAGCAGGACGGCAGAGAAGAGAGGCGTTCAACGACTTCTGTCATCAGAGATGACACATTTACAAAGATAACGTAGTTGCTGTGAGCTCGATACCTAGTTTCATTGAAAATGATTATAACAGAGTTCAAACTAGAACGGGCACTAGAGCGCATAGCTTCGCATATCGCTGTTGGGACTACAGATGAAAAATAGCCTCTTGGCTAACTCTGGCACATTTACAGAAATGTTTTTATCAATATGCACTGTCCCTTATTAAATAAACCATATTACACAAGATTGGGAATTGAATTATGAACATGTTGGCATTAGTTGCATGACAATTGGATAGAAATTGACCGCGCTATAGTAAAAAGAAGATTTTGACCTTTCATGACCTTGATCTTGACCTTTGACCCGATCAATCCCAAAATATAAATCAGATGCTCTCCGGATAATAACCAATCATCCCACCAAATTTCATGCGATATGGTTTAATACTTTTTGAGTTATGCGAGTAACACGCATACAAATAAATAAATACATAAATAAATAAATGAATAGTGATTAAAATATAACCTTCCGCATTTTCAATGCGAAGGTAATAATAGACTGCATCGGGTAAAATGTAGCCACTCCACCCCTCTCTCTCTCTCAGGAGGGGCCCGATTGATCGAAGGAGTCGAGTCACCGGCTGACGACGGCTGAGCAAAACAATTCGTTGAGGAACTTTTGTTCTTCTTTTGTTCCCGACGCCTTTGAGGCGCACGGAGTAAACAACGGATTTGATCATCGACTGTAAATGGGACATCCTGCCAACATTTCAAATGACAGCCTCCCACCTACCAGACATCCCTTTGTGTCTCCAAGAACATAAACAAACTGCACGTCACGAAAAGGAAGACAAACTAAATCAGCGCTGATTGCCGATGTTGTTTGTAGAAAATATAGAAATTAAAACGGCCTGTTTGGGGTTTGCATTGGTGACTGATGAGTAAATAACAAAAGTGATTATGCAAACTTACTGTCGATGATGTTTACGGTAACTGACTCACACACACACACACACACACGTCGTACCGCCATGAAGGATGTAACTCCTCACTCAACACTTCCATCCTGTTTACGAGGTGTGTGACCTGATTGCCACTCAGGAACACCGAGCAGGAAATAACTTAATGATTGGTCTTGGGCTAAATCTGGCATTACTGAAAGGTAGATAAGGAGAAATATTGTAAAGATGAATCATTTACCTTTTCCCACCCTCACGTGCTCATTGTATTACTCCTATGAGTAAGAGGTGTGGTATGGACATGTTTACATGTTTTTAGCACCTTGAGTCAAGTTGGTATAAATAACTAAATTAATTTCTTTGTTAAAGAAAACATTACTATTTAGTAATTTCCACTTTTTTTACTTCCTGGATGAACAACTGCTTGTAAATTAATTTAAAGAAGGGTCAAAATATTTGACACCATATGCTAAAAACATTAAAAACCTCATGTCATGTGATAGGTCTATTCCCCATTGTCCCTATAGCTCTCCTTAAATATTGGAACAATGGTGCTATATCATACATCTATAATATAGCACCATTAATCTATTGCCAACATAGGTTGTGAATGTATATTCTCTTGCATTTATAGCATAAAAGTAGTGGAAGCAATACGGATTGAGAGAGCACTGTGCAGGAGGGACCATGATTAAATAACTCAATGAAGTGATATGGCTGCTGTGTAATCAGGGAGTAAAATAATACAATAATTAAATATACAAAGCTTCTAATTTGTGCTTTAGAGTTTGAAAATCTGACATGTTGACCACATTCTTTCTTAACTTTAAGAAGAATGGCTACACAATAAATAATACGTACACTACCGTTCAAAAGTTTGGGGTCACCCAACAAGACAATTTCGAGTTGTCCATGAAAACTCACTTTTATTTATCCAATGAATTGCAAAATGAATAGAAAATATAGTAAATACATTGACAAGGTTAGAAATAATGATTTTTATTTTAAATATGAATTGTGTTCTTCAGACTTCAAGCTCAAAAGGAAGGCCAGTTGAAAAGCATAACTGTTTTCAGCTGTGCTAACATAACAAAAGTGTTTTCTAAATTTCTAACCCTCCGTTAGTCTTCTAAGGCGATAACACAATGTGCCACTAGAACACTGGAGATGGACCTCTATACAACCGTGTAGATATATAAAAAAAATTAAACAGGTTTTTCAACCTAGAATAGTCATTTACCACTTTAATAATGTATAGAGTGCATTTCTTAATAATTTAATGTTATCGTCATTCAAAAAAACATGCTTTTCTTTGAAAAATAAGGACGTTTTCTAAACTTTTGAACGGTGGTGTATGTCCATCATCATTAACTGTCCGTCTAATTGTCTCTACCTGTGCTACAGCTGGAGAACTACATACAGGACGGCATGAAGCAGGACATGGCACAACTCCAACAGAGCGCGGTGCACAACCACACGGCCACCATGATCGAAATTGGAACCAACCTGCTGAGTCAAACCGCAGAGCAGACGAGGAAAATGACCAACGTGGAGGCGCAGGTGAGGCTGTGCGACACACACACACACACACACACACACACACACACACACACACACACACACACAAACACACACACACACACACACACACACACAATGATGTGCACTGAAGTCTACATCCGAGACTGCACCAAACTTTCATCATTCAAATCACAAATCAAAACCCACCTGTTCAAAACTGCTTTTAACGTGTGATTGTGTGCCCTGTACATTATTATTTGCTTTTATTGTTTGTTTTATCGTAATTTATAATGCATAGCTTTTAGGATTTTTTTATTATTCAGTTTAGTTTTTTTCGGTAATATACAAAAATCAAGATTTTACAACAAACTAATTAATTATGTGTTGTAAAGCGTCTTTGAGTACTATGAAAAAACGCTATAGAAACTGTATGTATTATTATTATACAGGCATGCCAGGCAATGGAATATAATACTATGAAAAGGTGTTTGTTAACGTCATGAAAACATGAATATTCGTGACGTTCTTTCCAATCAAAGAGGCCAAAGTGTGCTCAGCAATACGTAGCATTAAATAATGTAAGAAAAATAAGCAGCGGGGAAAACAGGCAGGAGTGCGTCAGTTTATTATTGTGGCTACACGTCAATGACCTTATGCGAGCCGACTGCACAGCATTTCCTGTTATTAGCACATTCGTATTCCCACAGAAAGGGTCTATCAGTTTGTCACGATCAGACATCCGTCTGTTCAAAGGCATCAACAGCTCCACTGGAGACAGCTAGGATCCATGTAAACAACCTGCTTTTTGCTGAGTTCAGTTCCTCCTCACGGGGAAATCAGAGGCAAGGTCCCCAACCCCCGGTTGGTTACGTCGGTCTGTGTAGGGTTATGAACGTTTCCCTTGTTCAGGTACGTCTGCCGTGTTGGAATTTTGTCGTTCTCTCCCACTTTTTCCATTTAGCAAATGGCTTTGTTCACTCCAGAGGTGCAAACAGAGCTTGTATTGAACTTGATCCACGAAGAGAGAACTTAATATCCAGATTATATTGACTAATTGACAAGACTATATAGACTATATGTTTAGGATTTATATATATAAATGCATACATGTTTATTGAAAACCTCAAAACTTACCTTTTCAGGCAGACCTATGCCTGACGTGTTCCCCTCTTGGTTGATCTTCTGCAGACTGTTCTGCTTTTTAACTGTTCTGATTTTAAATTGTGTCAATTTTTTAATATGTTGTAGGGCGACCTTGAGTGCCTTGAAAAGCGCTTTATAAAATCAATGGATTATTATTATAATAATAATTATTATTATTATTGCCGTTAAGTAAACCTTTATCGGTTACACGCTTTTTTAACGTTATTTTTTCTAACTTACTGCAAGTCACATTTCAATTTGCATCCTGTACTAAACATAAAGTTGAGAAATCTAAGACGCAACGGCATCATTTCCAAAAAATGTCAAACGTAGAACACAACCCGTTTCCACTTGTGAGTTAAACTTGGGACCATGCTGAGCCGGGTGGAGGAACACATGGAATCATGGAGGATCTGAAGCCTTTTTTGAGGATATAGTGAAGTAAAATGTGTTAAATATCGTAGTCTGGAGCATTTAAAAATCTACTGATGGATTTTTCAAGGTATCTCTTGGACAGAGCCCGATGTAACCGCTCCACCTTGTTCTTTTGGTTGAAGGTAATTCATCATTCAACTCGACTTGAGCGCAAACTGCTTGAGAATTCCCTGTCGACCAACAAGTTGGAGAAACAGCTGATCATCCAAACGAATGACATCAGCAAGCTGAACGACAAAAACAGCTTTCTGGAGAAAAAGGTGGATGAGATGGAGGAGCAGAGGCAGGTGGCGCTGAAGATGCTTCGAGACGAAAAGGAGCAGCTTCAGGCTCTCGTCCTCCGGCAGACGGCCATCATCGGCGAGTTGGAGCTGCAGCTGCTCAAAGTCTCCTCCAACAACAGCGGACTGCAGCGCCAGCAGCAGGAGCTGCTGGACACCGTCAACGCCCTCATCCACTCCATCTCCGTCAGCTCCGCCCGAGGTGGGTCTGCGCTTCAGCTCATCGTAAACTCCTTCATGCACTCTCAAGTTGGAAGTGTACACTACCGTTCAAAAGTTTGGGGTCACCGAGAAAATGTGTTTTCCATGAAAACTCACACTTTTATTTATTAAATGAATACAAGATTAATACAAAATATAGTAAATACATTGACGAGGTTAGAAATAATGATTTGCATTTGAAATATTAATGTTGTTCTTCAAACTTGTCGCTCAAAGGAAGGCCAGTTTTAGAGCTTCTCTCACCGGCGTAACTGTTTTCAGCTGTGCTCATATAAAAAGGGTTTCAATGTCAAGGAATAATCTGTTTGTGGAAAATGCAAAATAAGGGTTTCAAGGGGGTTCTACCCCTCTGCTCTTCTTCTAAGGCGATAACACAATGTACCACTAAAAAACTGGAGATGGGCCTCTATACACCTCTGTAGAGATTTCATAAAAAAACTGAGAATAGTCATTCTTTTTTTATTGGAAACAGTGCTTTTCTTTCTTTTTTCTAAGTGACCCCAAACTTTTGAACGGTAGTCTATGTTTAATTTGATACGCCGCGTGTGTGTGTGTGTGTGTGTGTGTGTGTGTGTGTGTGTGTGTGTGTTTGTGTGTGTGTGTGTGTGGCTGTGTTATTGTTTTGTACACAAGAGAAGGTCACCTAACTTTCATTACCTCACTGTAAAAGCACCGATGCAATGAATATGACCTTTTTATTCCTCGGAAGATGTGAACTTATCAAAGGAGGACAGGTAAATGCCGTACAATGGCGTGGTGTCAAATTAACGAAGATGATTTCTTTCTGCAGAGATCAAAGCCGTCATGATGCAGGACACTCCGACCACCTTCATGGACTGCGCTGCTGTCTTCAAGTCAGGAAACACCCAGAGTGGAGTCTACACGCTCACATTACCCAACACCACAATCGAGGTTAAGGTAGAGTCATTCTGTGAAATGGATTCAGACGAGACGTACTGCTCAGTATCGTGTTTAAGGCTAATTAAAATGCTCCCAGACTTCCATTAATGACGCATGCTTGAGCTAAAACTGTGATCACCTTAGAAACTCATCAGCGTATAAGACTTTGACTTCAGTTCTGCATCTCTTAACTTCGTCAAATTACAAATGAGGATGAATTCTTTACCGTCATTTTGAAGTATTATTGCCTTTTACCATGTGTCTGAAGGCTTTCTGTGACATGGAAACAGAAGGAGGAGGCTGGACCGTACTACAGAAACGCTTCGACGGCCACGTTGACTTTCACCGAACGTGGCAGGAGTACAAAAAGGTAAAAGCAATCAAGGAGAAATTCTTCCCTTAAAATACTACAACCTAGGCTACGGTTTTCATTCCTATTGCACAACACAGTGAGCACTGGGAGAGAGCTTTAAAAGCCTGGTGATTCTGCTCTGGAAGAACTACAAACACGGCTGCTTTTCATAAAAAATATTCAAGCAACATTTTTGAAATCACTAAAGTTTGCCAACTTTCAAGAACCAGATTTAATCACATCGTATCTCATATTTCTAAGTGCAAGTGCATCTAAAACTGTTCTTAAAAAGGGACTTGATAATTCCCAAAAATAAACCAGCACTGTCAACTTCAAGTAGGAGATTAATGGACCGACACTTTTGCCAAATAGAATCTTAAGTCCCGACTAAGCAATCTTTCCAGAGAAAAGCGTTCATGCACTTTCCTTTATCCCGACCGCAATGTTTACCTGGCAACTTATCAACATCTCAACGTGAATGTGGATATTTGAGAGTGTTTTGTGTAACTGCTGAAAGTACTTTGAGTATTTCGATTTTAGTTTCAGGGAGGGAAAAAAAACGTCAGTGTTGTTTTGCAAATGGAAACTTACAAACGACACGGCTTAATTGCATTTCTTTTTTTGCCCTTTCAGGGTTTTGGAGACCCCTCAGGTGAATTCTGGTTAGGCAATGAGTTTGTCTCCAGACTGACGATTAAACGGTCCTACCAGCTCAGGATCCAGCTGAGTGACTGGGAAGGAAACTCTGAGTTCTCACAGTACGACCAGTTTTCCCTCCAAGGTGAAGCACAAAATTACAGGTACGTTGTCCCCGACGGCATCAAAGACGTCAGACGCTCGTCTGCAATTACTAAACATTCAGTTTGAAGCCAACATTTTATTAAGGGAAAAGAAGCTCGTCAGCAAATAACGTGTCTCTCTCACACAACAGTGCTTTTGAAGTGTGCAATCCTGAACACACACCAACATCTGTTGCAAAATGTCAAGGAGCGTAAAGCGCAGCCTTAAAACTCAAAGTCTTGAAATTATTATCGAGGAATTAAAAACTATGATAGTAACAACATTCAGAGTCAACAGTAACAAGGCACCCTCTTGAGCACATCGAAAGCATCTCTAAAGCACCATCTTTAGAATAACTCATGTAGCGTCATGGCCGTTTATTTAATTACCTTGAAAATGCGGAAGGTAATGTTTTGATCGCCGTGTATTTGTATGCGTGCGTGTTATTAGCATAAATCAAAAAGTATTAAACCGAATAGCATGAAATTTGGTGGGATGATTGGTTATTATCCAGCGACCATTTGATTTGATTTTGGGATCGACCGGGTCAACGGTCAAGGTCAAGAAAAGGTCAGAATCTTCTTTGAATCGCATGAAATTTGGTGGGATGATTGGGTATTATCCAGGGACCATTTCATTACATTTTGGGATTGATCGGGTCAAAGGTCAAGGTTATGAAAAGGTCAAAATCTTATTTTTACCATAGCACAGCCAATTTTTATGTTCACAATGCAATGCCCAATCTTTTGATATGCGAAGGTATGCGCTCTACCGAGTGCCCATTCTAGTTTATGAATATTTTCCCAACGCTAAAAACATAACGTCTGTAACTATCTAATCTATGAGTGTGTTCTTGGACCGTATCACACATGTGTTTATCACCTGAAAACAAGCTCATGGTCATAACTGTTGACCCCTGTAGAGTAAAACACATTATAGAAATTCCTCTGGATGGTTCTTTGCTGTATACGACCGTCTACTTCCTGATGCTGACGTCCTGGCATCAGCCCAAAGGAAATGTCATAAAACTGGTCAGTGTTTGACAAATAGGAAATACATAAAATGTCTTGGATGTTTAACATTCGGGCTGCACATCTTGGCAATAACACAATCTCCAGAAGTCTTTTCTTTTCTGAACCGAAGCGGATTCCAGGAGTGGAATGGATACTTCCTTTGAATTTGACAAACAGACCTTGAAATGCTCCAATTCAACGTAGTTATTTCCAGGTCTTAAGTCTACTTGACGAAGACCAATTAGGTCTCCAGTTACTTGGCTCAGTAATTCCAAGTAACTCCGACAAAGGAGCTACACATGAAGCACAATGCGAATTCTTCAGGAGAAAAATGTAAATAGCATGACAACATATGAAACCACTAAGGCGCTGGTGAAAATGACAAAGAGAACAAAACTGCGACGCGAATAGAACGTACCGGTACTTTAGTCCGGAGGCCAAACCACGGATCAGTTAGCTCCGGTATTAGAGAAGCTATAGGCCAAGCTGTATAAGTTAGTTGCACGTTGCCTTTTGAGGAACACCAATCACAGACTTCCTCCTCTTCTTCCTTCATTTTCCCCCTTTTCCATTCTACAGGATACACCTTAAAGGCTTCAGCGGAACAGCCGGCAAAATAAGCAGCATCGGCCAGCCAGGAAGTGATTTCAGTACAAAGGATGCAGACAACGACAAATGTGTTTGTAAATGTTCACAACTCACCACGGGGGGTAAGAAACATTTCAACTTGTGCTCATTAGGAAAACACAAATATCGGGATTTGAGTAGAACAAATTCCCACCCGCACGAAAAATCGCGGCACTTGCCACAAACGTCTCCAAGGGCATTTTAAGGGCTCCCATACTTTTGTGGCCGGGTCAAAGAGCACAATTAGCTCCGAGTTAATCACTGATCGACTCATTGGGGAATTCAGCCCCTACAATGGCTGACATTAATAGCCTGGGAACAGAGCTTTCCCCTCTCTCCTCATGAGGCTTAAAGGTCCTCCTCCGTTCCCTTGAAAGTGACTCCGCTGCCAGAAGTTTCTCTCCCTCTGTATTGAGGTCTGCCAAGTGAGCACGAAGGCATGACAACTCTAACCCTCTCCCCCTTTTCCCATGAGAGACCCCTCACAGGGGACTCCAGACACACATTATGCTCATTGGTGACTGAGTGGCACTGGCCCAGTGAAGAGCAAAGCAGGATCTGCCATTACAAACATGAAGCTGCCTGTTTTGAATCAACTCAAGTTTGAATGGATGTACTAAAGCTATAACAACATTAATAATGTCGCATTTTTAACCCTAATCATTGTATATTTTTAACTGAAATATGAGGTTTCCTGATTGCTGAATACATCACACATGCTTTTCTTATGGATTACATATAACAACCCAGTTATTATTGCAGCGCAAAACACAGAATCTATAAGTCTTAAAGATATAAACAAAGTTATCCGTCTCTTCCTAGCACACACTGGTAAAACACTTAAAAGTTATTACATATAACTACCCAGTTATTACTGCAGAGCAAAACACAGAATCTATAAGTCTTAAAGATATAAACAAAGTTATCCGTCTCTTCCTAGCACACACTGGTAAAACACTTAAAAGTTTTCTCACAGGGGCCTAAAACAAAAAGGGTGTGTTTCCACGATAAGTGACAACATCTCTACTGCAGTCGTCATTTTATTGTCACGTCCAATTAGATGCTGCCAAATGTGAATTGGCTGCCTTGGAGTGCGCTGCCACTTCCAGCTGCTCGTGTGACGCCAAGCCGAGGATTAAGATACAAGTGCAAAGTGAATAGTGCATTAATGCTTTTTATTAAATAAAAGCCAAATAGTCGCTTTAATAGCTTGAAAATAAAATGTATATTTAATGCAGTTTAATACTGTTCTTTGAAATCTCAACTACTAAATATGGAGTAAATACTGCGGCTTTTTAAACTTAAAACTTCTGGTTTTACAAGTGTAGGCAAGTCTGCCGATGGCACAGTTTACAAAGCCTGCATATGTTTATTATTTTAATTAGTTTGAGTTTGCCACAAGCTTAAGTTAAGATGGTTTATTTTTGAAAGGAGCGTTACAGTTTGTAATATTTGGGTATATTCTATAGCTTTGCCTTGTGACCATGAAACATTTACACACAAGTCACAACACCATTCCACACAGATTTGCCTGCACTATCCTCTTTAACGACATATACATTTAACATGCGTTTTAATGTTCTAGGTTGGTGGTTTGACGCTTGCGGTCCGTCCAATTTGAACGGGATGTATTACCAGCAAGGCCAAAACTCAAATCGCTTCAACGGAATCAAATGGTACTACTGGAAAGGCTCGGGCTACTCACTGAGGTCCACGGCGATGATGATCAGACCGGCAGACTTCTCAGGTTCCCATTGAGCCGTCACTCACAACAAACAAACCGGGTGGGAACCGCAGCCAAAAATAAAAAAAAGTATCGAGTAAACCAAAGCACTTCATGAACACATTTGACATACTTTTGGAAAGACATATTTATGCATTTTTATGTTTAATAATTTAAACCACTGGGTGCCGTGGGTTCAAATCCCAGTCGGGGCGGTCCTTCTGTGTGGAGTCTGCAAGTTCTCCCTCCGGGTTCTCCGGCTTCCTCCCAACAGTCCAATCTTTAAATTGATCTCTAAATTGCCCATAGGTGTGAATGTGAGCATGAATTGTTATCTGTCTCTATATGGGCCCTGGATGGACCGGCGACCTGTCCAGGTGACCCCTGCCTTCGCCCAATGTCAGCTGGGATCGGCTCCAGCGCCCCGCGACCGTAATGAGGATAAGCGGTTTGGGTTGTTGCAAGAAATACATATGTTACATATGTACTGTCAAAATGACAAGTATCTATAGTGAAAATATGTATGAATGTGGTATGTATATAGATTACTATGGGTATAGTAATTACACTGGGAAATGACATGTATCTCATTAAACAGAAGATTAAAATGTGACATCATGACATTTCTTTAAAGATTTTAATTTAGTTCAATCATCATCTGTTTCATTGTTTTGAATAACAACTTCCTATGAATAAACATATGGATCAACATTCCATATGTTTTTGCTCAAATGCAAATGTAAAAAGAAATGCCACAGAAAATGTTTCTCTACAGATAATGTTGTCGTCCCCCCCCCCCCCCCCCCGAGACTGTATGTAAATTTGTTGTTTAATTTATATGTAGATTTATACGAAGATTTATATTTAACATTGTATATGAGGGAAATTCGAGTCCTAGCTAGTGAACAATTTCATTGCACATTCACACGAGGAGGAATTCTTAAAATATATCTCTGCAGTCCAGTTCCACATGCTCATACGTGACAATTCTCTTTTGGCAGTATTTGGGGAATGTATTTCTTTATTTATGTTATGTTTCTTTTGAAGCTTCAACAAGCAACATTTATGATAAATCTGTGAGCGTGAGGGAGCTACATTTCTGAATTATTTGTGATGTAATATTAAACACAACCACAAAGCAGAGCCTCAACTCTACTCCTGTTCCACAACAGTCCTGTTCTACACGCTAACATTGCACAGCATGGTGAACGCACAATTGCCAGAGCACCGCATATTGTTCAGTAATGTCTATTTTTAAGAACAAAATAAAAATTGGAAAAAGCTTAATTTCTTGTCATTGCTTTTATGTCACTAAAACAATTTACCTGCACATTTCACATGTAATCCCTAAATCTTAAGAAGAGTGTAATATGCATAGCTAATAGTGGGCAATGTGGATAACATACTGTATAGCAGTTTATGTAATGTTATTATTCTATTAACATAATTAATGTTATGCATTCAGTGGGAAAGTCTTGTTTTTGCCTAATTCAGAAAACTAGATACCAAAAAAAAAAATCAAGGAACAGCAATAAATCTGATTAATATAATAAAGCTGTAAATTAGTCTTGATCATTAGTTTGTAACATTTTTCATGAGCTAATGTTAATGTCGGTGTTAGTCCTTTCATTTTTACAAATTGCATCATTATTTGAACAGAAGCATTTAATTTGTTTTTATTTATCAATGATAGTCACATTGAGATGTAAATAAAAATTCACTGTGAAAATTGTCTTTTTAACCCTCCTGTTACCTTTAGGGTCAATTTGACTCCATTTAATGTTTAACGTCGATGTTCTTTGGGGTCAATTTGCCCCCAGGCTGTTTTTCACTGTGTCAAACATATAAGAAATATCAACTTTTTTATATATTTAAAGGGCTATTTAGGTAGTCAACAAACAAACAAAGTACCTGACACTTAAACTTGGGAAACAATATTAATTCTAATAATTTTCTGGAGGTTTTAATTGCTGGGGTCAAATCGACCCCGAGGGTAAAATATGTTAGCAAATGTGAAGGTAACAGGAGGGTTAAACTGTAGTTTCTATAAGTAATGCAACTGAAGGCAGCTACAGAAACTAGATAAAACAAGTAAGAATGGCCAGCCGATGTGTGTGCAGTAAGAGCAAAGGAATGATAAACGGCCGCAGGGACGTATAAAAAAATTACGCAATTTAAAGAGGAAACGTGTTGACATGCGTCTGCCTTCAGACCCACCGTCTACCCTCGCGGTAGCAGGAGCCGACAGAGATTCATGAATGACAAGTTCAGGAAGAGGCAACATTCACAGTTCACACAGGATGCTTCAGGAAAAACAAGCCAACTGAAAATGGATGACTGGCAATGAAAATGTGTAGGTTTCCATCCAACTTCCTTGGCTATAGTTTTACAAGCCTTTATTAGTTTCGAGTATCCAAAAGGGACATTGCAAATATAATTTATACTGGATGATTGATACACAGAAAAAAGTATAATTATAAAACTTAAAAAAATATATATATTTAAAAGAAGCCTGAAAAATAAGTGTATTAAAGTGAAGCTTTGCACTGCAGCAAAGGACTAAATAAATTACTAATAATACTTAATTATTATAGTTATATAGCCCTGGGGGAAAATATTAATAATAATACAAATAAGCCACAAAGATATATATTTATTAAAAAAAATATATATATATATATATATATATATATATATATATATATATATATATATATATATATATATATATATATATAATCTTTGTGGCTTATTTCTATTATTATCCCCCAGGGATACAATTAATACCAATAATTCACATACAATATTAAATCTACAGGATTCTACATGATTTTTGTCACATTCAAAATGTAATATAAAGGAAAGAAAAAAATAACATAATTATGTTATTTTAATATCATATCAAACTAATTCAAAACTTTGATGGGGCCATGAAATAAAAGACGAAACGTAAAACCTAATGATGTCCACGGCGAAGGTCAATGCTGGCAGTACTCGTGTGTTCGACACTTTTACTGTCTTACTAAAGTAGAATTGGTTCTCACCTGTGCTGCAGGAAACTGGTCTGAAAGTTCATATGGCTCCTCTGGAATCCACTGCCTTTGCTCCAAGCACCAGAGGATCTACCCCGGAGAAATGTAAACACAAGAGAGTTAGACACTTCATTATCATGTTAATACTATAGATAGATAGATAGATAGATAGATAGATAGATAGATAGATAGATAGATAGATAGATAGATAGATAGATAGATAGATAGATAGATAGATAGATACTTTATTAATCTCCAAGGGGAAATGTGTCGTCACAGTAGCAGAACCAATAAACTAAACACAAGAATAAAATATAAAAAACAGTGACTGAAGTATACAAAGTGAAAAATAAAATAACAAATAAAATATATATATACATATATATATACACACACAACATATATGCATACACAAATATAATACTAATGACTGCAGTGTAAAATTTAATTAAATATAGACAGCATGTGCAAAATGCAAAGTGTGTGTATGTGTGAAGTGCAGATCAACTTAGTGTAATTATGAATGTGTACAGTGATAATGATTATGTTATTATTACATGTTACTATCATGCAATGGCTTTAAAACACATACAAACTACACACCCATTCAAATGACAGGATCCAGCAGCCGCGAGCTATGCCCAACAGAATATTGAGGGTCCGCCGGTGACCCCCGGACACGACATGAGTCGTGCTCTCGCAAACCCGGTCAACGATTGAAAAGCCACCCAGTGCCGCCACCACCTGAACCAACGTGTGCTGCTTCCTACGAGAGGTGAACAGAGTAGAAAGCATCCAACATAAACGCTTGAACATGACGTGCTTTTCCCCCCCAGCTTTCTCACCAATGCGTTCAAACAGTCGTGAGTTAATATTTATCTTATAACCAACAGTTTGAAACGTCTGTACTTACTCAGTGGGCATGCTCGTCATGACCAATGTTCTCATAGCCTGAAACAAAGATAAGTACACAACACTTATGACAGGATAAAACATTTCATTAACCAAATGTATCTTATCCTTATGATGAACACTTTTTCTTTGTCTTTATATTACATTCTGAATGTGACAAAAATCACGTAGAATCCTGTAGATTGTATATTGTATGTGAATTATTGGTATTAACTGTAATAATTAAGTATTATTAGTAACTTATTTAGTCCTGGGCTGCAGTGCAAAGCTTCACTTTAATAAACTTATTTTTCAGGCTTCTTTTAAATACAAAATTAAAATGTAAGTTTTATAGTTATATTTTTTTAACTGATATTTTTGAACTGATATTGTGTAAATATTATCCAACTGTAAAGCAATGAGACAAAGCTTGAAGTGAAATCATATTAAACCACAATGCAATATGCTGTTAATGATAAATGTGTCTGTGTTCAACGCTTTCACACCTATGTTATTTTTGGGAAGTATTTCTCAGGCTCTAGTGTGTGTTCCCCGCTGTATGGGTGTCACAATACCCACACATTTGGTAAACAAGTAAAATATATGTGGAACAGCTATGGAGCACAGATTTGGCAAGATTTTCTTTCTTGGCTTGTGTTTGTAAGAGTGAAATCTGTGAACTTTATGTCAAACAAATCTATAGTTTAAACCAGCCAATAGCACTACTATTGATAACACAGTATCTATTAATGAAAAAAGGTCTCAAAGACATTGGTAACAGGGTTCGTACACATGTCGACCGATGCAATTTGAGGAAATTCCCATGACTTTAAACCAAATTTCCATGACCAAACTGAAATCTCGGTGTGTACATGACAACTTTTTGGAAAAAAAAGCTACAATATACCTTAAATGAAACAAATGAATGAGACAATAGTTTGATTAAAAGAATAAACATTACTATACATGTTTATTCTTAGAAACACTTCTATAAATGTTTATTCTGTTAATCAAACTATTATCCTTTATGTGCAAAGCTGTTTGGACTCGGCCTACGCCGGCTTATAATTTGAGTCTTCCTTTCAAAAACATGAATTATTTTAAACTCGACGTAAATGAACATGTGAATATAATGACTTTTCCAAAACTTTTGTGATTTAATAATAATAATGCATTTCATTTTTATCGCACTCTTCCTTCAAAGAATCTCAGAGTGCCACACAGATAATGAAAAAACAAATAAAACCGATTAAAACATAGTTAAAGCAATCCATAAAAAAAAGAAGAATGAAATAGCTGTCATTAAATTAACTCAAGGTAAAAAAAATACCTTCCTGAATAAAAAGGTTTTTAGGCCAGTCTTTAAAGATTTAAGTATTTTCCATGATTTTTCCAGCCCTGGAAATTACCATTTTAAAATTCCATGACTTTTCCAGGTTTTCCATGACCGTTCGAACCCTGTGGGAAGTATAATGCATGTCTCTTTGTTTTGGGTGTAAGTATTGTTGATCTGGTTTGTTGAACCATATGGAACTGAACAGGTACAATTATAATGATTCTTTCAGCGACCTTGCCGGATGTACAGTTGCATAGAGACCCAAAAAGGAAATCAAACACCAAGGCCACGAGTGGAGAAAAACAAATTCAGAGCCACCGAAACGGAACTGTAAATGTGTAGCCTGAGGACAGCGGTCCATCCAGCCTCGTACTTTGGCCCCAGAACAACGAGCCATCGTCGAAAAAAAACCCCACCTGAGCAGCAGATACAGACGGGACCACCGGGCCCTTCCTGCCACGCTGATGTTTACTGATATCTGCTCCCCCGGCTGGAAGTCAAGGTTAAGGCCTGCTGCGCACAGCGGTGCCAAAACGGTCCAGCGGCTCCTCCCACACCATCGGCACATTGTCCCCGATAAGCCGGTCGGGAAGTCGTAGAGGTGGTCGCCATCACCCCGTGGCCGCTACTCTTCGGTTGCCCCGACAGAAGTTTTGTTCAAAAGGATTTTTTTTTTATATATAGTTACCTTCGCATTGAAAATGCAGAAGGTTATGTTTTGATCACTGTGTATTTATTTATTTGTTCATTTATTTATTTATTTGTATGCGTGTTACTCGCATAAGTCAAAAAGTATTTAACCGAACCGCATGAAATTTGGTGGGATGATTGGTTATTATCCGCGGATCATTTGATTAGATTTTGGGATTGATCGGGTCAAAGGTCAAGGTCAAGAAAAAGTCAACATTTTCTTGAATCGCATGGAATTTGGTGGGATGATTGGTTACTATCCGGGGACCATTTGATTCGATTTTGGGATCAATCGGGTCAAAGGTCAAGGTCATGAAAAGGTCAACAAATTCTTTTTACCATATGTCAATTTCTATCAAATTGGTATGCAACTAATGCCAAAACTTTCATAATTCAATGCCCAATCTTGTGATATGCGAAGGTATGCGCTCTACCGAGTGCCCGTTCCAGTTCCCTTTGTTAACGGTCTCTTCTAACACATCAGAAATACCAAAAAGTTGCTAGGAAATCTGCTCCTTTTGGAGTCTTTCACACCAAGTCAAACAATTTAAAACACGGGCAGCTATTCTAAAAGGTTCCTCAAAGGGACTTTGGCTTATCTTATGCAGTGGACATGTGCTGGCAGCAGCACAACAAACACAGGCATTGAAAAATGAGTTGGACATAATAAGCCTGTGACAAAGAGCTGGTGTGAACTGAAGGCCTCTGAGCACAAACGCCACCAGCACAAATGAAGGAAATTCTTCACTGTGAGGGAGTCTCCATGAGGGATGCCGATATTGGCAACAAAGAAAATGAGGATATTCCGAAAGATCTAAGAGAGATGAGGATCCTGCAACGTCTCTGCAAAGATGGAGGTCAACTGACGCTGTGAGAGACAATTACAAATACAACTTGTCACAACTGATACCATTGGCAACACACAGTATCACTCATATGAGTTAACATGCCTTGTGAACTCGGTCAACTTCTTTTGACTCTTGCCTATTTCTGAAAGAACTGTATGGTCAAAAGATTGTATGTATATGTGAATAAATCCGAATTAGGTTGAGAAGATTGACAGTAGAGATGAAATGAGGAGAGAGTGATGGGTAATACAATAAAATGGGCGTAAATAATGTTAATATTTGGATTAAATGCATTTAATCTAATGACTTTAGATTTAAATGTTTTCAGTTACTTTTTTTTCTTCTCTAAAAATGCCCATTTTCTTTGTATTCAGTCAAAGTCGAGCAACAGGACTTGCATCATTGCACTTTCAAAGACGAGCCCTGCAGGTGTGACCTCCGAGAGCTTGGATGGATGCGTTTTGTGACACCGCCTCACATTTTAACATTCGTTCACTATCAGGATCTTCACAGAACTACATAACAACCATCATCGTCGCTGTAATCGGGCTCCAAAACAAGTCAACCCATGACGGATCCCTGGAGGAGATGACATCATGTTTGTCTTTTTTTCAACTGCAGCTTGTTGAGGTTACCAGCGTAATGAAAACAGAGTCCAGGTGCACGTTGTACTCTAGCATCAGGGGCAAAACACAGGAAACCCTCCGGACCAGAGCGAGCCTCTTGACTAGCTGCGTCAAACGGAGGAAATACTTAAAAAGAAATGACACACTCCTGATGTTTCGCTTACTTCCCGGACTTCCTATATTACAGAAAACCATGAACGTCAGGAATTCTGTCGAATTTTGCAGCTGCGATAGATTGTGAGGATAAATAAAGTCAATTGAGAAAGTGTGAGGGTTAGGGTTAGTCGTTTGCAAAAGATTTCTTGAAATTCAATCATCAGAATAAAGACGGAACATTTGAAACAATCACGTCTTCTTACCTTTGTTTGGTTCCATATGTTCTGATGCTTATTGTCATATTCGTCTTTGCCTTCTGTTAAACCAGCTGCAGCTGTGTGCACATTTCCACCACCTACATTTGAAAACAAGAAAAACAATTGAAAACAGTGACAGTGTGTGTGTGTGTGTGTGTGTTGGGGGGGCATCACTCAAGCTATCACACCCCAGGCACTGTCATGTGTGTGTGTGTGTTGATCTCATCTCTTCATTAAACAGAAAAATGCACATATTTAAACAACTTACCAAAAGATAAGTAACATAACTCACTTCAATTTATTAAGAGTAAACACATTAAAATAATGTATTATTTTAAAGAATAAAGTTAACTCTTGACTCACATATTCTCAGGGCTCAATGTGTTTTAAGATTAAACTTATTTTTGACAAGATAAGATGTTCGTTGTTGAATTTGACACTAAATCTCAGTGTTTCATGTGTTCGGATACAATAACCTTTTTTTACATTATAAATGTAATTAAAAAGTCTTAGATTTTAATAACGATTCGTTGACATTAGTCAGTTCTAAATGTTCCACCTCTGACTCTCGAGTTTCAAAACAACTTACACAGAATCTTGGAGCCCATCTATCAAATATTGATAAACAAACGCACCGGCAAATAAAGCTTACAATTTGCATGTTGGAAAAAAAGTATTAAACCAAATTCATAATCTTCATGACAAATTACGTCTCGAAAAGACAAACACATAAAGAATATTAATATGAAAAGGCCTCATTTATTTATATCGAAGAGTTTTTATTATTCTCTTTAAAATGTCACATCCAGAAATAAATCTTCAGAAAATTAGCTGAATTAAATCTTTTCCTTGAAATAATCACTTTGCACACCTAAAAACTACAAACAAATCCCACGGACTACAAAAATATTACAAACATCCACTATTGTGAATGTTAAAACACCATTATATTTTTTGTTCAGTTCATAATGAAGATAGAGGTAATCATTAATATACACGTTATAGCCTCACTACTCACATTCAACGGTATGAGAAATGATATTGACAGAGTTTTTCTGCAGCTCCGACGCCGCGCCGGCCTCCGTTGACGTCGGCGGCGGTACTGATGCTGTTCTCCGCTTCACGGCATGACTCGTCGTCGTGAAGGGCAAGGTGCTTTGTCTCCGCCTTTTGACCGCGAGTGTAACATCGGCATCTGATTCTTTAGCGTCCCGTTGTGGATGACTTTGAGGCGTACTACTTGCATCCGACTCCTGACTCGTTTCTAGTATCCTCTTTTTCTTCCTCTTAGTCTCAGATCCAACGCTTTCACGCCTCATTTGTCTCTTCTCGGGGACGGGGTTCAACTGAAAAGGAATCTGAATGTCTCTCTCCGCGGGCAGATTAGGCAACGGAGCTTTTTTTAATCTAGGGTGGTGGTTGGCGGGAGAAAAATAGTCCTCGAACACATCATCGGCTCCGTTGGTGGAGCCTGAGGCGACACTTTTAGAGTTACTGGATATAGCGAAAGGTCGTACTGAGGCAGAAAGCGACGGCCTGACTCGTTTCTGTAATTTCTGTAATGGGGAAGCAGTTTCTTTCGACAGTTTAACGGCACCATCACCTAATTCGGCTGGTGATGAGAAGCAGCTAGAAGAGTTTGCAGCTTCAGAAACAAACTGCGTCTTTGTCTCTGTGATGGATTTAGACGTTTTCATCTTTCCCTTGTCAGTTTTGTCTGGTGATGGCCGAGAGGGTTTCATCTCCGATGTACCTTTTGCTTTATGAACGTTCTTGCTGTTGCCAGGTCTCCTATCCTTAGAGGGACTTTCTGATAAAACTACAGAGATAAGATTTTTTTTGACTGAGGTCTTTCGAGACTTTTTTGGTCTAGTCGCTTCTTCGTCCTGGAAGTCCTGACATTTGACATGACTTGATGTCTGTTTTGGCACATCCTGGCAGGGTGAGAGCCACGGCTTTTTGGAAATTTCCTTGTGGCGTTGTCCAGGAGGGTCATAGTCAGTTACATCAGTTTGCCTTCTCCCTTCTTCATTATCAGGTGAGTCAGCAGGTTCAGCATCAGAAGCACTGGAATCTATATTCAGAAGGACAAAAAAAGATATTGCGCATTATTTGGCTACTTTCTGTTGCTAGTTGTTTTTAGCCAGTGTGCGTAGCTGGATTTTTAATTGTTCTCAATGACTTGAGCTGCCCCTGTAATCGACTCATCGATCTTATCCGTCTTAGTTGACTAAGATTAATGATCAATGACTTAAAGACTAATGAGCACATCTCTGGCAAACACAAGATTTCAAGTGGTGCTTTTGAGTAAATCGTTGTCGTTTGAGATCTGTTGTATCAAACAGATGATTACCGGGCCCTATCCAGGACCTTTACTATATAAAACCATAGGCAGCAGCTCCTGCTTCACATTGTTCTTCACTGAAAGGCAACAAGAGGCTGAGGAGGAGCTGTTCTGGCGCTCGGTGCTGTCATACTTTGTTTTTAAATGTAATTTCTTTACTGTTTTCATTCATATAAAAAAGAAATACGTAGGTCGATGTTATAAACACAAACAGCTTTGCCACGGTACAAGCTCTATCTTGGATTTCAACACGATAATACAAATTTTGATTTATCAGTAACAACAAAATATTCTTACAGGTGAATTTGAGGACGGTGGGTGTGCTCCCGAGAGACGGCTTCGACTCGGTGGTTGAGCAGGATTCAACCATTTGTGAAGCTGAAAAATAGAAAATGTGTCTGGGGATGTCTGGGATTTGAGATAGTTCATCAGCCAGGACACCTGATGCTGCTCTTACCTGTGGGTGAGAGGTTTTCCCGTTTCTCTTTCATGTCTTTCAAACGCTGTGCCATATAATCTGATCTTTTCAACGCGGGGCTGTAGACTATTCCGTTCTCCTCATCGATAATGATGGGTGACACATCTGTAACTGTGGGTAAACACAAATCAAAAGGATGTAGTTTGTCACTTAACATATTCTTTTAGTTTCTAAAATTGTCATAATCTCTTACCGAGAGGTTGTTTTGGAGCTATGTCTTTCATCATTTTATCTAATTTTTTCCTCATGCGTCTGTCGTTTTCAGGTGTCCTCTCTGGAGAATCTTTCGGCTGCATGCAACGATGCTACGAGAATCAAACACAAAAAAAATATTTTTTGAACAAGAGGGAAATAAATGCATGTTTCAAGACTTTCAAACACACAAATAATTATATGAAAATACGCAAAAATCAAACTATGGCTCGACAGTGAACTTAAGCATAAACATAAAGGCCTCATGTACATCTGACTCTACTCACCCTTTTGTTCTTCAACACAGGATTTCTTTCATCATTAAAGGCTGGAAACAAGTCTTC
This sequence comes from Liparis tanakae, assembly GCA_036178185.1. Lineage (NCBI taxonomy): Eukaryota > Metazoa > Chordata > Actinopteri > Perciformes > Liparidae > Liparis > Liparis tanakae. The sequence goes on from CM070100.1 coordinate 18,994,688, forward strand.
ATCCACACGAACACAGTCATCGTAACATCTAGACATCATTTAACCAAAAACAAACCACATTATTCTTCTAGTACGGGTGACAACAATATCATGAACCACTTGACAATACAGTGAGAAATAAATAGAAATGTTAAAGCTGTCACTCGGCGTCATTCTTACCTCCCCACCCAGAGAACAGAGACAAGCCTCACGTCACTATTCTTGGCTTTCCTCCACGTGGCCAGGTGACCGTTGTTGAAGACGGCATGTGTGACTTGTTTATTGAATGTTTTTGATACCTGTGAAATTCAAGGTATTTAGATTTTGCAAAGTGCACGTACACATTTTCTGAGAACAGTAAATGGCTTGCAATATAGTGCTTATGTGTATATGCGGCCTGCAGTCTCACCGTAGCTCCCATTTCTTGCAGCTGCTGAATGAATGGTTTAGAATAGTTTGCCGTTTTGTCCGATGACCACACATCAACGTAGACAACGACATCTGCAAACACATTGAACAATCGTCAAATTACACAATAGACGATTAAGTTGTATTTAGCTTCAGATAAACTGCAGTAAAACCAAGACGAAGTACAATACCTTTAAGAACTGAACCGATGTTGCTTGTGGTCATTACTGGTCTCTTCAGCTTCACCTACACAGAACAGATGAGATCATGCTGACTAAACCAATTGGCGTCAACATCGTAAAAGAAAACATGAAAGTCAATCAGTGTTTGTTTTTGTTTTGTTTGTGTATTTTATTCAGTCAATCAAATCAAATACAATATTATCCTCTATAATGTACAAAAGAGAAAGATTGAAAAGGTATAGGTAGAAGCAAAAAATGCTTATAAATTCCTATCCTAAATTGAAACCAAAATAAATCAGAAAATTAATATAAAAGAAAGAAAGAAAAAAGAAGAAGAAAAAAACATTATATATATATCCTACCACGGTCTGGCAACTCTGGATTATTTTCACTTTAGTCCTTCTAATAATTATACTTTTGATCATCTGAATTAGTCTAACAAGTGGAAGACGTATTGCCAATACCGAAAAGAGGAAGTGAAACTGTTGAAATGTTTCATGTTTTTAGTGGGTGTCCACAGGACCAGTCTAATGACTCTATCGGCATCATTAAAATACATTATTTAGGTACAGTGGTCTTTGTAAACTGACTGAAACGCAGAGATTAAATCCTGTGTTTAGCTTTACAGTAGATGTCATAATTTAACAACCGAACGTTAGCTGCGTAGTTTACGTAGAATAGTAAATTGAAGTTATAATCAGACGTATAACGTAACCAACTATAGATAGCCTATGTCACGTTAGTAACTGAAACTTTAACCATGTAAGGCATCTTTAACAACATCTTTAGATAGTTATATAATAAAGTCCATACAACAGTTGATGATGTTTTCCTTTAGTTTTCTTAGCCCTTCGACGCTAAAGTGTCGAGCTAACCAACTTGTTTTTTCTTAGCGTTACGTCGGTGTGGCGAATACTTCCGTAATATGTTGACACGCGTGTTACACAGATGTTTAACTAGCAGCGGGACAAAGGCAGCGACGCAGTATCTTTGAACAAGTTCCGTGCACTTACTTTATGTCACGGTGAGGTTTGAATTGCGCTGATTCCAACAAGAATACCTAACCTACAGTGTACAATCCATACATAGTTCGCGCGTGCAGTTTGTGACGCAGTGCATTCTGGGACATGCAGTTTCATTGGCTGAGCGCTAACAAACGTCACTTCCAGTCCAAAAGCCATGGAAAGGAGAATAAGATAGTATCCAAGAGAAGGGCCCTTTAGAAGTGTACTTTAAACTCGACCGTGATCAAACGAAACTTATTAGGAGTACTATTCTAATATTACTAGTGTATCTTAATCGACAACCACACTAGAAATGATGCAACATATTTTATTATAGGTCTTAAGCACCAATTATTTGTATGATGTATTCCAGGTTCATATGTCAATGGTGTGTTGTAGCCTGTTTATCATTTTCCACAACCTCCTGTCACACATTTAAACCAAAGTCCCACCTATGAAAAAGGTAACACTTTACATGCAAAGCACAGAGCTGAGTTAGGAATATGTGAACTGCACTGAAACAATGTCTCCTGGATAGAGGTTGACCTTGTTAAGTTATCTTTTCAAATTATTTGGTGTTCAGGTGGAAGTCGATATGAACCATCAAACACAGCCTGGTGTTCATCTGTTGTCCTTGTCATAAATACTTAAAAATATGTCAACAACCATAATAACCTCAACAGACATCTCATTGTCTTTGCAGACACCGACAAGTCAAACAATATCCATATTGCAGTATACAATATGCATTTAAAAGTCTTAACAGTTTGGATAGCTGCATTGTTTTGGAAGACAAACTTTATCCAATCAAGCTTTAACTAATTAGAAATATTATAATGTATCATATGTTGTTTATAAGAAGAGAATAAACTATTTGAGGTAAGATTTGCTAATAATATATTCAGCATTTAGTACCACATGCCGACACTGGCCTACAGTCTCACATAAATTAAATTAAATCGAAAACAAAGTGTAAACACATTTGGTATTATTTTTTTATTTAAGTCATCTGAAGCAAATTTATAATTTAACACTGATATAAACTGTTACATTTTACCTTTATAAGTCACATTCATTACAAAAATCACACATTAATTTACTGTCATAAATACATGAATAAATACAGTTTCAGAAATGAAATAGAAGCACCACAAAAAACAACATACAGGAAATTGTATTGGTCCGCCTTTAGAACAACGTTGGTCTCTGGAGGGATGGACACCATTATCCCTCATGTTGGTGTATTGATCGTGATGGGGCCGTATCTCTCCAAAGTCACAGTTTAACTGACATCCAACCGGGGACATTCATCAGTTTCTTCTCTTATAAAATGGAAATAAAATCTTGTATACTTTCTTCAAAACAAGTTTACTTTATGAATAATATACTGTTTACAGGTGGAAGTGTCAAATAGGGATATAGCAAAGAGTTTGAAATGACACTTTCTTTATAAACTGTTCTATTTTACATCAACGCACTCATTACTTCTACTGCAGAATAAGATGAACCAACAATGTACGACACACTTCACTTCGGACCACGAACAAAATGTTGCACTTTCAATAAGTTTCAAAGCTATTGTAGGCTACTGCCGATGAAAGGTAGAACAAAGAGAAGAAGTTAGTCTTGACGGTGTACGTGACTATATCCTAAAACAGGACCCTTCACGTTGTAATATTAAAGTTAGACAGAGTTGCTCCTGCAGCTGAGCGGCACAGAGGAGCGGGACATCTCCATGTGCACAGTGGACATGGGAAGGCGCTCGCACTCCTCCTCCAGCCGAATGCAGCGGCAGTGCAGGAGCACCTCTCTCACCTCCTGCCGGAAGTTGGAGTTCAAGAAGCCGTAGATGATGGGGTTGATGCAGGTGGAGGACATGGCCAGCAGGTGGCAGAGGGAAAACAGCAGGTTGTGGTGGCAGATGGGCAGAGCGTCCTGGTTCCAGTCGGAGACCACGTTGAAGATGGTGAGCGGCAGCCAGCAGAGAGCGAAGGCTGTAATGAGGGCGACCAGCATGATGTTGATGCGCCGGCTGTGAGTCATGCTCTGGCACTCTGGTGTCCTGGCGCGGTCCAGCATGTCTTTGCGGTGGCGAAGGCGCACAAAAACTCTCACGTAACATAGCAGGACCAACAACAGTGGGCCGCAGTATTGGAACAGAAGGAGCCATGTGGTGTAGGCGAGCCTGTGCTGCTGAGACGGCCAGTGCTCCAGACACGCCTCCATGTGTGGAGAGGTGGGGACGTAAGAAAAAAGAGGGTGGTATGAATCTGAAAGTGCAGATGAGTTTTTGTACGTGAAGTAAACAGGTTGAGATGCATTTACATACGCCTGAGGCGGGGGTTGATGATGGAGGGGAGACTGGGGCAGGATGACGTTGACGTAGGGCTCGCTGGTGAGAAGCTGAAAGGCCAAGAAAGGTGAGGAGGTGAAGCAGGCCAGAATCCAGATGAGAACCACCACCAGGTAGGCCTGAGAAACGCTTGGTTTCCAGCCAGAGGGGTTGATGATGAGCTGATGTCTTTCCAGCGCGATGAACACCAGAGACAGCACAGACACCGTCACAGACGCACACTGGATGAACGGCACCAGCCGGCACAGCAGCGACCCGAACACCCAATGGTCCATCAGCGTGTAAATGACCGTAAACGGGAGGCAGAAGACACACACCAGGATGTCGGAGAACGACAGGTTGCAGATGAAGATGCCGGTGACGTTGACTTTTTCTCTGCGACGGGCGATGATGCAGATGAGGCCGATGTTCCCCACCAGCCCCAGCGCCATCGTCATGCTGTACCACATCACTATGCACGCCGTGAGGACAGAAGACATGGGGCACTGCTCGTCGGGCCCGAGAACGGCGAGGTCCGGCAGGAGCAGGGTCTGATTCTCCAACCACTCCTGCACAGGCTCGGGAGTTGGGTTTCCCACCTCCCACGGCTGGGAATGTGGAGAGGTGGAGCTGTGGAAAGGCAGAGGAGGAGGAGCTGTCGTCGACGAAGAAGACTGTCTCCCGTTGCCACTAGAGGACATTTCACCAGGACTTCAGTGTCACCTGCCCCCAGGATCAAACTGTCCATCCCAGTCCTTTTAAAACATGCATCTGAGACGAGGAGACAGAAATCACAGAGAGACACGGGGAGAAAGAAAACAGTAATTACTTCTAAAACCATCCCTCTTCTCAGTCAAAGGGTGAGCTCATGTGGAAGTGATGCTGTCGTTCTGAGAGAAGGAAAGGCCAGAAGTGGCTCCTGTTGCTAGGGAGTTTAGGGAAGATGCAAAGAAGTGAGGACAAAATCATTGGAAGATTAGTTTCTAGAAACCATTGCCATTAAAGCGTGCCCTTATATATATATATTTATATTTAGCAGTGCTCGTCACACGGCTGTTTGGATGATAATGTTGGTTTCTCTGAACATCCGTTTAAATAGATTGCCATGAAATTGTATTATAGGATGAATTGTTATGACTTCTCCATCTTAAGGGCCATCAACAGGTCAACACACCATAATGAGGTTTAGATTATGGGGCACTTAAACTGTTTACACAGTTTGCAATTTGCCAAATGTGATTGTTGTATACACAAGGTCATTATTTCGCTATAGTTTTGGTAGTTTGTTCTAATGCAGTTTCAGTTCTTGGTCCAAACAATCACTCCATTCCTCTTGTTTACCGATCTTAAGCTCTCAGATTAGTCAGACGGATCCTCCAGTCAGGTTTCAAGTCTGAACATAATAGCTTAATGACAATAAAATTACTATGCATACGTCTATTCCTCAAGTCGACAATACACTACGTAGTATGTCACGAAGCGAAAGGACATGACATTGTCATAATCCTAAAAATGGATTTCGGCTGTCTCCCCTGAAACCTCTGCCATGTGCTGTGAAAACCAACGTCACCAAGGAAATTAGCCTGTCATTTTCCATTAACGGCACACACACACTTAGCTATCAGTCACTTCACACTGCATCATTACTAACCAACTCTGTCAGTGTGTTGACTGAGCTGCAGGCAGGGTGGCACCGCATTGATCAGCCTTTATTCATGACGGACAAGGCAAGTGCAATGTCACCAGAAACCACATGCAACAGCTGGAACAGGGCGAAGGAATCACAAACACCGGCAGGAGGAAAGGGAGAACCGTGCCATTAGTAGGCAATCATGAACCCGAACGTGTTGCAATAATGTGACACACGGATGCCCATCCAGCAACTCGCTGTCGTATTATAATTGTCTCCTTTGCGAAGGAGAATCTCTGCAGGATGAGGAACACTGTGACCTGGCACCAGTCTGCTCCGTGCATCATATTCTTCTTTTTCTGCATCAGCGAAGTGTGTTCCATCTCACAGGAAATAATGATGGTGTCTCTGATGGGGAAGAGAGACTGGCTGACTTCCATTTCCCTTGAACCAGACTGACTTTGATTCTATCTATCGTAGTTTTCCCAGAGCAGTCGTGCTGTGCACCAATGCCTTTGTATTTACCAACCTACATTCTTATCTATGTTCTTATTTTCTTTGCATTTTGCACACTATCTATATATATATATATATATATATATATATATATATTTTCTTTGTAATTATTTAATTTTACAGTGCTGTATTACATATATGTTGTGTATATATACATATATCTTTTATTTTATTTTATTTTGTATTGTATTTTATATTTCACTTTGCACACTTTACTTTCTGCACAGTCACTTTCTTTCTTTCTTATATTTATATTTTATTGTGTTTAGTTTTATCGGTGCTGCTACTGTTCTCAACAAATTTCCCCTTGGGGATTAATAAAGTATATTTCTATTCTATTTCTATTCATCAATTATTCTGTGGTAGTTTATCGAAAAAGCATGTTGTCACACTGCATGACTAGTTCCTTCAAATATTCTTTGTAGCAATATCCTGACATGTAAGATGGTCATTTATGAATTCACCATTGCATTGATTATAGGTCTTAAGAATCAATTATTTGTATGATGTATTCCAGGTTCATACGTCAATGGTGTGTTGTAGCCTATTTTTCATTTTCCACAACCTCCTGTCACACATTTAAACCAAAGTCCCACCTATGAAAAAATTTAGGTAACACTTCACATATAAAGCACAGAGCTGAGTTAGGAATATGTGAACTGCACTGAAACAATGCCTCCTTTTTCTTAGGTCTGGAAACTTGGTGACCTAATTTCAAGCACTGTAGGTATACAGAATGAGCCATCCTGGAGGGCGTGACTAGAGGATTTGATTGGAACGAATTAGACAATTATACTATGAACAATTACGTGGGGAAATGGAAATCAGGAGACAGCTGCACATATGTGCTTGACAGGAAATCAAAAAGAAAGCCCAACCTCTAAATGATCCTCTGTGTTGTCACTGTGCCAAATCTATTTAGAAAATTCAACTACACTCAATTCAGTTTATTTTAAATCGCCCAATATCACACATTACAAATGTTCCTTAAAGGTGTCTTAACAGATGCTTACTGTGTAGTTTATTAAAAAGCATTTCCCTTCTATTTTTTTTATCACAGCTTTCCATCAGACCACCAGTGAATATAACTTTCTGGAATCCCTGCTTCTTAATTAATTGTGCAGTCACATCCAACAAGGTGAGACTATTCTTATCAGTTGCCTCACACCTCCCGCATGTGGAGGAGCAGGATAAAAGAGGCTGTTGCGTTCTCCACCTGAAATGATGAGCCAAGCCTCATTAGTGAAGGGAGTGTCAGAGACTGTGGGTGATACCTTAGAGTGGCTTTCCAAACAGTATATTAAACATGTACATATATATATATATATATGTACATGCACTCATGTTTAATATATATATATCATTATATATATGTATATATATATTTATATATATATATTTATATTTATATGTATATATATATTTATATATATATATATATATTTATATTTATATATAAATAAATATGTTTATTTTGTTTTTTCAGTATACCTGCTGAATATGGATGCATATTCTTAGAGAAAAAAAAATGTTTCACTATATTGTTTCAATGCATTAATCATAAACATTTCCAGGAATACAGTATAAATGCATATATGGACAAAAAGCTGCACGCTGTGGACAGCGGACAGTGGAGAAACAACAGATTGTGGCATCGATTTTTATAGCTGATTAACTGAAGAAAAGACATTGACAAAGATCATTATTGTGTGTAATAGATCATTACCATCAGTCAAAAATAGAGCACTCACGCGGTGGGTTGGCTGCAGAGCGTCTGTGAAGCCAAGATGAGAAAGGAAGTGGCGCTCCGGACGGATGTAAATCCAGAGAGATGAGAGTTGCAGAAGAAGCTGAACATCACAACCAGCACAGCGTTTCTGTCAGAGACAAGCGGCGCTGGTGAGCACCTCTGGGTGCCAGAGCCCCTCTGAGCACTGGGCTGTGCTGTCACACAGTGGTGGTTTTATTCAATTACATGCCAACAATGGCATCTGCTGTACTCGCTGTTACAGAGACATGAAGCAGGCAGGAAGAAACAGAGCCAGGCAAGTTGTGTAGGTTTTATCTTTATTGTCAAAAACCTTCCAAACATTATGGATTAAGAGAAAGATTGATTGGTCTGTGTTTAATGATGATCCGTGCTTCATGCACACACCCTAATATATTCAATCAAATAAAAAAGACCGCTTTCCGGAACATTTGGAGTTCCGTTTGTTGTGCGTTCACAGAGGGTTACACTCTTTTGTGTTGTCTGACTTCAACAACAACTTGGCAGAGCAGGTCTTCTTATTTACAACCAGCTCACATTCATCAGGGACATCGAATGAGTCTCCATCAACGATCCTTGAGAGACAAAAAGGAACTAGTATTAGCCCAAGATGAAAAGAAAACTGTCTTCTGAAGTGGCTTTGCAAAAATGAGTGACTGTACACAACGTATCATGGGAGACTTCCTTCTGTGTGAGAGCAGGGGAGCGTGTTTTTTTCTTTTTCACTCAAATCACATGTGTTTTATGTCACACTTCCTTTCCTCTCTGCATTCAGCTAGTAGCTAATAGGATCAATATGTCAGTTTGGTGAAACACAGAATATACAAGCAACTTTAATTTGTTACCATTTCTTAAAAGTGTTGGTTGCAGAACAATGGACATGTGATAGACATCCGGTTTAGCCCCCCCTCCCTACCACAATTATTTACCAACAGTCCTTTATAAAAAAGTCAAAAAGTCAGTTTTATTCGTCAATTTTTCATATGTGCAACATCAACATCAATACTGACTCAACCAATGCACACTAATATCTGTAATATCTGTACAATTCTGTATACACCCTACTCCCTGTGTACATGTTCCCCCTATGTGTATTGTTGTTATACTGTGATTCTACTGTAAGTTGTGTATGTATGTTTGTGAGTTAAGTTAAGCTGCTGGTTGACCTAAATTTCCCTCGGGATTAATAAAGTATCCATCTATCTATCTATCTATCTATCTTTCTATCTATCTATCTATCTATCTATCAACCATACAGAAGATTGAAATTACGTTTCTCTTCTGTCCAACATAAAGTGAATTGAATTGTGCAACATATAGACAACATAAAGTGCATTGACAACATAAGGTGCATAGACCACATAAAATGCATAGACAACATAAATATAGATTATGCTTGGAAATAAAAGGAGTTATGGTTTAAATTAAAGCATGCAAATCGTACTTGCTACAGCAGCTCATGCCCTGGCTCGTACAAGAGCAGGCCACGCAGTCTCTGACCCATTCAGAGCCGAAGGCATGCTGCTGACCGGCAGCGTCCACACAGCCTACACGTAAAGAAACACAACAGTTAAGAGGAGTCGTTGAGCCACTTATCAAGCTCTAATAACATGATGCTAGTGGTTCATTGTGTATTAATCAGTGTGTTGTAAGGTGTGTTTTATGTGATGAGTGTTGAGTGAGCTGTTGTGTGGTGAGTCAACATCCTGCCGACTCACCTTTGGGAGGGTTATTCAGATCTTTCAGCACCAACTCCTGGAAGAAGCAGTCGGAGTGGCAGAGGACAACCAGTCCCAGCAGACAAACCAAAATATGGAGAGAAGCCTGAAAGAGTGACATTAAATACATCTGTAAACATGATTCCTGTTTTATAGGCTGTGCCGTGCAATTATACACGTATTTGTCATCCTTTTAAGGTCTTCTAAACATTGAAAAACTAAATTGTACAGCCAATTATTTAATGTGAAATAGCTTTTTTATGAAAAAAACAACAATCAAATGTAGTTAAGTAGGTTCTACGATAACAGCTATTTGCATGTATATTTAAGTGATTTTCCACCATTATAAATGATCCAGAATTATACAGAAGTGCTCCTTTTTCTACACATTTCAATGCGACATGTCTGCGACATACTGCATGTATTTACTTTAGTCTGCACAAGATACTATTGTAAACAAATTCAAGAAAAATAATATTAAAATTAATGTAAACAATTTAAATTACAATTATTTGTACCGTATCTGCAGTACTCACACAAGTGTAATAATAATTATGTGAAGAGGAATCACCGTCGATATTATTTGATAATATACCATGTTTGACTTTTTTTCTTTTACCACCACCAAGACTTTGGCTCCAAACTAATATATATATATATATATATATATATATATATATATATATATATATATATATAATAAATTAAAAAATATATAAATATATATATTTAGCAGGTCAACTACAATAAAATACTTGAAATAAAAGATTCCCAAGCTCTTCATGTTAATTGTAGTTGTAAATGACATACCATCCTCAGATGCGATGCGGTTCTGAGTGAGAACTCTCTAACGAAACCTTTATAGTTAGGTGTGCACCCCTGCATATCTTTATTGATGACATTTGAATAGCAAAGGACTGTTATCAGATATTTGTTTTATGGCGGGTGAGGAATATTGACATTAAGGGCACAACTCACTGACTCATTTCGCCCCATTGTTTTACAAACTCACAAGCAATGTGGATTGTTCTAATAATATTCACAATTGATTTTATTCAACAACTGCAAAAATATATATATTTTTAAAGCAAACAAGGAAACAGCCTAAATAAAATATAAAAAGTTCTGTAAACGTATGTGTAAACATTTATTGCTGAGCCAAAAGGCAGAGATAGATTACTTGTATTACAAATAAAGCCATGAATTGTAAACAATTATTAAAAAGCTTTAGTTTGGATTAACCACGCCGTAGTAAACAATATACTTTGAACTGTGCAACAGAGGAAAACTCTGAAAAATAAAGCTTCAATAAAATATAGCTCTTCATTTCTTTATGCCACAATTAACGATACGTTAAAAAAAAAAACATAACAGCAACAAATTAGAATAAAAACACAATTATACTAAGGGTTGATTGACAATATTAAACATTACATTGAATGTTTTGATATTTGGTTGAGTTTAACTGTAAATGTTGGAAGCGACACTATCCCAGTGGTGACATTATAAAATAAAACTAATTTGTAGAGTTCACTCTATACAGTGTGAATGAAAGTGAATAAAAAAAGAGCTCTTTTAGTAGCAGAATAGTTTTTCCTGTTGCACATCAAAAGAAACAACTTAAACAACCCCAAAGTGGAACAGGAACATTGGAAGTGATAAATCGAAGCCAAACAAATCGATAAGAAACCCCATATCCCGTGTCGATTACTGTGCAATTTAATAAAAAGGAATAGTTAAACATTTTTGGAAATACACTTTCTCACCTAATTCATAGATGAGAAGATTGAGACCAGATGAGAATGGTTTCGATCTTCTCATCCAACTTTCGGAATTTAAAAAAAAACAACATTCATTTACAGAAATGGGGGGGGGAAGCTCCCACAAAATAAACGCATAACCAGCCATAAGAAGCAGCATCTCAAGTAAAGTTTCTCTCTCGGCGTTAGTATTAGAGTCCGTGCGCATTGCGGCTTACGCTAGCCAATTAGAGTTTTCATGAAGGCAGGTTTCTTAAAGGGCCAGTGATACTGGTTGGGGACGGGTCCATTGACATTGCACTCAAAGAAGGAGAACATGGGGAACCAAATGCGCGCCCTCCGGCTCTGCTGGTAGGCCCGTGTGTTGGCTAACGTGTGGTAGTAGAGGAAGAGGCGGGTGGTGATGTAGAACGCAATGAACACGTCGATGGAGTAGTGCTCGTGGGCCGCCAGGATGAAGAAAATCCCAAATAGGTTCAACACCCAGGAGATGGTGTGGATTAGATGCCAGGTTCGAGGAGTGTCTGCGATTGAAAGGAATCATGAAAGAATTATTCTGATTGTCAACACATCCCCAAATCGGCCTAAAGTAGCATAAACACGGAGGCTGAACACAAGAACTGTATGTTACGCTGAAACAATCTCATCTACACCAACCTGCTGCTGTAAATACTGACTAGCAGATACAATGTGTAGTACTCCCTGGCTGAGAGTAGTGCCCAAAGTCTTACAGTTTATTTTTAACCAAAACCTATTAAAAACACATTATTAATTTCTTTTTCATCACATGTCATTTAGCAGATGCTTTTATCCAAAGCGACTTACAATAAGTGCATCATTTAGTATTTAGTATTTTAGTATTAGTATTTAGTATTTTAGTATTAGTATTTTAGTAGTAGTATTAGTATTTTTGTATTTAGTATTGTGTTTTTATTTGTATCTTTTATTTTTTAATGTACATCCACTGCTGTGATCCTGAAATGTCCCCACTGTGGGACTAATAAATGAATATATTTTATCTTATCTTATCAACCTAGAGTACAGACTAAGAACAACAAGAATACAGAAAGTAACGTTTCCTCAACATAGTCAAACTACAAAAGTACCATAATAAGATATTTAAGAGCCACTGAAGTGCTAATCTGTGTTTTAATCCAGATACAGTCGGAAAAGGTGCGTTTTCAGTCAGACGTCAGCGAGCCACGTTGTTGCACTCGGTGACATGTTGACGTGTTCCTGCCTTATAATCAACATGGGTACTTTCTATTTTGTGTCGATCATTGTGCGCCTGTAAAAGCACCTTTATTCCGAAAATAGTCCCCAATCCTGTTGGAGAAACGCTTAGTAGAAAATACAGCGCCCAGTTGTTCATGGAAATTCAAATTACTGAGCCTTTTTATAAAATAAAGCCTCCGTACAATACAGGACCGATGGGCTTAGATCTGAGAGTGAGAAAGTAGCGAGAGAAGAACTAAAAGGTTATTTGTTTCGATCTTCATGGGATTAGTTGACAATAATTTCTGTACACATGACGTCTATTGCATCTGTCCATCCTGGAGAGGGATCCTCCTCTGTTCTCTCCTGAAGGTTTCTTCCCTTTTTTCCCCCTGAAGGGTTGTTTGGGAGTCTTTCCTGGTCCGATGTGAGGTCAAAGGTCAGGGATGTCTATGTGTACAGATTGTAAGGCTCTCCGAGACACATTTGTAATTTGTGAAACTGGGCTATACAAATAAACTGAATTGAATAAACTGAATTGAATAAGAAAAAGACAGAGGCGGTCGTATGTTGTACAAACTGTCAAGTCGAACATAAAAAAAAAAAGGCAAAGAAAAAAGTGTCGACACTCACATTCAGTCACAAAGAAGTTGAGCAACGTGATGACGACGGTGTGCCCGCTGAACATGTAGTCTCCGCACGTTTTGACGCCCGTCAGCGTCATCCCGCATCCGCTCCAGATCAGCAGCGCCCTCTGGAGCTTCCCCCAGGAATCACCGTACGACTTGGGAACAAAACAACAGCCGTTATCGGGTCGCGCTGAGACTCCCACTCGCAGCTGCTCATCGACCACCACGACGGTGGGAATGCGAGTCGAGAATAAATTGCGACATTTGCAAGAGTTACTGGGGTTTCCCACCTTGCTGGCACACTTCAGGTGCTGCCCGGGAACGGAGAGCGAGGTGACGAACATGGTGCAGCAGCGGAGCAGAAACACGGTTCCCAACAGAGAACACAGCCGCCTGAAGATGATGGACCTGAAACAGAGACACGCTTTCACTAAGTGCTCCTCGCGCAGCACTTTTTAAACTTGCATGCGGTTAGACGATCCATGCATTTAGTGGTGATGTGGTGCACAATCTGCGTTTCTCAATTCAAAGTACACGACTTCAGACTCGTGTTCTTTTGGAGTCTGGTCTTGTGAGTCCAGACCCCGGAGGACGGTCTTTCTGCGATGGGACCGGCAGCTGACTTGATGACGTCACCACATCAGCTGTTCTCGCTCCTGAGTTTACTCTAATTATTCACTGGAAATGATTTTTTACAGTCAAATAAACAAAACATCCTAAAATGACATTCCGTGACTCAACAACAGTAGTATAAAAAGTCAACCGTCAGTAGTTTATTTTCTCCTCCGCTACTGTTCCCGGTTGCTGGCGAAATGCATTCTGGGATATCGGCTGGCCAAAGTACGCACAAGTCTCCTCTGATGCATCCTGGGTAAAGTGGGAGGATCAAGTCCCATCCGGGCGTTTTGACCGTGCTTTGAGAGAAGAGGACTTTGAACTCGTGCTGAGACTGATGACGTTTCACGAGTCATCGAGAACACAAGTAGAGGAAAGTACCACAATCAGTACGCTGATTGAGAAACGTCGATAGTGTCAGCAATGGGGGAAAGCTGCAACGTTACTCCACCCTACCTGTGTTTGTGGAGGAGCAGGACCAGCAGGCACATGTAACACAGGATGAGGCCGCAGGCTTCGGCCATTGCAAACGCCCAAGGGATTCTAGGAACACTGTCAAGAGCACAACAACACGCGTATCAGAGAGCAGATTAGATACGAGAGCAGATGAACTATGGAGTCGGTGCAACGTGCGTCGGGTACCTGTCCAGGAATATGTCGGGCAGCGGCGGGTACGTCCTCATGTCCGGGACGCGCTCGTGCACGATGACCATGACGAAAGAAGTGAATCCAAACACGAAAAAGACGTAGATGGAGCTCATAATCGTCTTCCAGACCTCGGGGTCCAATCGACCGGCCAGGTGCTGCCGGTGCCTCTCGTTGGCGTGCGTGTGATTCAGAGGACCGTATCCGGAGCGGTCGCAGTTCCTCAGCCTCAGCTCGGTGTCGTTACCCGAGCGATCGGCGCCGGCATACCTCCGGTCGGCGCCGTCACAGTTCCACTCGCCGCCCGCGGCCCCCAGCGAGAGTCCGGCAGGGGGACTGTCCGTAGTCCAGAGGTCCAGGTCCTCCAGCTGGGTTTGGTTCTGCCTCTGGAGCCGACAGAGGGCGATGATGAGCCTCTTGATGTCCCCGAGCACAGAGATGCCCAGCGGAGGCCCGCGCAGGTCGGCCTCCGTCAGAGCCAGCAGGCTGGGCCCGTCCAGGCGGTGCTGGTCGCACAATAACTTCACATACTCCCCGAAACCTTCTTCCTGCAGCCACTGGGCCACCTGGGTGCAGCTCCAGGAACCCACACTGTCCTCTGATGCCGCCATGCCACTGCAGATAGAGACGTATACAGTGTTAAGGCACGTAGGGCGACACAAGGATCCATCGATCTGAGAAATGAGCACCGCTTATTTGATTTCATCAACGTATTGGTGGCTGAGTCCTGCTGTCTAATCAACTTCTGTAAACTAAGGTGGCTTCTTTAAATGTCTGGTTTTATAAAGATACTAATAAACAGGGTTCTTACACATGATGACCAGTGGATTTCCATGACTTTTCCATGATTTTAAACCAAATCTCCATGACCAAACTGAAATCTCGGTATAAACATGAACAATTTAGAACATGTTACATTACATTACATGTCATTTAGCAGACGCTTTTATCCAAAGCGACTTACAATAAGTGCATTTCAACCTAGAGTATAAATTAACAACAACAAAAATACAGAAAGTAACATTTCCTCAACATAGTCAAACTACAAAAGTACCACAATAAGAGATATTCAAGTGCTACTAAAGTGCAAATCTGTGTTTTAATCCAGATATGTTGCGTATTAAGAGCGTATGCCGGCTTATATTTAGAGCGTCTTTCTTTAAAAACATATTAATTATTTCAAACTCGGCGTAAATGAACGTGTGATTATAACACATTTCCATGACTTTTCCAAAACTTTTGTGATTTTTTCCATGACTTTTCCAGGCCTGGAAATGACCATTTAAAAATTCCATGACTTTTCCAGGTTTTCCATGACCGTACGACCCCTGAATAAAGTCACAAAGTTCCTCTCCCACAGCCGGACTAGAGGTACTGATCGCTCTCCTTTTCCTTGCGTTTGCCCTTCGACCCTCTGATAAGCGCGCCACGGTTTTGCTCGCCGCGTCCTCCCAGCTGCTCCAAAGGTCCGCACGGCTCCACCAACACGACTGGAACTGAACGCGAGTCATAATCTACATGCTGACTGGACAGCAGATACAGACTTCAAATCATTCGATCAGGCAGATTTCATGCATCACTAATACATGAGACGACTTCGTAGGGAGTTGTTGTCAGGGTTCTTACACGTTTTGACCAATGGATTTCCAGGACTTTTTCATGACTTTTCTATGACTTTAAACCACATTTCCATGACCAAACTGAAATGTCGGTATAAACATGCACATTTTTGAAAATTGTGCGTATTGATTGCGTACGCCGGCTTATATTTTGAGCGTCTTTCTTTAAAGAACGTAATAATTATTTCAAACTCTGAACATGTGATTATAACAATTTCCATGACTTTTCCCAAACTTTTATGATTAGAGTTTTTTTCCATGACTTCTCCAGGCCTGGAAATGACCATTTTAAAATTCCATGACTTTTCCAGGTTTTCCATGACCGTACGAACCCTGTGTTGTACTTATCAACGAATACTACAACAATGAGATATCACAATGGTATTTTCACAGCTGTTATTTAATTGTGTGAACAGAATTACAGACTAGTCTCCTCTGTGATGATTTACTGGGTCTGGAAACTAGTCAAATTTGATGGCTGCAACTTATGATTATTTCCAATTGGTCTTGTGATAAATTCACATCCCAAAGTTGCACGTTTTTGTTCAACCAACAGTGTAAAACCCCAAAATATTCAGTTTACTTTCAATTAAAACGAGACAGATAATCTTTACTAGAGCTGAAACAAACTAAAAAGATCATCAATTAAACTATTTATTCAAGCAATTAAGTCAAATATTTATTGGCTTCAGATGTCAGAATTTGCCTTTTTTTGTTTTTGTGGGTTTATGAGTGAAAGAAAGTGAGCGGATGTATCGATAAAGAATAACACAAGTTATTTGCAGCCATAATCCTCATATTTCAAAAGCTTAAATCAATGAAACAGTTTAGTGATACAATAACAAACACATAAACTGAAATAACAAACATTTTGTTTGAGTTTTAAAGGTTAAAATATGAGAGAGGTGAAGCTTGTATGTATTCGAGATGAATATGTTTTGTTCCTAACACATTACTCATGTTTTCCCGATAGGGAGTGTCACCTTTGGATTAACAGTCACACACAATATGACATCACAATACCGATTGCAACACACTTTCCAACGTACAGGATATGAAATTGTCAATAATCTCCCAAAGACCATCACACCAATTTAAACGAGTCGTTTACCCTCAATAATGCAGACGATACAGTCCATACAGGGCAGTCAGATTCAGCCAATCTGCTAATCAATATTAAATATTTACGTCTGAAACTTAAAGCAACTCACCTGGCTGGCTGTTTCTGTGTTCTCTCAACGAGATATAACTTATTATGAACTGGCCTCTAGATTTCACTGTCAACATTCTGCAGCTTCACCGCCCGAGGCTTTACTTGGGGATTCATAAGTGCCATGTCAGCTTGTTCAGCTGGCTTACAGTGAGACGAGGGGAGCAGTGACACACAGCTGAAAGAGAAAGCCCTTCAGTGTGTGTGTGTGTGTGTGTGTGTGTCTGTGTGTGTGTGTGTGTGTGTGTGTGTGAGAATGCGAGAGAGAGAGGGAGAGAGAGAGAGAAATGTTCTGAAAGGGAAAGAAGGTAGTATTTTAAAGAGAAGCATCCACCTAGCATGATGTATACTTTTGATGAGAGAGAAAATATGTGTAAAATGATCCAATACACGTGTGAAACATCGGCACATCATGAGAGAGAGAGAGAGAGAGAGAGAGAGAGAGAGAGAGAGAGAGAGAGAGAGAGAGAGAACTCGACAAAGGGCTCATAGTCTGTTCTCCAAAGCACCACAAAGAAACAGCAAACTGCAAAAATGTCAGCATAAGAGTAACTTTGAGCGATTCTATCACTTTTCTGTGTTGTTGTGGAACAGTTCAGTCAGCTGTCCGAGCTTAAACAACAAGACACTGCACACAGGAGAAGAAACAAGAGGAACAAGTCACAGGAAGTGTATGAAGTAGTTTCAAAGTAACTTCAACGAAAGATAATAGTTGTTTCTCTTACCATGGGTCCACTGTCACTGTGCCGGCAGCGGGGGGAGATGAGCTGTCTCTCTGGGGTGGTTCATGGCCAACATGCTGGGGACAACTAAGCAACACTAAACAGGAAGAGACAATAATAAACAAGAGCAGTAAAGAAGAGCTGGTGAGCTCAGGCAGGGCTGCTGAAAGCACACTGACACCTGCTGGCCATGTGTGGGTACAACGCGGATCTGCTGCAAGGTATGTTTCTCTGAATGAAGAAAAAAGATGGATTTCATGGACTAATTGGTTTGAATTATTTATATATATATATATATATATATATATATATATATATATATATATATATTATGTTAATCTAATTTTTTTAATTTATTTTTAATTTATTTTTCTTCGACGTCAAGAAATAATCTGTGGAAAATGCGAATTAAAAAGTTATATATATATATAAATAAATAATTCAAACCAATTAGTCCATGAAATCCAACTGTTTTCTTCATTCAGAGAAACATACCTTGCAGCAGATCCGAGTTGTATATATATATATATATATATATATATATATATATACACGCATACACATATATACATATATGTATATATATATATATATATATATATATATATATATACATATATATATATATACACATACATACATACACCCGTACCCATATATACATACATACATATAAACATATACACATAAGGTACATACATACATACATACATACACATACACATACATACATACACACGTACATACATTCATATACACACACATACACACATACATACATACAATTGGTTTGAATTTGACAACACAAATACAAGCAAGGGGGTTTCAAACCTGCAGTGTAACTATAACCAGTTTGACTGAGTCTCTGCCAAATTGCCCCGTCTGTGTATGACAGTCAGAGGAGGCAGCAACCAAAACAAAGGCAACACACAGCAGTGAGGGCCGAACGGTGGTTTACAGCCTGTAAATATGGAAATGACCGACACACATTCTGAGAGAAGATGTGATGGACGGGACTCTGAGCAGACACACGTCAGCGACACAAACCCAGAAGAGGAGCATTTGACCTTTAACCTTTTTTGCTACCTGCTGCTGAGCTCATCCACCAGGCTTCACAAAGCGAAGAGCGACCCTGTAATAAATCTATATAATTGTGCAGAAGTCAGTGCCCTAACCCAATGCCTCTCATTCACACCATTCAAGACAGTCTCCATTTGTACCATGAGCACACTAAAACAGTTCATTTGTGTGTGTCCACCCCCCCCCCCTCCCCTCCCTTGTCTTCTCCTAATGTGACCTCAGTGGCGACAGAGAAAGTCTCTGTCTTCTTTCTTTCAGTGCAACAGCAACGTTCAATAACTCAGAGAGAACTCGATGAACACGGAGCTAATTTTAGAGGCCAGTCACATTCAAACAGCCACCTGCTGTCGCCCCTCACCGAGCTGCAGGCGTTGGCGGCGAATGCACGGCGCTCACAAAACAGTCGGCCGGAGAAGCGCTCCGCGTCCGGGGAGAATGTCAGAGAGCAACCGAGACCTGGTGCTCGTTAAAGAACTCGAGCTCATCTTGGACGCGTGCACGCTTGAGCTCACGCCAGTGGATGAAGTCTGGCCCGACCTCTACATAGGAAACGTGTGAGTGTCCCGTCGAAGAAGTTGCCAGGAGTTCTTCAAGAGAGATATTGGCCATTTGTATGAGCTTGTTAAAGTACTGGACCTGTGTAACTGCTTCTTTACATCATCGCCGTGTATTTATTTATGTATTTATTTATTTATTTATGTATTTATTTATCTATGTATTTATTTATTTATTTATTTATTTATTTATCTATGTATTTATTTATTTATTTATGTATTTATTTATTTATGTATTTATTTATTTATGTATTTATTTATTTATGTATTTATTTATTTATTTATGTATTTATTTATTTATGTATTTATTTATGTATTTATTTGTATGCGTGTTACTAGCATAACTCAAAAAGTATTAAACCGAATCGTATGCAATTTGGTGGGATGATTGGTTATTATCCGGGGACCATTTGGTCAGATTTTGGGATCGATCGGGTCAAAGGTCAAGGTCATGAAAAGGTAAAAATCTTCTTTTTACCATAGCGAGGTCAATTTTTATCCAATTGGCAACTAATGCCAACATGTTCATAATTCAATGCCCAATTTTGTGATATGCGAAGGTATGCGCTCTACCGAGTGCCCATTCTAGTTTATTTATTTATTTGTATGTGTGTTACTCGCATAACTCAAAAGGTATTAAACCGAATCGCATGAAATTTGGTGGGATGATTGGTTATTATCCGGGGACCATTTGATTACATTTTGGGATTGATCGGGTCAAATGTCAAGGTAAAGGTAATGAAAAGGTAAAACATCTTTTTTTACCATAGCGAGGTCAATTTGTATCCAATTTGCATGCAATTAATGCCAAAATGTAATAATTCAATGCCGAATATACAGAGTGCCCGTTCTAGTTCTTCTCTGTTTTGTGTGTTCCAGGGCCGTTGCACAGAATAGAAAGAAATTGCATCAACTTGGCATCACCCATGTCCTGAATGCCGCACACTCCAAGCAGGGCAGCATCGGCGACCAGAGTTTTTACGGGGACACCTGCGTTTACTTTGGCATCCCGGCAGAGGATTCAGAACACTTTGATCTCAGTCGCTACTTACAAAGTGCTGCCGACTTCATACATAAAGCCCTGAAGAGCAAAGACGGTACGGCGTATGAGCGCGACACCTAAATGTTGATAATCGTGCTGTTCTATTTACGCTCTCATTCTCCAATCCCCATCCCCAGGTAAAGTGTTGGTGCATTGCATCATGGGAATAAGCCGATCGGCCACTTTGGTCCTGGCTTACTTCATGTTGCGGCGGCGTCTGCCTCTCAGTGATGCTCTGAGGCATGTTGTCCAGAAGCGAGCCGTTTATCCCAACCGGAATTTCCTGTCACTCCTCCTCAAGCTGGAGGAACAGCTGACGTTCAAACGGCGGTTCTGTCCTCTTCTTTGACGTCGCTCCCTCCTTCTTTTCAACCCCTCTCAATTTCTTAAATTGTTGGGGGACATGGAAAAAGGGAGAGTCCCAATGTGAAGCCTCTCTCTCTCTCTTTCCGTGTCTCGAGTTTAACCTCTAAGCGCAGCAGCAATGGTGTTGTGAAATATTGTAAATATTGAAGTGTCATATTTCTCAGAGGTTTGTTTCTGTATTCAAAATGTATTCAAATTTGACCTCATGTCCAGCACCCTCACACGCTTTGTAAATACACCTTTACTTTGACTCGTGTTGTTTTGAATGTTTATACAAACATGTTATGATATTTATAGAATGAGAGCAATATAGAATGGTAAATATTATTTTAAAATAAGTTTTGAACTATGTACATTGCAAAATGTTGAAATAAATAAGGTCAATAAGAAGAAGAAGAATTATGATTATTATTATTATGATTATGATTATTAATTTATTTTTTCAGCCCATTTCTTTCTGATCAAAAACGCACTTATTATTTAAATCAAGCCAAGATTGTATTAACTATTGCCTTACTATAAAAATAGCATTTGTTATTACAATTAAAGTATTGCAAAAATAAGAGGAAACAGCTGCCCAACGGATGTAAATGTGGAGTTGTGTTACATAACAATCTTTGCTCATGGAAACTTAGCAGTGAGATGATGTTAAAGTTCACGGGGTAACACACCAAAAGAATGAGACGATAAAAAAATGTCATAATGGATTAAACATGTTTTAAAGTGCATGAACTGCTGCATTCGGCAGGATGTTTTGCCACTGATGAGTGTACGACCACAGAGTTAAAAAGGGAAACACTCATAAGAAGATATTCATGTTTATAGATAATTATTAGTGAGCACAGGAGGAGAGGAGTTGGCGCTGAAGGGACGATTCAGAGTGTAAATAGGTTAATTATTTAAAGTCTGTTCCCTCTTACTGAAGAGGATTGCATGCCTCAAGCTTGTCAGGAGGTCATTGTGAGACGTGAACAGCTAGTCTGTGCTTTTGGTGTGTCACGTGAACCGGCGTCTGTCCTGTTGGCAGACAGACGGCCTACAGGACAAGTCAATCGAGTATGAGCTCACCTTTACACAGGCAAAGAGTAGGTTCACACACAATGACACGCCCACATAGGACACGTTACATCCTTCAATTATAAAGAAGTGAATGTGTGATTGTGTTGTGGGGCGGCGGCTCGAGGAACCGTCGCTTTCCGCTGTCTGGACATAACTCACATGGTAAATGCTGCTCTCAGACCACCCCTCCCCCATTTCTACGTCAACACCTGAATAGGTTTCTACGAGACGTGACGATGGATTATTATGGGGTGTAGCCTGATGATGGAGGTCATCCTTCGTCCTTTCTTTTACCCAACTGACAATACATCCGAGCTGCACTGGCCGTGGGAGGCAAGTCACTCACACGTACATCTCTCAGTGTGTGTGACTGGATTTAGGTACACCTGTACAGTCTAATGCAATCCAATACACCAGCAAGTAATTATATAATTCCTATGTCATTTTTTTGTAAAAAAGGGAGGAAAAAATATTACCTAAAAAAGTACATATTTTGCTGCATATATGGGGCTGAAGGTAAAATGAAATAATAATAATAATAACAATGACAATAATAATAATAATAATAATAATAACAATAATAATAATAACAATAACAATAATGAGAATCATTTATTTTATATAGAAAAGTCATCTGCCAAATGCCATCCGTCACAAGAAGAAGTCTCATTTATTATCTCTGGCCCAACAAGAATCAGTGGAATATAAACTGCTTTCATTTTTATGTCTCCGCAAATAACTCTCCTCACACCTGTCACACATGATTGACCTTTCTGCTGTGATGATAAAGCAACATGTCGCTCTTACAAAACATATTTGGGTTTTATTTGTTTCTTATGATTCAGCGTTTTTATTTCCCATCCAGGCGAATGGGAAGTAATCACTGTCACATAAGAGGAATGGGAGATCATATTCTGAAGGTCTTTGGAGAGGCTCTGTTTGTGTGTGTGTGTGTGCATGTGCGTGTGCGTGTGCGCGTGTGTGAGTGTGTGTCTGTGTGATGTTGTTGGGGTCAGCTGCCTAAAAATATCATCTTAAACACTCAGCCTGAGGGAGTCGTTACCATTCCGGATCTGTAGTTCAGCCTTCAGGATCCCTGTAGGGGGGTCTCTGTTGACATGCACTTGCACAAACACACACACACACACACACACACACACACGAACGCACGCACACTAACACTTCGCACATATCCACTGAGCAAAAGTTGAGGCGTTGGTCTGCGATCGTGCTCAGGGACGGATTTAAAGCTTTAAACAGTTATAAGAAAGAGGTAAGTACTTTCAGAACACACACCTGACATCATCAGCTTTTTTCAACAAGCTTTAGTTTTTCTTGGAACATCACAACACTGTGTCTTAGTTTTGTGTGTGTGTGTGTGTGTGTGTGTGTGTGTGTGTGTGTGTGTGTGTGTGTGTGTGTGTGTTTTCTGGGCTGCAGAGGTGAACCATGTCCTCCTGTGCGGTGAAGTCCAGAAGCAGGAACCTGTACACGGCGGTGCAGGTGGACCCAGACAGTGACTACGTCACACCGGGAACACTGGACCTGGAGCAGCTGTTCTGGAGCGGCTCCGGGGCTCCGTACGCCCACGTCAACCAGGTGTGGCCCGGCGTGTACGTCGGGGATGAGTGAGTAAACACACTCAGAGGCGGTGGTGTGGTTTTAAACACAGCTTCAGCCTGAGTCCGTGTGTCACATGCAAACAGGAAAACGGCTCTGGAGCGGCCCGGTCTGAGGGATCTGGGTATTACACACGTCCTCAATGCAGCAGAGGGCAAGTGGAACAACGTGCTGACCGGTGTTGATTACTACACTGATGTGGACATCCAGTACTTTGGTGTGGAGGCTGATGACAAGCCCACCTTTAATATCGCCCAGTATTTCTGCTGTGCAGCCCAGTTCATCCACGAGGCCCTCAGTCACCCACAAAGTAGGAGCTCTGGAGGAAAGAAAAGCTTTTAAAAGAGAGCATCCTCTGGAGAAGATGCATGTAAGCGTCTCTGTTTCTAATGAATCCATCTATCTTTACAGACAAGGTGCTGGTGCACTGTGTGATGGGTCGGAGCCGGTCGGCGGCTCTGGTCTTGGCGTACCTGATGATGAAACACAGCTTAACTGTGGTGGACGCCATCGAGCACGTGCGGCAGCGCCGCTGCGTTCTTCCCAATCACGGCTTCCTGAAACAGCTCCGAGCTCTGGACATCACGCTGCAGGAGGACCGGCTGAGAGAGAAAAGAGACGCAACACCGATAGTGACACATTTATAATAACTGTATTTAAACATGGTCTGAATTCATCTCAGATATACAACAAATGTTCTTTATCTTTTTTTGACTACTATCAATAAACTCTACTTTGTTTTTCACAACTGTGTCCCTCTAAAGTTCAAAGGTGACACTGAAGAATGACACCCTATGGACTTAGTTATGTAACAGCAAGAGGGATTGTCAACATCTCCAGATGTGCTGCCTGGAAAATATAAGAATAGATTTTAACAAGCGAGGCACACATAATAGGTCCTGAAAAGTTGATTTAAAGCAACTTTGTATATACTTTACACTACCGTTCAAAAGTTTGGGGTTACCGAGAAAATGTTGCGTTTTCCATGAAAACTTACACTTTTATTTATTAAATGAATACAAGATTAATACAAAATATAGTAAATACATTGACAAGGTTAGAAAGAATGATTTTCATTTGAAATATTAATGTTGTTCTTCAGACTTCAAGCTCAAAGGAAGGCCAGTTTTAGAGCTTCTCTCACCAGCATAACTGTTTTCAGCTGCGCTCACATAAAAAAGGTTTCAATGTCAAGGAATAATCTGTTTGTGGAAAATGCAAAATCAAAAGTGCCCGTTTCAAACTGTTGAACGGTAGTGTGTGTTTGTCCAACGAGTTTAGATCCGCAATCTCTTAACTAGCTTACTAATTATAAAAGCTATCTACCGATCTTTTTTTTATGAGCATTTGAGTGATTCAAAATACAATCTACGCAATGATTGTTGTCAATTTTATTTGTGAATTTTATGCATGGCAGTTCAGCACAAAGATGGGCAACTCAAGTGCAACAGAAATCAGGAACACATTGCCACTGAAGGCTTAACCGTGTATTTGAGCGTATAAAAATAAATGAAAAGTGGAACAATACAAATTTCAAAATAGTTTGTATGCAGAAAACATATTTCTTGATAAAATACTTTGACTTCATCTATATTCAAGTATTCAATGTTGCTCGGACCACACATGAACGCAGATGGTTTGACATGTTTGTTTTTGATTACTTTCCCTTCATTTCTGAAGTGTACAACAATCTCCACATCAGATGTTTCTGAGATGGGTTACAACAAACATCACTAAACATAAACCCACAAAGACCACAGGCCACGACTTCAGTAGAGAAATGAACAGAAGAGGAACACGTCTGTTTTATTACCCACTGTAAACCTCCGACCGAAAACATTCACATGTATCATTTCTCCTTACATGCATTTAAAAGATGCTGCACGGCCACGTTTGACCACACAAGCCTTCAGTCGCCCGTCTCTGATCTCATTTGCAAGTTTCCCTGTACAGACATATGCAGGTTCACACAACACCAGCAGGCCTCTGCAGACATGTACAGAAAAGGTCATGCGACTCGAAGCACCTGCCCAAAAAAAAACACACGAGAACAGAACCTTCCAGTCGTGATGTT
Source organism: Liparis tanakae (assembly GCA_036178185.1). NCBI lineage: Eukaryota > Metazoa > Chordata > Actinopteri > Perciformes > Liparidae > Liparis > Liparis tanakae. The sequence continues at coordinate 19,020,435 of CM070100.1, forward strand.
TACACAGCAAAGCTGATGTTTACTAGCCGGTGACACATTTAACAGAGTAACGCTTAAAAAGAAATACCTTTGGTGTCATTCAGAACGTGCACATTAAACAACATCGAAACAAGTACAACTCGTAAGAATAATTAATGTTCTTAAAATGTACCGAAAACTAATCACTGTTCATTTCAATGCAGTATTCAAAACCTGATATTTTGTTTATCGCTCCTCAGTCGGTGTATAATGAACTTCTTGTGCTTTGAGTCAGAAAGCCCCAAAACATTTAGAAATAAAAACCAATGTCCATTAAACTTTTATTATCCGTGTAAGCAAAATGATCACAGGAACTGAGACAGTCAGGAGGAACCAAAATAAAAATTGGAATTAAATGTTGTGCGTATGAATAAAAATAAAACACTTGGACGGGTGGCTGATCGCATTCGCCGTAGGTCAGAGTTGTGTGGCAGTGACGATGAGGTTTAAGGTTGTTTGGGAATCCCTTAGTTGAAGTCGGGTTTTTCTGGGAAGGTGCACCCCGCTTGTCTGATGATGACGTTGGCCGCGTAGTGCGCCGCCTTCACGCACTGGTCCATGGGTTTGTCCCGGACCAGCTCGGACAGAAACCCTGCAGTGCAGAGGGGAGACGTTTCAACAAACGGGACGAAGAAAAGATAGATACGCATCGAATGAAAACCGGGGGAAAGCTTACCTCCTACGAAGGCGTCCCCCGCACCATTTGTGTCGACGATTTTCTCGGGGTCAATGGGCAGCACGGGGAATGTCTCGAACTTGTCACCTGAATAGGCGCGTTAAGAATAATTAGACACTTGTAGTAAAGCTTTAAAAGAGAAACAAGAGTAACAGAGACAGGGTTCTTACACATGTTGACCGATGGATTTCCAGGACTTTAAAACAGGGTTCTTACACATGTTGACCGATGGATTTTCAGGACTTTTCCAGGACTTTAAACTAAATTTCCATGACCAAACTGAAATCTCAGTTTATACATGAAAAAGTGAGAACATTTAGTGTTTAAACAATGTGAATTCCAAAGCATACAGTATACATTTAATGAAACAAATGAATAAGAGACAATATTTGATTTAAAGAATAAACATTTGCTTCCCGAGCTACGGCCATCGAACTTTCCAGTTAAGGTGCGTTCACTTGCAACGCGGAAAAACAAGAAAATTGCGCCGCCATATTTTGAGTCTTTCTTTCTAAAACATATTCATTATTTCAAACTCGGCGTAAAGGAACATGTGAATATATGCCAAATTTCCATGACTTTTCCAAAACTTTTGTGATTTAATTTTTTTTCCATGACTTTTCCAGGCCTGGAAATGACCATTCTAAAATTCCATGACTTTTCCAGGTTTTCCATGACTGTAAGAACCCTGTTTAAACCAAATTTCCATGAACAAACTGAAATCTCTGTATAAACATGACTAATTAAGAACATGTTGCGTATTGAGAACGTACGCCGGCTTATATTTTGAGGCGTCTTTCTTTAAAAAACATATCAATTATTTTAAACTCGGCGTAAATGAACATGTGATTGTAACACATTTCCATGACTTTTCCCAAACTTTTATGATTTAATTTTTTCCCCATGACTTTTCCAGGCCTGGAAATTACCATTTTAAAATTCCATGACTTTTCCAGGTTTTCCAACCCTGCATAGAGAAAATGATAGGACATCTTACTGAGGCAGATAGCAGTGTTGTCTTTCCCTTGGGTGAACACGACGATCCTCTGTCTCTTCTTGTTGTCTTTGGGCAACGCCTGGGCTTTCTTGGCTATTTCCTCGATGTCCTCGGTCTACAGAGAAATTGCACATCGACATAACCGATTCATAACGCGTGCATGAAACGCGAAAGCGCTGCTCATTTACGAAAACCAGCCCACTCACGTCAAAGTCCTGCTCTTTGGCGAACGCTGCCGCCTCCTGAAGGACAAAAATAGAAACATTTGGCTAAACATCGACATCCGGTGGACCCGAAGCTCCCCGCAAGCACCGACTGCGAATACGCAGAGAATGTGAAGAATGCGCTGTGAAAGTCCGACTTACCGTCTCGTTGCCGAACAGCACGTCGACGTAGGGCATGACCTGCATGAGGTTGTCCTTGAAGAACTGACAGATGAAGGGCGCCGAGAGGTTCAGGCAAAACAGCTTGTTCTTCTCAGACGCGTGTCTCGCCACTTTCAGGATGGACTCCACGGACACGGTCAGGAAGAAACCCTGGAAGCAAAACGGTGACATCGGGTCACGACGGATCTGCTTTTTATATCCTGATGGGCTCTAATGAATCCCATGAAGTCTTAAATAGAGACCGCACAGTGTGTAGAGACATTCCCCCGTGGGTTGACTTGTGGTTTCCGGATATCAAATGGCACGTCACCCTACGGAGGCCTTTCGTGACTTCTACTTACGGCGATATAGTAAACGTTCGCTTTCTCCACCAGCTTCCAGTTTTCCGCCAGGTCTAGATGCTTCTCCTTCTTATAAGCGTTAGCAGCAGCTAGGTTAGCTACCAGAGACCTGAGGGGAGAAAACATACGAGACGAAGAGTTACAGATAGGCGGGATTATAATTTATCAACATGAGTATAATAATAATAATAATAATAATAGCTAGAATGGGCACACGGTAGAGCGCATACCTTCGCATACGGGCATTGAATTATGAACATTTTGGCATTAGTTGCATACCAATTGGATAAAAATTGATGGTAAAATTATGATTTGGACCTTTTCAAGACCCGATCGATCCCAAAATCTAATCAAATGGTTCCCGGATAATAACCAATCATCCCACTAAATTTCATGCGATTCAAAGAAGATTTTGACCTTTTCATGACCTTGACCTTTGACCCGACCGATCCCAAAATCGAATCAAATGGTCCCCGGATAATAACCAATCATCCCACTAAATTTCATGCGATTCGGTTTAATACTTGTTGACTTATGCGAATAACACACACGCACGCATACAAATACACGGCGATCAAAACATGACCTTCCGCGTTTTCAACGCGACGGTAACAACGACCCACCTGTTGTCTCCGGTGATGCATGCAGCACACGTCCCTGTGGGCTCTTCGTCTTGCTCGTAGTAGTGAGCGTCGATGTGGGCCTCCTCGGCCTTCTGCTTCAGGATATCTCCAAACTTGTCTTTGCCGATGCAGCCGAAGAAGGTTCCCACATTATGCGGTTCCTGGATCATCCACTACAGAAGGGGACGACAGCTCTCATCAGTCGGCTAACTCGGCTCACTGGGCCCGACGTCGGCAACGATGCTTCACGGAGCAGAGATGCAGTGACAGAAACTCACTAACATCCGGTCCTAAGTACACGACTGACCTGCGCGACCTTTATGGAGTTCTGCGTGGCTCCTCCAGCGTGGTATTCAACTTTAAATTTCTTCACTATCTCCTCAAATCTAGACACAGAAACAAACATGAATACATATTATCCAATGCATTCCTGTTCACCTACAATATCCACACTGCAAGTAAGATGAAAGATCTCAAATTGAGGCAATCTATGCTTGTTTTTTGACTGACAAGATATTTCTTCTTACAAGGCCGTTATAATGTTGGAAATGGAGCATTTCACTTGTTTTAAGAAATCTTGGCAAGTCAAATTTTCCTGTTCTGTTGGCAAATAATTTGGCTTATTTCAAGTAATATTCCCTCATTTTATTACTTTTTTCCCCTTGTTTTTTTAGGCTGAATTTTTGCAGCGCATATGTGTTTCTGGCTACGTGATGCAGAACATCACGTTTTACCAGCTACGAAGTATCAATTATGACTGTGTACTGAATATAAAACTACAGGCTTCTTACACATGTTGACCAGTGGATTTCCATGACTTTTCCATGACTTTAAACTAAATGTCCATGACCAAACTGAAACCTCGGTAAAAACATGAATCATTTAGAACATTTTGCGTATTGATTGCGTACGCCGGCTTATATTTTGAGCATCTTTCTTTAAAAAACATATTAATTATTTGAAAATGAACATGTGAATATAACCACATTTCCATGACTTTTCCAAAACTCTTAGGATTTAAGTTTTTTCCATGACATTTCCAGGCCTGGAAATGACCATTTTAAAATTCCATGACTTTTCCAGGTTTTCCATGACTGTAAGAACCCTGTTTAAACCAAATTTCCATGAACAAACTGAAATCTCTGTATAAACATGACTAATTAAGAACATGTTGCGTATTGAGAACGTACGCCGGCTTATATTTTGACCCTACGAACCCTGAAACTATTACTAAATACTAAATTACTAAACAATTTGCTATCATGGTTTGAACCTGAGGTTGAGAGGGAGATGTTTGGGAGACGGAGAGAGACGCTATTGTCTTATCTCACCCAAAGTCTGTTTGGTCTCTTATGCATCTTCCCCTTGGGGCAAATCTCCAACATGTGGCCACCTGACCCTGGAGTGCTAAAATAAGTACAGCCTGAACAAGTAGAAACACCAGAGCCATTGCATACTGGAATGTGCTCCCCTCATATGTGACTCTAACAAGAAATAAATGTGATTTCAAAAGGAAACTTAAGGCAGCAATAATCAGAAAGGAAATTATAGTAGATTGTTATTATTTTAGGTATTTAAGGTATATTGTTTTACTTTTAATGTAAATGTTGTTTTCTAAGTCTTAGTGTTTTTGTGAAAATTGATCATGCTGTACTGCATTTTATGTATTTGTATTGTAATGTTTTTTTGCCTGCACCCCAGGAAGAAAAGTCTCCACTACGGTGTAGACTAATGGGGATCCTTAATAAACTAAACTCAAACTAAACCAGTGTGGACAGGTAGAACTGGTTTGGACTTGCACCTTCATGCATAACAAGTGACCGAGGGCTTCCTTATTAACCCACTACTGACTCAGGTTGAGCATCACGCATAGGAATCTTCCCGTATATAATCCATATATAGAGATGCAACTGTCATTCGCGGTTGCAAAATGTCCGAGTTAGACCTGTGGAGTCAGTACATCAGTCTGATCCTCATAGACACGTGGACCTCTTATCTCCTTTACATGTTTGCTTTCTGGCTCCTGTCTCAGAGGGACTGGGAGGTGATATGTCCTGGTTTGCTATTGGCTCAGACCGACTCTGTACTGAATTTGCTGCTCTGCCATTGGCCGTCTACAAAGATACAGGGGTCGATAGTGGCGATTTCTGGTGTGTGCCTGTTGAGACTGCTCTGCTCCAGAACGAGGGGGAAAAAGGGTTTGAATTCAGACGCATTTGCTTCTCCCTGCAGGGTAAAACCCACAGGTAAAAACACACGGCCTACACCAAGAAACACATGATGCAATATAGGAGTTACGAACAGTGCTTTGTGTTTGTCCTCCGCCAGGATCTGGTCATTGGTTTTCAGAGAGTACCTGTAATTAAAAAAGGAGACAAAAGATTAGTTTCTTCATGTCATCTCAAACGTATGCTACATAAACCGAGCTGTTTTCACTCATACACTGTCCCTTTTTTATTTCATACACATCTCCATAAAGCACACGCACAATAACCTTCGTGATTATCTTTATGTGGATAAGCGTTTTTTTAGACACGATGCTGGTGCTGCCGAATGGGGGTTTCCCTCTTTTTGTGAAATGTAAATCAATAAATCAATAATTCATCAGCAGAGGACTTCTGTGAAAGTGCTTTTATTAGTACCACCACTCAGTCCAAATCAATATGTTAATCAATTAAGTTAAAAAAAAGGAGTCTACAGTGGCTTCCTCCAATCAGGTAGGTGAGAGATTAAGGTGCAGCTTTAGTCCTGCTTTCTACGTGACTGAATTAGAACTGTGTTGGTTTAGCTTAATCCTGGAGTTTATGCAAGGGGGTTGAGAGTGGACTCTGAGCTGGAACCCAGAGGAGCCCTTTGCCCTGGTCAGCGCAGTCAGACCAGAACACTGCTGCTCCCATTGTGTACGTTCCCACTGACGGCTCCCACCAGTTCGAAGAATACGCAGTACATTAATAAATAAGTAAGCAACCGACTAAATTCTCTTAATTATGACTTAAATTAAAAAAAAGGTGAATTGCTGAGTCAGTCACTACTTTTATGGCGCCGCCAGCGTGATTTAAGAACATTAATAGATGATAATTACTCATGAAAAGGCGGGGAGTGTCATTGATTGTTTGTTTCACTAGAACAGACAAACATGCATCAACTCTCTAATGTGCGGCTATATTTAAGATGTATAGCTGGAGGAGATGCAGCTCTGCTGATGGTGATCAGCCAGTTGCTCTTTCCTGTGCTCGGCTCTCTTATATATTCCATCTTCATTGATCAAATTACATCATAATGCCTTGTTTTATGACGGTCAGCTGGAGTGACCTCACTAACACCAAACATTTTTATTTATTTAGCAGCAAAAGAAAATGAAAACAAGCTCAACATCAAAATAAAAGACAATCCAAATATGTGTTAGTATTTATCTGCCTTTATATTTCTTCATGGATCCAGGACTACAAGATGACAGCACTTTCTTTAGGGGACAAAACATGTTCGATAAATGTATTAACTTACTTGTCCAAGAAGTCTTTGTCCACAACAGCGCTGATGTCCAGTAATGGGTTTCCCATCCCAAAGAGGGAATTAGGGCTGAAACACAAAAGACGAGACGTTAAAACTAAAAGGTTCTACGTTGCTTTCACAAGACTAACTATCGTCCTTCTTTACGTGTATGAAACACTACATACAACATTGGGACTACAGATGAAAAATAGCCTCTTGGTTAACTCTGGCACATTTACTGAAATGTTTTTATCAATGTGCACTGTCCCTTATTAAATAAACCATTAAAAAAAGAAGAAAAAAAAGCCTAATATTTAGAAAATATAGAAAAGCAGACAGTAAGTCCTCCTCAATCAGTTTAGAGAGGCGAATTTCAAATGTCACGTCTGAACGAGCTGGGTTTTTACTCCAGGATTGGACCGTTTATTTGCAAAAACCCACAGTTTAGTTTCCATGTGACTTCCATCACATGACTTACGACCTTCCACTTTCACAGACAGAAGCAGAAATGGCAAATATCAGTGTTTAAACATCGAATATGTGTCCACAAAACTACAAAAGAAGGACTTTTTTTCTGTGGTGCAGTGGCGAGGACCCAGTTAATCATGCTTGTAACCGTGTTATGACACGCAGAGCGAGGCAACGTCGGGATAGCCTGAGGCTGCGTCAGTCTCAACGGACCCACAGCCCGCTCTCTTCTGGGGTAAACAACTGAACACGGGTTGAATATCTTTGCAAATGGTTTTCCTGTGATGCACAATAACATCATTATCAAAAAAATCACAGCAGTATGCTCTGTGACAAACAACAGCCTCACGTGAGCTAGACTCCGAAACCAATAATTGGTCACACATGTCTCTGCAAATTGTATCATTATATAAACTTAATAGTAGAGTTGCAACACTGCAAATTAACCAAGAGTTTCTGGAAGCGTGTTAATAATGTGCACTCGGCATCGCCCCTGAATGACAGTTCTTGATGTCACAACCACAGAAACTAGATCGAGCATGTCTCGGAGCGTAACATATGGCACGTCCACATGAGATACAATATTTCCCCCATCGAGCATTTTATTTTCCATACACTCCTCTGAGAACAATATGTAGTGGAAGCAGAAAAAAAGAAACACAGACAAATCTTGACAAAAGAGAGTATGAATGTAATTAAGCAGATAAATGCAGAACATGCATCTTCCCAGCAGTCACACCCTGACTATCATCTCCCACATCGCATGCATCTGTCAATATGCAGTGGGATGAATACTGGGCTTGAGCGGCCAATTACGCCCACCTTTAGATAAATGTCCTTGGTCAACGTGTTCTTACCTTGCAGACGGCATGGTGTCTCTCTCTGTGTGTAGCTGCTAGACCCTGACAGACCTGTTGAGCGACCTAAAACCGGCTCAGAAAGAGCTAAGCACTCAAAAACTTCTGAATTTCAGCTCAGTGTGCAGGAAGATCGATTTTACCCCGCGACCACAGCTCCTCCTACCGTTTGATTTGGAGACATCTAGGAGGAGGAGGGGCCAGCCGGTCTCTGTCTGGCCTCACTCCACTCACTACTCTGCTATCGTGCATGGTGAGAAGCGTGCTGCTGATGATCGCAGCCACTCAGATACCAGAATATGAAAAGTCAGAAAAGAGGAAATAGCCAAGTGATGCCATGGCCCGATTTTGTCAGGCAGAACATTGCATATGCACGACCACGTGACTACTTCGCCATAAGGCATTGTTTTGGAAATGCGTTGGGTCATCATCGCTACACCAGGCAGCCGAACCAATCCTTGGCACTGGGTGTCCAGACCAGTCCAAGTACTTCCTTCCAGGACGTCCGCCTAGTTGCGCGTTAGCTGCACTTCAATAGATATCAATCAATGGACTTTGAACCTTATCGATGGCTTCCTCTTATGCAGCGTGCTGGTTCATGCATACATTTAATGGTGGAAATTAAATCACAATGGTCAACTCCCCTCACGTGCCATAGACGCATGTATGATGTTTTCAGGCTTTATGCACAGTTCAAATGTAAGATTAGCGCAGATTAGCGTGCAAACTAATTAAGAGGAGGGTCGGTGTCTCCCCGCGCCGCAGGAAGGCAGGTCGTTTCTTTATTCTTTTTTAAACTTTCGGTCACCTTAGTTCTGCAGGAGTCTTTTTTGTCGGAGACTTTTTGGTCGGAGACTCCACCGTCTTCTTCTCCTTAGAGAGTCTTTGTCTCTTTGCTTTCGGTTCTTCAGAAGCCATGGCTGGGACTGTGCACGTTGCGATCACCTTAACCTGAGTGGAAACGCGGTCGCGCTTCCAGGGAAAAGGGCGTCTGCTACCCCGCGGAAACCCTCGCAGGCAGCCGGTGCCTCCCCCGGTCCGTGTGACGCGCACAGAGCTCAGCCAATCAACGCTCTGCATTCTTCTTTTTCTTTTCTGGAGACAGTCGCGTACGTTTCAAGCACTCATGAATATTATCATATTATCATAAATCATACAACTTCTGGTATAAAGACTAGAACAATTGGTCGGATTACCACGTGAAAGGTTTTACACCATTACTGAATTAACCTTTATTCGAGGAACCAGCATGAATTAATCACAGTACAACTGAGAACAATATGGATTAAATCAAAATGATAATTTAAATATAGGTACAATAAATAATATATGCATAATACAATATTTATAATAATGTTTAAAATAAAAATAAAAAAAATACTATCACTTAAGTATTGTAACAGGGATTATTCAACAATGATTTTTTAATTTTTTTATTTAATTATTTTAAATAAACATGACAGGACTTTAAGGATACAACACAGAGGAAAGAAGGAAGAAAAGGGAAGAGAACAACAAAAAACAGACAAGAAGAAGAAGAAAAAAATAGCAAATAACACATAGGCACACCACCTGTCTTACGTAAGTACATCTTGGTTATATCATTAGGTCAAGTCAGTATTGGTACCAGTATTTTTAATCTGGCAGGGCAAAGTCCAACCTGTAGGGGTTCACCATGTCGAAGACCGGTTTCCATATCTTGACAATTCTCTTTACATTGTCATGGAGGGTGTGGGTCAACTTTTCCAGAGAGAGAACTTCAAAAATCCCCTTGTACCAATCATCCGTTGAAGGGGTATCTTTACAAATCCAGGATTTAAGAATAGTCTTTTGTGCAAAATATACAACTTTATGTTTGGGACTCCCAGTCTTCCTTGTTCCTTGCTTTTATTACTACAATATATATATATATATATATATATATATATATATATATATATATATATATATATATATATATATATTCCTCTGTATATTTAATATTGTTACTCTATTTATTTTTTTATTTTTTTATTACTGCTCTGTGCACCCACTGCTGTGATCCTGCAATTTCCCCACTGAGGGGCTCACAAAGGAATATCTTATCTTATGTGTAGTTTATCTATTTTCATTCTAACCTTTTTGCCCTGCCAGATGAATTGCGTGAATATTTGTAAGTCAATGAAGAAGCTGTTGGGTATTGAGTTTGGCAGCATCTCAATACCCAACATGTATCCAGTGACCCAGACAGTATATTCATGTTTAGCATGCTTATCCTGCTCAGCCAATGCAAGTCTTCCCCGATGCGTGTTGTGATTGGTTTAATATTTAGTTTAACATGTTTTTAATAGAAAGGCAGCACAGAATTTCTAAATACAATTTAAATACTAAACACCTTTTTCAAACTTTTTTTGTTTGTTCCCCACAAGTCTACAATGTGGCTCGTCATTAAATGATGACAAGTATTGCTATGTGGAAACCTGACACGAGGGTAAATGTCTCGGGTGTGAGGTCTGCCACTTCTCCGCCAAGAACATATTTGGTTTTCTGTGTCTGGCCTTCACAAACACCTGCAAGTTTTCACACAGGGCAGCAGAATCACACTGGCCGGGGGTGTAGCTGCCCACAAACCTTGCCTGATTAAAAAGCCCATAACATTGCTTTGCAAATAACGATCATATTGACACTACAGTAGCTTTGTATTGAAACCATCTGGATTTATTTCAGATATGTACTACTAGTATTTGGACCGTATCTTTTTGATTTTTGTATTCTGTTCTCGTGACTACGTTGTGTTTACGTGTGCGTAGATCTGCAGGCATCTCCTGAACAACTAAGACAAGGCTGCCACAAAGTAGCCCACTTTAGTTACAATTCTTTGCACAATCAACCGGAGTTACCAGGTAAAACTTTATATACTCATTGACACTGTGTATACATTATCTCCGATGCTGAGCTTTCATGTCGCTTTAACACTTTTCACTCTCGAGTTTGCTTTATTTTTCTAACATTAAGAAACTGATGGTACGAATCTCCGAAGTTGCCAATCTCTAGTTCGCTCGCCAGCTGGTTAATTTAAAGTTAGTTTAACATAATGACAGTTGGTAAACTGACACTGCTTTACATTTACATTTGCACTGCAATAAAAAAACAGACCAGAAGCTTTAAGTTGTGCTTACAATAGTTTATGTAATGTCTCCATCTGCCTCTCAATAACACTGAGCACTAATATCATCAACAACCACCTCATTGCTGCAGCTGAGATGATCCACAGTCTCTTCCTCATCAATCGCTCTGGAGACATCTTCCTGGAGAAACACTGGAAGAGTGTCGTCAGCCACAGTGTGTGTGACTACTTCTTCGAGGCCAGGGAGAAGGCGGTGGACCCGGAGGATGTGCCCCCTGTCCTGCAGACCCCCCACCACTATCTAATCACGGTGCACAGGGACCAGCTCGTCTTCCTCTCCGTGGTGCAGACCGAAGTCCCTCCGCTGTTTGTCATCGAGTTCCTGCACAGAGTGGCAGACACGTTTCAGGTGGGAATAAATTCGGTGTTATATTTTTAGCAGAATTGGCTTTATTGGCCATAGATTGATAGATAGATATATACTTTATTAATCCCCAAGGGGAAATCTGTCGTCACAGTAGCAGCACAATAAACTAAACTCACGAGAATAAAATATAAAACAACATATAAAAAACAGGGATGAAAGATAAAGGGTATACAAGTAAAATATAAAATACAAAATGAAGCATATGTATGTAAAATGAAACATGTATATATATATATATATATATATATATATATATATATATATATACAGACCCAAACAAATATAATACAATGACTGTGCAAATAAAATATAAAATACAAAATTTTATTTATATATATATATATATATATATATATATATATGCATACACAAATATAATACTAATGACTAATATAATGTATGCGTACGCATATAATACATTTGACGTTGGATTGTTCATTGCCGTCAATTTACATACAAAGAAATAAACAAAAAAACAAGACAACAAATCAGAAAAGAAGTAAGCATAAACATTGAGCTACTATATATGTATTATATACATTGTGAAATGGAGGTAATTAGTGTAGAATTTTGACTCTTGTTGGGTCTCAATGAGGAAAAAGGCTAAGAGTGAGTGCTCAGCTTTTCTACACCAAACTTTTTTTGTATTTGTTAGTTTTGTGTGTGCTTTATCTGTTGTAACAGGCATTTCTGTCAACAGGACTACTTTGGAGAGTGCTCAGAAAGTGTAATCAAGGACAATGTGGTGACGGTGTACGAGCTGTTGGAGGAGATGCTGGACAACGGCTTTCCACTCGCAACAGAGTCCAACATCCTTAAAGAGCTGATCCGGCCTCCCACCGTCCTGCGATCAGTTGTCAACACACTCACAGGTAAATGGACACTGCCTCAAGGCTAGTTCTCACTCTCCGCATCTGCCACCCGAAGAGAACTCTCTGATTATCATTTATCCCCTCCTGATGAGGAGATTTGCTCCAGATGTTTGGCTTTTCCACCACAGTTGCTCCCAGTACTGTCAAATGGGAGGCGGCAGAGCCACCTGGCAAGAATGTAGATGTCTCTAATGACCCTGCTCCTCAGCCCTTATATTAAGATAAGATAAGATATTAATTTATTAGTCCCAGAGTGGGTAAATTTCAGGATCACAGCAGCGGATGTACATTAGAGCATTAATAAAAATAAAAGATAAAAATAAAAAAACACAATACTAAATGACTAAATACTAAATAATAATACTAAAATACAAAAAAAATAATAAACACAAAATACTAATACTAAAATACAAACAAATACTAATACTAAAATACAAAAAAATACTAAATACTAATACTAAAATACAAAAAAATACTAAATATTAATGCTAAAATACAAAAAAATACTGAATACTAATACAAAAAAATACTAAATACTAATACTAAAAAATACTAAATACTAAAAGGGGAAAACAAAGTAAAGTGTTGAGTAAAGTGTTGAGTATTATATATATTATCTACAATATAGACGTGTACATTTATGTGTTTGCTTTTTTTCTGTGTTTTCTTTAGGAAGTAGTAATGTTGGAGATACATTACCAACAGGTCAACTGTCTACTATCCCATGGAGGCGGGCTGATGTTAAATACACCAACAATGAGGCATATTTTGACGTGATAGAGGAAATAGATGTCATTCTGGACAAATCAGGTACAAACGAGTGTATCCACGGCAGTTGGAAGTGATTTCTTCTTCCTTAGACGTGGTTTCCCTTTAAACGTGTTTGCGTTTCCTTCGATCTTTAGGTACAACGGTGTTTGCAGAGATCCAGGGTGTAATTGAAGCCTGTGTGAGGCTCACTGGGATGCCTGACCTGACCATGTCCTTCATGGTTCGTTAATTTCCTCTCAACTCTGTGTTTTTCTTTGCGTGCTTGTGTCTATTTCTACCCGTGTGTCGGTCCAAATGCAAAGTTCACTCGCCATCATTCTCCCTTTCGATGACAGAATCCTCGTCTCCTCGACGACGTGAGTTTCCACCCGTGTGTGCGGTTCAAGCGCTGGGAGTCAGAGCGCGCTCTCTCTTTCATCCCGCCAGATGGACATTTCACACTCATGAACTATCATGTCAGCTCTCAAAAGTAAGCAGTATTTTTTTAGTATTTAGTATTTTTTAATATTTTAGTATTTAGTAATTTAGTATTGTGTTTTTTATTTGTATCTTTTATTTTTATTAATGCTCTAATGTATATCCACTGCTGTGATCCTGAAATGTACCCACTGTGGGACTAATAAATTAATATCTTATCTTATATCTTATCTTTATGATTAATTTATAATAAAGTACAAATATAAATGGGATTTGAGCATCGTCATCTCGGAGGAACGATCTGTTGTGTTATTTTCTTTGGGTTTCAGTGCGGAGGAGTGGATCGAAATTCTGGTTTAATTTCTGCAATACGGATATACAATCCACTCTAGTCACCACGTTTACTTATAAACACAAGCTGGTCCGCCCGCTGTGTTTATTCTCATCGTGATTCATTGTGTCTGTGTGCGTCCTCAGTCCCGTGGCCATTCCAGTGTACGTGAAGCAGAGCATCAGTTTCTTTGAGTCGGGACCTTCTGGTCGCCTGGACATCACGATCGGACCCAAGCAGACCATGGGGAAAACGGTGGAGGCTCTAATGGTCAGAATCCACATGCCTAAAGCTGTGCTCAGTGCCAACCTCACAGCCACACAGGGAAGCTACACCTACGACTCCCCTAACAAGGTGACAACCGTTCACAAAGCCATCCATAGCAGCGATACTCCGTTTGTGTAAATCACTTTCCAGAATCTCATCAAATGCTTCACTGACGAGCTGCTTACGTCTTACCTGCCGACCTCACTATTAATAAATAAAAATGATATGATATTTTTATTATTATTATTTATTTATTATTATTATTTATTATATATGATTTATAATTTATTCGGCCCACAGTGGGGAAATTTCAAAAATCACATCAGCGGTGCACATCAGAGCATTAATAAAAATAATTATAAAAACACAAAACTAAAAACGAAATACTAATACTAATACTAAATATACAAGGGAGAAACAAAGTAAAGTGCTGAGTAAACTAAATTGATGGCAAAAGTAACATTACGACTAAAAAAGACATACTGTTGCACTACATTTTTTGTAGCTCTTTAATGAAACAGCTGATGTTGTCTTGATCAGAACTGGTGGTGTTCTAGAGAAAATATACCTGTAAACCTAAAGTGTTCCGTTTTATTGTCCTTGCGTCTGTGTTTTGATAGGTGTTGATTTGGGACATTGGGAAACTGAACCCCCAGAAGCTCCCGAACCTGAAAGGCACTCTGAGTCTGCAGGCAGGAGCTCCCAAACCCGAAGATAACCCGTCACTCAACATCGACCTGAGGATCCAGCAGGTGGCCATATCAGGTAGCCCTCGCTTTGCATCCACTTCTAACTGGGCCACGTTTCAGTGTTCAGCCATTGCTCACTTTGCTTCTCTCCCCTCTGTACAGGGCTAAAGGTGAGTCGTCTTGAAATGTTTGGAGAGAAGTACAAGCCATTCAAAGGGGTCAAGTATGTGACTAAAGCGGGGAAATTTCAAGTGCGGACCTGAGTGATGACCGTTTGAGGTTAAAAGTCAGCAATCCAATGAGCCAAATAGGGGGCAATATTATAAATATTCCAATATGTCATACATATCCTCTGGCTCATTGTTATTAATACACAGGTATTTATTACGTGGCCTGTAAAGGGAAGCCGTAATAACCAATGTGAATCTCTCCAGTTCCAATGTGCAGCATTGTATGAACCATTCCTTCTCTCTTTTTGGACTATTTTCTTTTTTTACCACCTTCTGAGTCTTGCCCAAAGGGAATATTTTGGTTTGAAAAGGGACAGTCGGGGCTCACCACCTCCTCCTCGATACTTCATCACACCTTTCCAATCTTCATGTTGCCTGAGAGTGAGCAGCCGTGCCTTTTGAAAGCCTTTTTTACTAAGTATCTGTATTGTGTTCTTGCTTACATTCACTCTTTAATGTGGTCTTGGTTAGGATGCTTTGTAAAGCACACTACACAAACTGCATGTTTCAGAGGCCTACGGGTAAATACATGTTCTAAATATTTATCTATAGCTAATCTACATAGTTTGACGTATCTGCAAAGCCAAGATGCATCTTTCGGGAACAGTTTTCTCTTTTGTGAAATCTAAAAAAAACCTTGAATGCAACTTCTTTACTCCGCAATATTTGCACAATCAATTGTCAACAGACAAAAAATACTCCTTGTACGAAGTTGAATCTTTATTTTAATGAATACAAAGTTTTCTAAAAGTTCTATAAAGATGATTTTCATGTGTGCTCTGTTGACCATGCATGTATGGCTACTTTTTTGGTTTGCTAAACTAATAAAATTCGCATTAGCCTCAGCTTTACTGTGTGTTTACTGTTATAGCGTTGTCATTATGAGTATGTTAGCATTGAGCTCAGTCCAGTTGACAGCATGGTATTATACATTATGTATCTAATGCTTGAAAAATACTTCATTCTGGTTTATTTTATGTTGTGATAACGATGACTTATGAAAGTTAATTAGGAGCCAGACTAGATATCATTACTATAATCTTTATTCTTCCAAGGCACAGCAGATGTGTTGGCAGGGCGAGAAGCTATCATAATACATTCAGGGTGTGGATGAACACGTCAAGTACACACAGAGGTTCACACTGTCGCTCTCAGCGAGAGGGCAGTGACTGCTACATGCTTCGTCAGCCTAAATAAAGATGAAGATGCAGGTAACGTTTAGAGCTTCGTCCCGAACCATCGTGGGAACGTCTCACTATACGGATTATTAAAGGAGGCTTCACACGTTTATATATAGATGACTTGATAGATTGACTTAATCAATGCCTGATGTCACATGAGAAGGTTGTTTCTGACCTCAAACCGCCGGGGTCATCTCTAAAAAAAAAATGGGTTGATGCTTCGGAGAATTCAGACATCTGAGGAAACGCAGGAGGTTGAACGTCCGTCTGAAATAATGTTTTTTTGATAATTTCGAAGATAAAAGCTAAACAGTTCAACTGTTACAGAGATAGCGCAGAAACAAAGCACAATTAGTTAAAAAAAATGTAAAAGTAATACTTGAGCTTCCTAAAGAGGTTTGCTTCTTCTTTTGTAATAACCTGGATTTTAATGTTTAATGTTACAGTCACCTAAAACAAATCCTTTGGCATTGTACAATGTTTAAGTTAAAACCAAGAACTCAAAACAGCCATAAAAACATTTCAACTCACCTTGACTTGTACTGTTATTCAAAATGCAAATGTCACGTGAAAACCTCTTACCTATTTGATCAACCTTCTTGCAATCAACATTATTTATTGACAACCATACATTTTTGTTTTAAATATACCTTTTTTTTAATAAACTGTCCTTTGCCTAAAGCCAATACTTTTAATCCAGAATACTTTGTAGATCTTGACGTATAAACATCACCAGGCAGCAGTGACGATGTATCTGCTTTGAATTCATAATTCATAGAACTAGTTAAGAGTGTTATTACTAAAAGTAAACATGAAGGGATTAGCGCTCATCAAACTCAGTGTATAAAGCTTATAGCTGGGTGTTGTCTATAAAACAAATAATTACTGTATATACAATAGACAATAAGAATAAACTGAATTAAAATTAAATGTCTTCTTGGGGATAAGTATCCTAATTATATAATTTGCCTTTAGAAAATAGAAAATAAAACATTTTCATGCAAAAAATATATACCTGGGATTTAGATAAACTCTTGTAACACAACATACCAAAAATATATATTAAAAACGGTCTCTGATTAGCCCACATGTAGGTGATGCCACAGGTACAGACACAGAGAACTGGAGAGTAAAGCTGAACTCCAATAAATTAAACCTGCTTTGCACCAAATCTAATGGTTCCAGGTAAGAAAACACGTCAGCATCAGTTCCCTCTTGAAGAAGTGCTCATGTTAACTGGTGATGAGTCTCCCCGTCGAGATGCGCGTGCTGTCGGTGGGATGTAAGTTAAGAGTGTTACTCTTGTCAGTGACCAGGTTTGTTTATTGGTACCAGGGGGTCTTACGCACCCAGCGGAGGGTGCATCCTGAATCCGTGCGGATCTTGATGGAGGCTGCTTCAGCTTCTCTGACCGTCTCCTTCACGGACTGCATCAGATTCTGGGCGTTGTGGACCAACATATCTGTGGCCTGGTCAGGGAAACATTTAGAAGTAAAGCATTTAGGCGTAACATAATAAGACCGGTGAAACAAAATGAAAACAAGGAGTCAGTTATTCAGCAGTGCTGTAAAGTAACTAAATACATTTACTCAACTAGAGCTGGCACTCGGTAGAGAGCATACCTTCACATTTAACAAGATTGGGCATTGAATTATTGAATTATACATGTTGACATTATTTGCATGCCAATTGGATAAAAAATTGACCGTGCTATGGTAAAAATAAGATTTTGACCTTTTCATGACCTTGACCTTTGACCCGATCGATCCCAAAATCTAATTAAATGGTCCCTAGATAAAAAACAATCATCCCACCAAATTTCATGCGATTCAAAGAAGATGTTGACCTATTCATGACCTTGACCTTTGACCCGATCGATCCCAAAATATAATCAAATGGTCCCCGGATAATCACCAATCATCCCACCAAATTTCATGCGTTTCGGTTTAATACTTTTTGACTTATGCGAATAACACTCGAAATACATTTTCAATGCGAAGGTAATTACTGTACTCTGGTACTTTATGTCTACTAGGGATACACACATTAATGCAGCAATAATTACCTTCCAATACATCCAATACATGTTGTATTGCATAATATTGGTTCTGATGAGTAATGCGGGGCTGTATACAGTCTTTAAAATGGTGTAATCAACAACTGATGGTATTGAAGTGATTCGTTACCTGCTCTGACTCCTCTTCACTAATGTTGGTTCGGCCCAGCATGGTGGCTTTGACAGTTGAGAGAATCTTCAGCTGAGTGCTTATGGTGGGGATTCGTTCACACACCTTTGGGAGGAGAGAGAATATTAACTTTTTTTTTCTGTGCAAGACCTAACGGGCCTTTCAGCATGTGTATGCATGTCCTCACCTGCAGCAGGTTAGTTCTTATACGCCTGTCAGTGCACTGCTTGGCCACTTCTTTAGCCAGCCTCGTCACCTCGTCTGAGGCCTTGGCGATGTCCTTAGCACACTGAATCATCGCTCGCTTGTTCCCGCTTCCACCGCGGACCAGCCGAGACATCTCTGCCATCAGCAGAGCCATCCGCTTGGCTGCTGCGATGATGTCGTTACCCTGGGAGGAGAGTGGAGGGGGTTGAGGAGGGAGCAGTACGTGCAGAGTGCTTGAGAGGAGCATCGCTTTGGATAGGAGATGAGAATGCAATGACATATTGTACGAGTCGTGTTCCCACACATTTGTCTGATTACATTTACACACATATTTGCTGTCAAACAATAAAAGAATGCTGGTTCCTTTATATGAATGAATTTAGATTACAGAAGCAAAACAGGCACTACGTTAACAAGCAAAAAGCTGCATGCAGTGACAAGTAAGCAAGTTAGCAAATATTCTCCATCCCTTGTGATTATTCTGAATATGATGACAGTGTTGAGAACATCCACGTCGACCTGAGGTGATGCTCGCGGTGTTGAAGTGATCAGTACGCACCCAGAGATTAGGAAGCAGAAGCAGGTGATCATAAACAGGCAAAGCAGGCAGTCTGAACCCAAAACTCTTTGGGAGACTGTCATCCTCGGCCTCACGGAACAGGTAATAACAGCGAGAAGAGCACCTGCATGGCTCCTCCTTTCAACCACTTCACCTCCTCATCAACCAAAGGGGGAGGGGCTTGTGAAGCCAGTGACAGTTTATCCAAGTGAATCAAACAAACTCGCCATACCAACAATGCTTGACTTTTAGTTCAACCTTAGCGTGAGCATGATCGCGTGTGGGTGTGAACCCCGTCCGAGTGTGATGCAACCACAGCCACAGCCGGTTGGAGGTTTAGTGGCAGATACAGAGCTTATCATGTGCACAGACGCAGTCAGATAGCACTCCGAGGGGCGTTTCTTCATCCCGCTGAGACGCAGAAATGCACCGCGCGAGGAGGGTGCATTTATCTCTTTGCATGCGTGGATGTGTGCATGTGTTCGTTCGAGGGTCAAAGAGCTGCACGACCATCCCGGTGACTCAAAACACTCGGAGCTGTTATAACGCGAGCTCTCTCTGTGTGTGCACTCGTGTGCATGTGTGCGCAGACCTTGCTGGACCACTTGCGCGCCTCCTGGTGGAGAGCCTGAGCCGCTGCTAGCATGGGTTGATTGACAGGCTGGTTGGAGGGCATCATCAGCAGCTCGGGCTCATAGTCATCCTCACCGTCAGTAAACTCATCTTCATCATCTACCTCTCTCTCCTCTACTGCCTCCTCATCCTCTGGCTGTGGGGGGTGGGAAAGCGGGGGGTTCTTTGTTGTGGTCGGAGGATCAATTGGGATGGGTGGGAAAAGGGAGGGAGGAGGAAAAAAAAGACGAATGTGGAAAAGAAGGGATGGAGAAAAAGCCAGGAGTGGCGGGAGGGAAGGAGGCATGGGAAAAGGAGGCATTTAGTTCAGTATGAGAGGCACTGGGGGGAAGAACAGAGGACAGGAGATGTACAGGAGGGAGAAGGAGGGAATACAGGCACTGTGCAGGAGAAAGGAGAAGGGAGGTGAAACTGCACACGCAAGCAAAGTCGGGGAGGAAAGAGGAGGTTTGTGCAGGTAGCAGGTGGATCCAGTGCCTTGCTCTGAGGCAGCGGCTGAGTGGACCGTAACGACGTCTAACTGTAGACACAACCAATGCTTTGTTTGTTTGTTTTTAGGACAAATCTTCTGAATAGATCATTAAACAGGCGTGGGCGAACTTCCGGGAGAGCTATAGAGGGGGGACACACGTAGTAGCTTCTCAAAGACAGCGAGAGGACATTATTCCTGGAAAATATAACAGGTTTGTTCCAATGCACAGGTCATACACAGAAACATATTGGATGCACACATACAATACCAATGAGAGTGTAAAGAAAACAAAGTATTCTGTAAATATGGTCCGCTTGTTCTCGGGTGGTTGGATTGTCTCTCCACAACGTTTCTATTTTCTGTGTGTCAGCCATGAACAACCTTACGAGACACCACCGTGGGCAAACGGTTTCCCGTTCCCCTCGGAAATCTTCACTGATCTCCACATTCCAGCATCAACGTGATTTGAGGAGAAACTAGATTTCAGGACATTCACAGAATATTAGAAAGCAGTTTAAGTCACGTTAAACTAACGTGACGTAGGTATATCGCTCACCAGCTACCGTGTTTTACCCAGATCTGTATTTGTACTACTGATTTTGAAATAATAATAATAATGTTAACTTTATTTATATAGCACCTTTAAAAACAATGTTTACAAATTGCTCCACAGAGAGTCAAAGCAAAACAAATGGAATAGTAAGAAACCAATATTACATTTAAAAGTATATATTAAAATTAAAAATTAAAACAAATTAATGAATACAAATTAATTAAAACAAATTAATTAATACAAATAAATCAAAAAACAAATAAATTACAAATAAATTACAAATAAATTAAATACAGACAAACTAAATTTGGGGAACCAAAGTTCTGCATAAAAAGACTAGATCACTTAAAAGCTGTTCTATAAAAATGGGTTTTAAGAAGTGAAATTATACACATTTTATGGGATGAAAATGCAAACTCTGTATTTCTGTGTGTGCGTGTGTGTGAACCGACCTTGCTTGACCACTTGCGTGCCTCGTCGTGCAGCTGCCTGGCGGCGACCATCATGGGCTCGCTGAGCACCTCTCCGACTTTCTGCTCCGGGAACTCCTCGTCCTTCTCCTCTGGAGGAGGGGGGCGAGGCGGGGGCACCTCGCCCTCTGGCAAGGGGGGCTTGGGTGGAGCCTGCTCATCGCTAACCTGGGAATCACACACATACACCCACACATGTTACCATGGATACTGTAGTTCAGGAACACGGGATGTGTGTCACACGGGGGCATTAATGTGCCGACTAGCAGAGAGTTACAGCTGGACATCTCTGCAGCAAGGGGAGGAGTTTCTATCTCTCTTTAGATTTGAGAAGAACCAGGCAGTCTAACAACGTGCCAGAGGACCGTAACAGCTGGACCAGCATGATGAGCAGCTAAACCACTGGAAGTCAGACAAGATATTACATTACATTACATTACATGTCATTTGACTTCTAGTCGGTGGTAAATTAGGCTTTATATATTGGTATAACCTTAAAGGCCCCTTAGTGTCCTTTTTTTGCCTTTCATACATCTGTTTGCTGAAATATATTTTAGTCTGACTGTATATAAAATCCACAATACCTATATTACAATGAACACCTGTGGTTAACTGGTTTTAAAGTATTTTAAACAGGGTTCGTACGGTCATGGAAAACCTGGAAAAGTCATGGAATTTTAAAAAGGTCATTTCCAGGCCTGGAAAAGTCATGGAAAAAAACTTAAATCATAAAAGTTTTGGAAAAGTCATGGAAATTTGTTATGATCACACCGAGTTTGAAATACTTAATATGTTTTTTAAAGAAAGATGCTCAAAATATAAGCCGGCGTACGCTCTCAATACACAAAATGTTCTAAATTGTTCATGTTTTTACCGAGATTTCAGTTTGGTCATTGACATTTGGTTTAAAGTCCTGGAAAAGTCATGGAAAAGTCATGGAAAAGTCATGGAAATCCATTGGTCAAAATGTGTAAGAACCCTGTTTAAAGTACTTCAATTGGTTGGCAGAACTAGTTTAATACTCAAAGACTGTGTGGGTGTCATTCGATCAGATTTGAATGACAGTGGACACACAACTGTCATCAGATTTAGATAACATTATTCCTGATTAGTGTACTGCACTATGTAATGTCACTTATTTCAACTGAGCTCTGCCCCAGTGAGAAAAACACAAAATACAGACATTTCTCATGTGAAATTACCCAAACCTCTCTATCTGTTCTATATTATTATCAGAACATCCGTGTTACAACCCAATTTCTCACAGTAAGTAAAACAGGCCTGAGGTTTGAGATACATTTTAGTCTTAATCTTGACTGTAATCATCCACACATATTTAAGTGAGTATGCACTCTGCAACATCCAGCTTACACCTATGTCCAGGACCTTGAGCAGCTCCAAGGTCACTGCTACCAAAACTGATAAAAAATGAATGTATTTAATACAGAACGGGAAAGTCATTTTTTATCAGTTTTGTGTTCATTTTTGGTAAGTGTCGGTAGGAAGGTGGTGGGTCGTTCAAATATTCACCACGTATATAAAGGGAAATGCGTGTGTTTGAATGCTCTTACATGGAGCTTGTCCAGGTCAGGAGGTGGAGGAGGAAAGTCCGGCTCCTGAGGTTGGAAGGCTTCTCTAACTTTGCCGACTCCAGACAGGATCCTCAGACACGAGTCCAAATAGGCCTTTTGCAGAGCTGTGGAGGGGGAAAAAGAGATACTAAACTTCACACATCTGTTTCAAACAGTATCTTGAGCGTGTGTGCGCTGAGTATTCCCTTACCTTTGTCCTGTATGTTCCCGGCCACGGCTTTGGCATCCATCACCATGGGGGAGATGGTGTGGGAAAGGGAGTCCGATGCATTTTTCACCGTGTCTCTAAACCGCGGATCCTCCGAGTTATCCACTTCCCTCTTGGCCACCAACAGGACCCGATTGGCCCGTCTCGCTATGCTCGTTGCCCCGGCAACCAGCATCTGAGGCTGAACGTTTGCCATGGCAACTCGGCACTTGTCGATGTCTTTCTTGATCGCCTCCTCGGAAGCATCCAACAGAGATTTGGTGTCGATGGCTTCATCCACCAGACCTGAGGCATGCACACACACACACACACACACACACACACACACACACACACACACACACACAAAACGTATCTCATTTGCAGTTTGTTCATGTAGTTTGGGATGTATTCACTACAGCTGCTGGGAAATGTAAAATGGTTAATATCTAAGTAGCACACTGTTGATCTGCACTGCACACATACACACACTTTGCATACACACTATCCAGATATATATATATATATATATATTATTTTATTTTACAGTGCTTTATTTATATTTACATTTACATATATATGTTGTGTATATGCTGTGTATATATACATAAATATTTTATTTTATGTTATTTTGTATTTTATATTTCACCTGCACACTTTACTTTATGCACAGTCACTTTCTTTCTTTCTTTCTTATACTTATATTTTATTGTGTTTAGTTTTATCGGGCTGCTTCTGTTGTCAACAAATTTCCCCTTGGGGATTAATAAAGTACATTTCATTCATTCATAAGAACTGAAAATGCTCACCAGTGAGTTTCTCCACGTTGTCGATCCACTGGTTCTTCATGGTGTCAAAATGCTCGTACGCTGCTTTATTTCCAGGATTCTTCAACAAGATCCGAGCAGCGGAGGTCACCTGCACATTAACGAACGCGTCAGATCGCGTGTGACGGATTCTCACAGCTACGTGTTTTAATCCTTGTATGCAAACTGTGTAAATTAGAGACACTGAAAAGCAACATGAGCACCTGTGGCGTCAGCTCCCTGGCGTGTTTCACCGCAGCGTGTATCCCCTCTACTGTACTTTTATTGGCCGCTCCCACGGCCGCGGCCTTCTCTGCGGTGGCGCCCAGCCGACCTCCGTGGGCCTCGAAGTTCGCCGCACGCTCGTCGAAAACCTACGACAAAATGAATACTGGTGAAGTTAGACTGCAGTCGTACACTCACCCACACACACACACACACACACACACACACACACATCATCTGTGTGGAATAAACTCAGCACTGACCTCCCCTCTGTTGGCGGCGTCAGGTGGAGCGGTTGCAGCCACAGCAAGAAGTTTAATGGGAGTGGTGGTGTCACTGAAAATGTCAGAGACCTCCTGGGTCATCACCGCCTGCATGTGCTTCCTCAGGTCCTTGTAGAAGCAGAGAGGGTTATCAGTCCACCAGGTGGAGCTCTGCACCAACACGTTAAAAACTAGAACAGGCACTCGGTAGAGCGCATAGCTTTGCATATCACAAGATTGAGCATTGAATTATGAACATTTTGGCATTAGTTGCATGCCAATTGGATAAACATTTACCGTGCTATGGTAAAAAGAAGATTTTGACCTTTTCTTGACCTTGACCTTTGACCTGATCAATCCAAAAATCGAATCAAATGGTCCCCAGATAATAACGAATCGTCCCACCAAATTTCATGCGACTCGGTTTAATACTTTTTGACTTATGCGAATAACACGCACGCATACAAATACATGGCGATCAAAACATTACCTTCTGCATTTTCAATGCGAAGGTAATTACAAAGCATGCATCATATGTATCGTCACTTTTCTAAAATAATGGGTATGTCACTTTTTGACAAGAATGATTTTTTTGCCTAAATCATCTCCTCGTGATACTGGCCACGTCTGGTAAAATCGTCTACATCCTCAATTGAACACATCAAATGATTCTACCCATGTAGTATAATTTATCACAATATCATTTGATCAATATATGGTGAAGTGTTTTGTGTTTTCTGAAAAAACTGTAAAAATTACGTCGGAAATTATTTTAGTATTATGCAAGAGTTTTGTATGGATACACCATTTGATCAAATTGATTTATTCTAGATGTCTTTATAATTACTTCAAAACTTGACACAGTTTGACATATTTTTTATATTAAGAATCTTTATCTTATCTCATACTTAAGTTTAAACACACATTGCACGGTTACTGCCGCGTTGATTGTTGTTTTTCATGTCTAATGTTGCACCTTCCGGCAAAAAAAAATCCTTGTTTGTGTAAACATTCCTGGCAATAAACGGTTTCTGATTCTGATTCTGATTTATGATCTTCTCTCGAAACGCTGTTTAGTGAACAGCACGAGTTGGTAATAACTGGAGTGATTCGCTGCGAGGCCGTTGAGAAACTTGAGATACCTTCAGGCTCTCCTGCAGTTGTGCGGCTGTAGCTCGAGCATGAGGGGCCTCCGCCTCGCCCCTGCCGGCCATGTCTGCCAAAGACGTGGTAAGAGCCTCTGTTCGCTCACAGCGTCCAATCATGTCCTGCCGATACGGGCCCAGCAGGCCTCCTGCCAGCCGCCTCCCTTCTCCCACCATTCCTCTGATTGCTGCCTGACCTGGAGAGAGAAACAGGGCATATCACATCTGGACAGACGCTGTCTTCTCTGTCTTTAACCCTCCTGTTATCTTCAAATTTACTAACATATTTTAGCCTTGGGGTCAATTTGACCCCCAGCTATTAAAACCTAGAGAAAATTATTAGAATTTATATTGTTTCCCAAGTTTAAGTGTCACTTTATGTTTGTTTGTTGACTACCTAAATAGCCTTTGCACACTGTCTATATTTTATTTTATTTTACACTGCTGTATTTGCATATACGTTGTGTGTATGTATATATATATATATATATATATATATATATATATATATATATATATATATACATATATATATTTTATTTTGTATTTTATATTTCACTTTGTATACTTTATGCACAGTCACTGTTTCTTTCTTTCTTATATTTATATTTTATTCTCGTGTGTTTAGTTTATTGGTGCTACCGACAAATTACCGACAAATTTCCCCTTGGGGATTAATAAAGTATATTTCTATTCTATTCTATTCTAAAAGTTGATATTTCTTATATGTTTTACACAGTGAAAAATAGCCTGGGGTCAAATTGACCCCAAATAACACATGTGTGATGCGTACAAGTTGTGTTCAGGACAGTGAAAACATATCATCATGTGAATTTGATGTTTAATTCCTTATTTAGACATGACACATCTTTCTAATGTGTCGGGATCATTAAGTAATAGAATGCAATGGGTGATAAATGACTTTTGTTCATACACCTTTGCTTATAAATTATAAAAGTGGTCATAAAGTTTATAGTGTTTCGATTATATCCTCCAAGAAAAGCACAACGTGGACAGGTACCTGTGTTCCACTGCAGTATCTCACACTCTGCTCCCAAAGGGAAGCATGGGAGGAAATAGGAAACATTCAAAAGACAGAACAGGGATACAGCAACATGCATCAAACGAGGCATGACTAACAATCCAGTGCTTCCTAAATGACATGAAATTCTGTACAAAGCTAAACATAATTTACTTCCTGGCAATATTCAAAAGATTTTTAGAGATGGAGAAGGAGAGTATGAACTAAGAGGGAGATGGAGCTTCAAACAGCCGATTGTTCATACAACTCAAAAAAGCATGTGCATCTCTGTCTGTGGCGTGAAACAGTGGAATATTTTAAGTGATGACATCAAGGAAAGCACAAATCTGTTGATATTCACGAACAAATTTAAAGACATGACTCTGGAGAAGTACAAACGTATCATCAATTAATGAAGCATCATAAGTAACGGTTAATGGGGACCAGTTTGTTGTTGTTGTTGTTTATTGTTTTATGTAAATATGTATGTGTGCGGATTTATGTATGTGTGTGTGTGTATATGCATATGGGTGTGTGAATGTGTATGTATGTGTATGTTTATGTGTATATATATATATGTGCATGTGTATATGTATATATGTTTGTATATATAATATATATATATATATTTATATATATATATTATATATATATGTTTGCACACTGTCTATCTTTGCATTTTGCACACTGTCTATATATATATATTTTATATATATATATATATATATATATATATATATATATATATATATATATATATATAATTTAATTTTACATTGCTGTATTTACATATATGTTGTATATATACATATATATATTTTATTTTATTTTGTATTTTATATTTCACTTTGCATACTATACTTCATGCACAGTCACTTTCTTTCTTATATCTATATTTTATTGTGTTTAGTTTATCGGTGCTACTATGTCAACAAATTTCCCCTTGGGGATTGATAAAGTATATTTCTATTCTATTCTATTCTATATGTATATATTTATATGGGTATATGTATATATGTTTGTGTATATATGTATATATTTATATGGGTATATGTATATAATTTCTCGTGAAATCATAGGTTAGGGCATTTATAAGCTTGAGAGCTTCAGCCTTGACCTTTTCGGTTAGCCGCTTCCTTCTTTTGTTGTAAAATTTAGATTTTTGTATATTACCGAAATAAACTAAACTAAACTAAACTAAGTAAGTGACGTAAGTCATTCAGTGATCCACTAAGGGAGTTTAAGGAACTTGCATCAACACAGTCATGTCTAGCCCAACACATAACAGTTGAATATTGAAAATGAGACACGCTGCGTCCTCCTTGTGGACGACAAACCGCTCACATTGTTCAGGAGTCTTGGCCGGGTGCTGCTTTGAGCAATTTCACACACTCTCCATCATCGCCACAGGCTGACAAAAGGCGTAAAAGGTCAGAGCGTTTATTTTTACTAGATCAACCCTCCTGAGAGACGTCACCCAACCCCTCTCACCTACTCCTCTGTCGTCCACCGCGGGGTTGTTCACCCAGTTGAGGGCCTGCTCCATCTTGCCGTCTAAAGTCACGGCGGGTTTGGTTGGTCTCATGTTGGCCACGGCCCGGTTGGTTTTGGACTGCAGGGTCAACAGCGCCGACCCGATCTGCTTCGCCAATGCACGGGCCTCTGGGCTGTCGCCTTTACCCCTGAGGCAGAGATTGATAGAGATGGGATTTACAGAGGGACCAAAATGACATGACGTGTCATTTAGCAGACGCTTTTATCCAAAGCGACTTACAATAAGTGCATTTCAACCCAGAGTATAAACTAAGAACAACAAGAATACAGAAAGTAACATTTCCTCACCATAGTCGAACTATAAAAGTACCATAATAAGAGATATTTAAGTGCCACTGAAGTGCTAATCTGTGTTTTAATCCAGATAGAGTCGGAAAAGATGTGTTTTCAGTTTCCGGTGTAGAAGCGTGTCGTGCACAAATTCAATACAGACTTCAAACCCACCAAATGTCTCACCACACCTGTTAGACACCGCCTTAAAAGGAAATACTGTCAAAGGCTGAGGCCACTTTCATGTTTGTCTAAGTACAAAGTTGATGTTACTGTAATAAGGGCATTTGCATTTTTTACAGACATAAAGATCCAAGTTCAGTTACAATATATTGTGATTTTTTTTCATAATTGACAGATCTAAGGCCAAAAGAATAACTCAATATCCAAATAAATATGAGTTGTATTTTGTTTTCAGAGTAGTCCGTCCAGTGTTTATAAATCTAAATAGCAAGATGCTATAAAAGTATTATCTTTCCTAGACAACATGTGATTATATATCCTTAAAGTCTTACTGTCCCACATGTTTCGAAATGAAAACGTCAGATCCACAGCGGCGCCATTTGATTTATTAACATATCTCTGGTTTCCTTGTATGGTCAATACAAGCAGTGGAAATGGAGTGCAGATGCTATATTACAAATGGTTGCTCATCTTGTTGCGAGTCACTGAACTACAGAACCATTTAGTGAATTAATTGCTCTTAACCCGATGAACTGGCCATCAGATGCATATGAAAATAATGTTAAACATGTTATTTTGTGGTATGAACCTTGAGAGGTATTTCCCTTTAAGACCGACTAAGTTGTTGATCCCCAAACGGTTACTGACCCTCCACATTTAAACCATATCCCCATTTCTTCCACACTTATTCAAACAGAAACCTTATTGTCGGACTGATACCCAGGGTGGACAGGCAACAACATATTTTCCAGGCAGGCATAATATGCCACCTATTCATGGCATGCTGACGCTGCAGTTTGATCCTAGAAAAAGAGTGCCTAAGAATTATATAAAGTTAGAACACAATGGTCATGCATGTGTCCGTGGAAGGAAAGCTCACTGTCTGCGTAGCTCCACCAGTCGGGCGCTGAGGCCTGAGATCTCGCCGATGGAGCGCAGGATGTCGTCCCTCTCTTTGGGGTCTTCGCAGAGATCGGCGATGCGCTTGGCCTCCGCTAGCAGCGCCCGGATGTTCTCCTCTCCCTCAGGACCCCCGTGAGGATTAGCCAGCCAGGTCTAAAAATGCACATATGTGGTTTAGCTCTAATCTGATGAAAAACGTAACAGAAATCTATAAATGCAAGGATGGGAAAAGGTTCATTAACATTGCAGATTTAGCCTGTAGCAGTGGTTCTTAATCACATTATCTTATAACTTAAATGAATACAAGATTAATACAAAATATAGTCAAGACATTGACAAGGTTAGAAATAATGATTTTCATTGTAAATATTAATGTTGTTCTTCAACCTTGTCGCTCAAAGGAAGGCCAGTTTTAAAGCTTCTCTCACCAGCATAACTGTTTTCAGCTGTGCTCACATAAAAAGGGTTTCAATGTCAAGGAATAATCTGTTTGTTTAAAATGCAAAATAAAAGTTTGAACATTTTTTTCTTTTTTAAGTTTCAAGAGGGTTCCTCCCCTCTGCTAGTCTTCTAAGGCAATGACACAATGTACCACTAGAACACTGGAGATGGGCCTCTACATACCTCTGTAGAGATTTTATAAAAAAAACAGAGAATAGTCATTTACCACATTAACTATGTAGAGAGTGTATTTCTGATTAATTTAATGTCATTTTCATTGGAAAAAACTGTGTTTTTTTCTTCTTTTCTAAGTGACCCCAAACTTTTGAACGATAGTGTACATAAAAGAATAATCAAATAGAACAAAAGAGACGATAGTATTATAATAAAGCGATACTATAAGATAATGCGGAGAGGAAGTGTCATTCAACCGGGGAGAAGGCTAACAGGGACGCCTGTGTTGTTTTATCTGACCTGCGCAGCGTCCAGCCTCCTGGCGATGGCCTGCTTGGCGTTGATGAGAGCCTCCAGTCTGCGAGCAGCACCGTCCACTTTGCCAAACAACAGGTCCAAGCCCTGTGAGCACTGGCCAGCGCGCTGCACACACCCCGGGCTCGGACCCTGGCCTCTGTCGTACATGAGAAACACACGGCATGGCACACAAGATGACATCATGTATGCACACAGAGAATCAACCCTCCTGTTACCTTCAAATGTACTAGCATCAATTTGACCCCAGCAATTAAAACCTCCAGAAAATTATTTTAATTAATAGTGTTTCCCAAGTTTAAGTGTCAGGTACTTTATGTTTGTTTGTTGACTACCTAAACAGCTCTTTAAATAAATAATAAAGTTGATATTTCTTATATATTTTACACAGTGAAAAACAGCCTGGGGGTCAAATTGACCCCAAATTGACACCGATGGGTACAAGTTGTGTTCAGGACATTGAACACATATATATGTATATATACATATATATACATATATGTATATATATATATTATATATACACATATCATCATGTGAATTTTAGGTTTTCCCAGTTGTACCCAATACATTAGATGATGAAATATGAAGCAAAAATAATGATGTCAAACCTTTTTTAAGAGACGTTAAAAATTGAATGGGGTCAAATTGACCCCAAATGTAATAGGAGGGTTAAAGAAAACCGTTTAGCTCGCGTTAGCTCATACAAACACACTACCTGGCTCGTAGATCAGCGATCTGGTCGCTCATTTGTCCCAGAGCCTTACTGGTTGCCAGAATATCTTTCCTTTCCTTCCCGGCACACAGCTCTCCCACCTTACCAGCTTCATCCAGTATCACACGCAGGGCCACCTCGCCGGGCTCTCCTGGGAAAGACGCCACGGGATCACGTTGTGGAATAGCATCTCAAAAGCTGAGTGAGTGTTTCAGCAGTTTTACCGGTTACCTGATTGTGCGTGGGGGTCTTTGAGCCAGCCTTTAGCCTGTGCCATCTTTGACTCAATCAAAGCCAGACATCTCCTCAAAGCCTCCATATCCTGAGGGGATGAGAGGATGCGTCATTGTATATAGCTCTATCAAAACTGCAGCGGGTATTACGTTATGCCGCTTTACTTCATGGCATAATGTAAATAAAGAATTGCCAGTGATGACAGCGTTTCATAATTACAGCATAATTTACAGCAGATTGATTTAACGTACACTACCGTTCAAAAGTTTGGGATCACCGAGAAAATGTTGTGTTTTCCATGAAAACTCACATTTGTATGTATTAAATGAATACAATATTAATACAAAATATAGTCAAGACATTGACAAGTTTAGAAATAATGTTTTTCATTTGAAATATTAATTTTGTTTTTCAAACTTGTGGCTCAAAGGAAGGCCAGTTTTAGAGCTTCTCTCACCAGCATAAATGTTTTCAGCTGCGCACACATAAAAAGGGTTTCAATGTCAAGGAATAATCTGTTTGTGGAAAATGCTAAATAAAAGTTATAATTAAAAAAAAGGGTCTTCTAAGGCAATAACACAATGTACCACTAGAACACTGGAGATGGGCCTCTATACACCTATGAAGAGATTTCATTAAAAAACAGGGAATAGTCATTTACCACATTAACTATGTATAGAGTGTATTTCTGATTAATTTAATGTCATTTTCATTGGAAATAACAGTGCTTTTTTTCTTTTTTCTATGTGACCCTAAACTTTTGAACGGTAGTGTACATTACAATGTTGGTGATCAGCTTTCATGTGTTTACTTCATCAGACTTTGACTACACAAGCAATATTTGTTAGTGGTAACACGTTAGTGTTGGCTTTGATCTTTTTTTAGTGATTTGTCGACAATAAGATGAGTATAAAACATTACCAGCTTTTCACTTCAAACTGAATAATCCCAGAAAAGTGCAATTATTGATGATTTACAAACGATTATAAATGATGATTATGTATCTTACTCAGTATTTAATCAATGGGAAGCCATTATGTTGCAGACAAATATATCTACTAAACATTGGGCTCAAACTGGCAACCCAAAAGTTACTTTTATTAATGTGTTTTATCTGTAAAGCAGATTTAATAACTGTAAATAGTTATTATAACCTCTTTATGTTATATTTAGAAATAATAATTACATGTGAAAAGGGTCAAACAAGGCTTTTGACGAAGGATAACCACAGACTCTTTGCTTTATAACTGATGGAGCGAAAACAATATTTTCCAACTCAGAGGAGGATGAGCTGCTTAAGTGGAAGTATTCAACACAACCCATCTATTATGGATGTGTCTGGACACCAACCAGCGTATAATTCATAACCTGACTGGAGTTCAGTCACCGTGTACCGGTGGATCTCCCACACACTGACAGTAAGTGCTTATCACAGAGAATGCGGTATGTTCACAGCAAACACACACACACACACACACAACACGAACAGACAGATCATTGTCTGAGGTGTGTGTCCAGATACATGCAGGGTTACAGGTTAGACTAGTGAAACAGATCTTAACTTTACCAGTAAAGCATCTGGTGACACAGTCTCCAACTGGCGTGGCCAAAGAAACATTTACATAAACGTACACATCTTATCGTGCACACAGTAAACATGAGCAGCATAAGAATGAAAATACTATGATTGAACATGGATTGAACTTCTGGAGCTGGTATTGTTAAAAAGAATAAACAAGTCATTCAGCTTAAAACTGAAATAACTGTCATCTGTTTCAAGTAATTTGACAAACAGATGGATACGTAACAATATTGTGACACCATAGATCACGTCAGCTCACAATCAGTGGACCAAAACACATGACGCACTGGCAGATACAGTATGTAAGCATGAGGACATTACTTCCTTCACTCTCACACAGACACTCATGCATGCTGGAAACTGCAGAGTGGGACAGAAACAGGCTTACCTTCTACAGGGAGGAAAAGAATGGAGGTGGAAGGTAAAGAAAGAAAAGAAAAAGAAAAACCAGGAGTTATACTATCCAGCAAAAAGAAAGAAGTGGAGACAGAAAGTAAAGAGTGAATCTTTCTGAGAGATGCTCAGAGGGACGTGTGGATCGAGGGTGTGGCTGTGTGTGTGTGCAGACGGGCCCGCAAAAGTAAAAGTGAATATCTGATTTAGGTATGTGGGGATTATTTAAGTACTTTTTGAGTTAAAATGCACAACACAGCTCATACTTTATGGGCCCAGGCGTCTTCGTCCCACGTGGTGAGCTGTAAGACTCGTATGATCTCGTTGATTTCGGCGCTCATCTTTTCGAAGGTAAAGCGTCGGTTCCTCTCAGCCTCCTCCACGCCGGCCCCTCGGCTGCTCTTGGTGGCGACGAATATCTTTATAGCTGAGGACAGAAACATGAGCGCCTATGAGTACAGTCATACAAAGCCGTTTATTTAGCACTAGCGCTAATAGTGAAGTATATAAAAGAGGCTATGAGAGAAGTCAGCGCTTTTTCAAAAACAACTATAATAAGAAAGGTGAGCAAACCAAAAATAATGAGCTAAATAAGGCTAAAGAACTCCATAGAGAGAGTTGCTGAGTCAAGTGTTACTTCTCTGGGCCTCATCACTAACCAGTAAATAATTATATAGTTACACTACCGTTCAAAAGTTTGTTGTCATCCAGACAATTTTGTGTCTTCCATGAAAACTCACACTTTTATTTATTAAATGAATACAAGATTAATACAAAATATAGTTAAGACATTGACAAGGTTAGAAACAATGATTTTCATTGTAAATATTAATGTTGTTCTTCAAACTTGTGGCTCAAAGGAAGGCCAGTTTTAGAGCTTCTCTCACCAGCATAACTGTTTTCAGCTGCGCTCACATAAAAATTGGTTCAATGTCAAGGAATAATCTGTTTGTGGAAAATGCTAAATAAAAAGTTATAATTAAAAAAAAGGGTTTCAAGGGGGTTCTACCCCTCTGCTAGTCTTCTAAGGCAATAACACAATGTACCACTAGAACACTGGAGATGGGCCTCTATACACCTCTGTAGAGACATCATTAACAAATAGAGAATAGTCATTTACCACATTAACTATGTATAGAGTGTATTTCTGATTAATTTAATGTCACTTTAATTGGAAAAAACAGTGCTTTTTTCTTTTTTCCAAGTGACCCCAAAACTTTGAACGGTAGTGTATATAATCTATCTTTAACATAAACAATTGATGCAAAATTGATGCAAGATCTGAGATTCTGAGCCTTTCTATTGCCTATTGTTTTTTTCAACATGGCGTTGGCGAGCTGGCGTCTCTCACGATTCTAGCTGCTGGTTGATGATTTCGCCAGACCAAACTATGGCTCCATAGAGACGCTAGCAGAGGAGCTGGTGGGCGACATGTGAGCAGTCGGTCTGGCATCCCCGCATTTAATGACTGCAATTATCAGCGTTGCTATAACAACGGTGGGATGCTTGGTGACCCGTGCACCGACCTGATATGAGAACAGGCAGCAGCTCTTTGACCGTGTTCATGGAGTTGATGAGCATCTGTCTGTGTTCCTGGTGCGTCAGCTCCTGCTGCCGCTCCTCGATCATCTTTGACATTTTAGTCATCCCTGAGGAAAAGAACAACACATCGGGAGACGTTATCTTCCTGTGAAATTTAGAGGTTACCAACCCTTTAAGCCCCGAGGTCCTTTTTTTAAAATTGTAATTAAACTGTGTAAAACATTACAATAATCATGAACAAATATATTGATGCTACACATCAAATTAATCAAGAGAACCTGGGCTACAATAATTAGTCAGCCATTTCAACACAACTCAAACACCAACTAAAATAGTTATTAAAATATCATAATCATAATTTCGTCATGAGTCAGCCCACTAGGCATGTTTCCGGAACTAGCAACCTGTAGCTTGGTGCTATCAAAAAGCAAGACAACTCCACATAGATTCCAAATATACATAGGTGAGACATCATTTCAAAGAGATAATCATCCTGAAAGTGTTTTTTTTATATTCGGACCTGAAACTTCTATTTTTGCTGTGTTTCAATCTTTATTTACTCTTAACCAGTAACATATGTACTAATATCTACAGATCTGAACAAAAGCTCACATGGGTTGCCTTTATTATAACACCAGAATTATTCAAATAGCCCTTGTGGTTGCAGAGATACACCCTTTTTAGGTTGGGTATGCAATTTCGAGCAGAATCCTAAAAACTGCCATGGGGCTTAAAAGGTTACCAAGCTGAAAAGCCAACCAGCAGGTAGAAGGCAGCGAATCGTTGTGACCTCGGGTTTGTTAGCAGTTTTTAACCGCACTCAAACTATCTGAGGCCGAGGGTTTCCTCCAGCGTATTCACCAACTCCAACACATGCAAACGGATCGTTACTTCGCGGATGTCTGATCTCGTACAATGACATCATCAGTGAAGTGTGAGAAAGCCTTGGCATCAAATGTCCTCCGGCTCATTATGCCACAGTGCTCTGACAACACAGTTGACCTTTTACCTCTGATGATTGATATCCTGTTGATGTTCCTGCTCTCGTGGTTAAAGGCCTGCGATACTTAATTACTCAGAGGAGCGGTCGGTAGTCAATTTATTTCTCTGAAGAGTCTAACAAAGGTCGATTGCACTACCGATGTTGATTTTTGGTGGACTTTTTAAAACAGCACTACAAATGCCAAATAGTGTGATGTATTTGTAATATCAGTTTCGACTTTTAAGTAAATACTACTAAAAATCTTGTTATTATTATAATTATAACGTTTGTTATTGTAACTTGATCTGATGATTCTGGCTGAAGACTTTTGTTGCTCGTCCCTCTCTCCCTCGTACTGCCACACTTTCTCTGCTATCGCACATTGAAACTAGAGCGGGCACTCCGTAGAGCGCATACCTTCACATATCACAAGATTGGGCATTGAATTAGGAACATTTTGGCATTAGTTGCATGCCAATTGGATATAAATTAACCTCGCTATGGTAAAAAGAAAATGTTTACCTTTTCATGACCTTGACCTTTGACCCGATCGATCCCAAAATCTAATCAAATGCTCCCCGGATAATAACCAATCATCCCACCAAATGTCATGCGATTCGGTTTAATACTTTTTTACTTATGCGAATAACACGCACTCATACAAATACACGGCGATCAAAACATTACCTTGGTAAAAAGGCCTAAACGCCCCGGACTAACCGCTGAATATTATTTTGTTGATGTGGACTCTCTTAATTGCTACTGAGTGATTCTCAGTTTTAGTCAAACTGCATAAAACTTTTTAAAAAATAAGTAAATAGAGAAGTAAAAGAGAAAAACATAGACATCTCCTCCTAACCTGGTCCCAGGTTCTTGGTGTAAGTGATGAGGTCCTCCATGGTCTCCACCACCTCAGCTACTGCCAGGTACTCTAGGATACCTTTACACACACGAATGATCTTACGCACCTAAGAGACAGACAGACATGAGCACGAGTACGACATGAATTCAGGGATAAAACAATGTCTGATATTGACGGTCAGAGACACACTTCTTTGTTACTAGAACACAAGTAAATGTATGCTTGAGTTTTTTTTCTAAGACAGTGTTGAAGTTACTATGTTCTTTGTGTGGTGGCTGTGTGTAGGTTTGTGTGTGTGTGTGTGTGTGTGTGTCTGTGGGGGTTGGGTGGGGGGTTGTATAGTCTTGTGATGCATGTCTTGTGACTTTGAGAAGTTGCTCTTTAAAAATTAGGCTATAGTGATGAGACGTGGTGAGCAGTATCACGTGCCCAATGTGATTCCACTTAGTACACACAGACCCACACAGACACACACACACACACACACGCACACACACACACGCTACCAGCTTAATCCTAACCCTTACCATAACCTTAACTTAGCTTTACCCTAACATTAAACTACGTGTTCACCCTAAAATGTGATGATTTACGTTATGGGGACGTGTATTTAAACAGATTTATGTCCCCCCCACACCCACACACACTCACACACACACACACACACACACACACTCACACACAGCATGCATACTGGTGCATACCATATCCTCTCACACAAACACACATCATGATTTATGACAGAGGGAAGTCATTTGATCTCAGTGATTAGATCGGGCTTCGTTTGAGACTCTATTAAAGACTCGCTCTCAGCCGAGTTCCTCCTTCCTCTGTGCAGCTATATAAAGCTTTATTTCCCTGAAAGATACCACACCTCTGAAGTAAGAGTGATTCTCAGGTCACACACATACACACACATGCACACACACACCTCTGCTTCATCAAAGGTAAGGAGCAGGTCGGATGTTCCGGACAGAATCCCTCTAGATCCATCGATCAGGTAATCTCGTGCAGGAACAGAGTATGGATCGGCCTTTAGCATCTGAGCTGCCTGGACGAGCTTAGAGCTTGAATTCTCCACCCTGAAAATACACAGCTGGCTTAAGACAAGCAGCATAAATGCATTTACGAATCACATGAATAGATATCGCTTTGTAAATCAAATAGATTAGATCCAATGTCTGGGAAAAGAAAGCCATCCGCCCCTCTCTTAAATAAGCTGCTCTTCTGGTAACACGAGATGGTTATAAGGACACACAAAGGGAAGAGCACCAACTTTGGAGAGATGTTTCTGTTTCATTTTGCATTTTAAAGTTGGCTTCATCCATATAAAGAGATACACAGCTTTGAATGTCCTGTAATTAAATCTGGGAGTCAGAGTGTGTTGTGTTTGGAATAATCCATCCAGTTAAATTCAGTTAAATCTGTCAATATCTCCTTAACAATACAAGAGTGGTGCACATAATAATGAGCTTAACCTGAAGATGGATTTGAAGAGCACTTGAATAAACCATGTCCCTCCTCTTTCTGACCTCCCATTGGTCAGGGTATCCATGGCTGCTGGTTCATCTAAATTTAGGCTGGTTCACATTCCCGCACACCCCTTTCTAAGCCCTGTGAGTGAGATTTATAGGGTCGCCGCATACATGTGCGAGTGGGCCTGAGATAGCAGTGTGTGGATCCGCTCGAGGTCTAGACCTCTTTTTTGGATTATGCAAATTGAAAAACAAGCACAACAAGGACATGAGGAAAAAGGGGAAAGGGTTATATAAAATGCACAGTAAAGGCACACACACACACACGCACACACACACAGGCAAGCAAACACGGCCAGATGTCAAAGTTGCAGGATTGCCGAGCGGCAGCTCTCAGAGTTCATGTCGGCTCTCTGGATGCAAGCTGCAGAACAACAAACAACAAACAACAAACAGCCTCTCAGCGGTCTGGATGCGGGAGGCAGGAGGAAAGCTGGGAACGCAGCCACACTTCCCAAAATTAAATAGTTCACTATCTACTTCCATACTTGTGTCACTCTGTATTTCTGTGAGTGGCTGTGGGTGAGAGAGGGACAGAAGGGAGAACCTGGGCTTCAGAGTCAGACTTACTTAATGAACGCAGGAGGCATGTCTCTCTTCATCACCTGGTCCTCGGTGGTTTGAACCGTCTCCTTGCCCACCTTGAACACACACACACACACACACACACACGCACACGCACACATGCACAGAGATGGATTATTTATTGTATTATCATTAGCTGCAGTGACACAGGAAGTATTCGTGATCACTATTAATAGTCTGAGGGGTGAACGGGTGTGTATCAATTCACACCTATTACGACCCTCATCATGTCTTTAAAGCTCCGAGGACAGCGGCTCGGGCTCTGCTCTGTTATTCTACACGAGGGTCGCGGCTCTAGTCATCTACAATTTTAAAGAGTGTAACAACTTTCCACATGAAATCAGGCACATGTTGTATTCATGAGCTGGGACATAGAATAGAATAGAATAGAAATATACTTTATTAATCCCCAAGGGGAAATTTGTTGACAACAGTAGCAGCACCGATAAAACTAAACACAATAAAATATAAGTATAAGAAAGAAAGAAAGTGACAGTGCATAAAGTAAAGTGTGCAAAGTGAAATATAAAATACAAAATAAAATAAAATATATATGTAGATATACACAACATATATGTAATACAGCACTATAAAATTAAATAATATATATATATATATATATATATATATATATATAGATAGTGTGCAAAATGCAAAGTGTGTGTATGTGTGCAGTGCATATCAACAGTTGTATATATATATTCTCTATTTGTACTGAACAAATAGAAGTTATTAGAGAAGCTTTATTTTTTACATCCCGAGTTTTTATTTGAAGGGAGAATTGTTTATATTATTTTATTG
The DNA here is from genome assembly GCA_036178185.1 of Liparis tanakae. Taxonomy (NCBI): domain Eukaryota; kingdom Metazoa; phylum Chordata; class Actinopteri; order Perciformes; family Liparidae; genus Liparis; species Liparis tanakae. The sequence goes on from CM070100.1 coordinate 19,059,974, forward strand.
CAAAGAAACATGATCAACGTGATTTTAAAATGAATATCACATTTTCCCTGTTTAGTTACAGAAAACACATAAATCCCTTGCATACAGACAGAGTCACAGTGGGTTACATGCACACACACACACACACACACACACACACACACACACACACACACAAACAAATAGGTGACACTGCGTAGGTCTTCTGCAGATGTTCATATGTTGATGCAGCTGGCTGAGAAAACACGTGTCTCTAAAATGTTGGCTCTTACACACAAAACACATCTTGCAACACAAAAGAAAGCACCCACCCACACACACACACACACATACACACACACACACACACACACATACACACAAACACACACACTTGAGATAGATGCAATTACAGTGAGATGATGCCATCAGTCTCTTGCTGCTGCATCGATGCAACTCAGTTAATAGACTTTCTGGCTCCAGAGACTCAGGAGGCCATCACACATTCACTAAAACACAACTCGGAACCACTGTACAGCCGTTACAGTTGTTTATGCTGCTGTGGACTATTTTCGTCTACATTACAGTAAAATAAAGCAAGACAAGCTATTTCAGTAAATGCTATTATGAGTACTATAAGACATATATAATGAATGTTATCATCATTGACAGTATTCTGGTAGTCTTAAAAAAATCAAAGCATGAATTTGAACTCCAACACCAGTAAACTGTTACTCTATTATTCAATATACAACTACAACAAAGCAACATGCAACAATAGGACTAAGATAATTAACTTTTCCACATGAATAAGCTGTAGTTCATGATCATTGCATCCACAATTAAAAGTATACATTTGCATTCTAATATGGTCACCTTCTCCATCAATGAAAATCTAAATCCGATACAGTATGTCTGGCAGTGTACGAATACAAGTTTACAAAAATTATACAAATATCTGAAGGCCTAAATATGGCTTAGTAAATGTTGTTTACAAACTGCAGGGAGTTTTTCAGCTCTTAAGTGTGAGGAATGCAGCTTGACAAGTAGAGCTCGACCCACGAGTCCCATCAGGTGACGGTTCAGCTGCAGAGTTTCTCCTTATCAGCGAAGCTTGGCATCGATTATTCGATACATAATGAATGAGAAGTGAAGTGGTTTGCTGGGCGCACTGACGGCGTGATTTGTGTGTTGTTGTTCAACTCGAAAAGTGTGACTGGGAAACAGACCGCTGTCAATCAAAGTCGACAGAACCCAATTAGTGTGAGGGGGGGGGGGGCTCCTCAACATATCTCATGGAATCAGTCCAATCAAAAAATAATGGCAGAAGTCATTATTATTTTATGAGATAATGTAATCACAACGTCTGATGTTCAGAGTGAGCTGCTCTGACTTTCTCCTGCCTATCAAACCAAGTGAACGAGTAGGATATTCAGAAAAGAGCAATCTACACATTTAACATATGGCGATTTAAAGTCATTATAAAACACAAAGCGACATTAGTCATGTGTCACGGTCGGTTCCATCTCCAATTCATTATTTATAGCTCTATTTTGGTCTCCACAAAGGAAACATATGAGGGGAATATATGGTTCTTTAGCCAATAAAAGTATTCATCAGTATATTAACTAATATGATGTAATTGTTAGGTGATGATTCTCTAGAGGTGACCCTTTTCCTGTTACACATCGTTGTTTAATCCATTATTCATACAGACATGTCGGTTAGTGCAGTGTAAAGACGTTCCTACATGACTCATCTGATCCTAAACGACATCATTGAGCGTTGAGTAATTAATCGACATTGAGAACACAATTCAGAAAATGGATATAATTATTTCATATGTGTGTGTGTGTGTGTGTGTGTTTGTGTGTGTGTGTGTGTGTATGTAGGGGGTTGAAGGTGGGACACGTGTCCTCCCTCACAGGGTGCCGGAGTCAGACTGAAAGTGGCTATCCCCCCCCCCCTCCTCCTCCTCCATCCCTCCTCTCCTTCCCTCGTTCTGCATCATGCTGTTCGACAGTTTCAGTCGACAATATTCCTCCTCTTCTCCCTCTCCTCCCTCTCCCTCTCCTTCTCTCTCCGGCGTGTGGTTACTTCACTCAACGGTGAATCTATTTATTCCTTCCTCCCCCTCCCCCAAGACATACTCAGGATCTACGCCGACTCCTTCGGTAGCAGATATACTTCGCAACCACCGCCGCCGAGGCCGCTCTTTGTCATCCGCACAACTTTGCCACGCTCGCACTTTCAACCGAAACAGCATCCGTCACATCTTCAGTCAGATCGGCGTCCCGGCTCCACCTCTGACAGATTGAGACTGACACCATTTTGTGTGTGTGTTTAAGTGTCTCCGTGACCTAGATTTGAAGTACCCCCCCACCGCCAGCCCACCCTGGATGGGGTAATTGTATCAGTGTGCAGTGGGACTCCTGTAGGGATATCGTGGCATGTTGCTGTATACTGTGTTATATCTGAGCTCAAGATATACACACGTGTAGGAAAGAATCAGCTTTCCAAAATAAAGCATGTCGCCTCAGAAGGTGTCTTTTACTTCTTTTTCAGTTTACCTACCCAGCAACCATCCAGGGCTGATTTCACAAGCTGTTCTCAAGCACCTTGTGTGCTCTCTTTCAACACCTTCTTGTCACCCACTTACTCTGTTAACTCTCACTGTATCAGTGAACTCCATGACTGCTTCTTCATTTGTGTATGTTGGCAATGACTGTCTGAGAGCAGAGGATAGTTAATGCTGGGAAAACCTGCAGGATTTGAACGTTACTTTTATTGCGTTCATATTTGTTTCCTCTATCCTTAAAGTGTTTCCTCTGTCCGACACCTTCCAGTGTCCCAGTGTCCTCGGCCCTCGTATCTCTCATAGCCGTGCGTCTCCATTATCTGAAGCCCAGCAACATGCCTGAGGCTGCTATTAGCCTCCTTCTGCTCACTGTCTGGATGGATCAACTGAACGGATCAACGAGGACAAGCAGAGAAAGCGAGAGATGGGGAGGTGTGCCCGGTAGCAATGGGGTATTATCTTGCATAAAAGGAGGATTTTCGTATAGGCCACTGCGTTTGAGTTCACAACGAATAGCCGTTTTCATTATCAGTTAATGAGATATTTATCAAAATGATCTTCAGTGTCCTTGCACAGGGAAGCAGCACTTTAATGTGACAACTCTGGACTCTGTAAGCGACTTCGAGTAGACTTGAGTGTCTAGAGAAGCGCTATATAAAATAAATGGTTATTATTATTATTATTACAACTATTCGAACAGTAAAAATGCCTTAGTCACTATTAAATATTTGAAAGGAACGATTTATACAGCAAACTATCCAATCACATGCGATATTTCCAAACTACTGCAAATCACCCCAGATAACTGAATGGATTCTGCAACCACTAAGTTTGTATGTTTGGCCGGACTGGCTCTTAAAAATTCACCAATAACTTAAATTCAGGATGCATTTGTAGGTTTTGCAGCGCACATTTTTTAATAACGCTTTTCATTTGTTTGTTGTTTGTTTCAACTGAGCAAACAATGGAATATATTCCGGCTATTCATATCAAATGAAGGTCAACCGTGACTGCAGAATATTGATAATCATCTCAGAAGATAGACAATTAATATTTGTTTTACTTCAAAACTCTTCTGATATATTTGTACACATATTCATGTGCAGTTCAGTCCTTTCCAAACGAGTAATCAAGGTCCCCTGCATCCCAGCATCATATCAAACAGTTTGAAACACTATTTAAAAAAGGAAATCCAAGCGAAAACAAGTACAAAGCACAAAGGGGATTTGCCTCATCAATATACAGCAGAATGCAATACAAATGTACACAAGGGCGCGGGCAAAATACAACCACCTAACAGCTCCTCCCAAGTCTGACACACTCCTAACAGCTTTTGTGGCTTGCTGTCTGAATAAGTCTGCTCCGCCAAGTCGATGATTATAGCATATTTGAAGTGTTTGCTTCTGTCTGCTGCTGATTTCTCCTGAGTGAGTGAAGCCCGGTGGCCCCGACGTCAATAACAATGACCCGGACCAGCATTAATGATTTCTACAATCAGATCTTTCAGAAGAGACATTATTGTCTGACTGAAGCTTGTCTTTTTCTATATATGAGGACCATTTAGACTCGGAGAGAAATGAGATAGAGGAGGAGAGATGGGAGTGGTAAAGTAGAGGGGTCGAAGGAGCGAGGAGAAGAGAGAACAGGGAGGAAAGTGTTGGAAAGATTATAGGGGATGGTTGGGAGTCTGATAAATGACCACAGGTTGCCATGGGTGTTATGAATATAAAGTCATTGTTCTACTATAATAGATCTCAGTTTATTGAAAAGTGACAATTCCCTCTTTGTTGATCATACAGTATGAGAGTCAATATTTATGTATGTGTGTGAGAGAGAGAGAGAGAGAGAGAGAGAGCATCCTGTTCATTTAATCAGCACTCGTTTATTTCGCCCCACACACACTCATGGGGTCACCTGATTACCTCACAGGGTAAAGTTTGACATGCTGCAAAAAAAAGGACATTTAAAAAATCTAGTCTGCTTCAGGAGCTCGTGGAACACGCATGTGCGTCAGCAGGGTGTTTTATCATTTTAATGGCGACCAAAGATCAAGACGGGATTGCTATAAATCATCTGTCAGCCACATGGCTCGGTACCGCTCCGAGAGCGCAGCGCGACAGCGTGATGACCTGCTGTGGTAATCATCTATTATGGATTACACGCGAGCCGTACAGTCAGACCAGCTACTGCCAGCTCGTCTCCACACATGCCGAGTTGGAGGTTCTGGATGCTCACACTTTGACGGCGTGCAGAGAGAGATGTGACGCGCGGGATCAAACTCGGGACTCACCCGCACAAGGTTGCTGACCGCCGCCTGCACCGCGGCCACCGGCACCGTCAGATCCGGGATGGCTTTACCATCCACCTCCCCCTCCTCGTGCATGATGACCAGGTGGGAGATCTGCTGGGCCACCGGCTCCAGGATACTCTCGATGGTCTTGGTGTGAAACACCGGCATCGTGAACGACTTTTTAACGCAACCCCAATAGAAGAAAAGGCGGCCGGCGGTCGCTCCAGCGCTGAAGATCCCCCCCTTCTCTCCTCTCCTTCCCTCTCGTTCCCTCTCCTCTCCTCCCCGCTCCGCTCTTCTCTGACACCGACAGGAGGACAAATCCCGAGAGGTGAGTCCAGCCTCTGAGACGAAATCCTCGCGCGTCTCTCCTGCCGGGGAGCACCTCGGTAAGGCTGGACTCGGACGGTCGGTGTCCTCCGGTGGGAGCGACCCAAATCGTGACAGAAGGAATCACCGCCCTTCGCCCAATCACAGCCCAGGAATACAGCTGCCAAGCGGGTTGATGTCCTGACGCGCACACGCACGCTAAAAACGTCAAGCACACGTACACGCACACGCACACACATACGCGCGCGCATCCACACAGCCTGCCAGTGAAAGCGCTTCCCAAATTACGTCATGCATGCCAGTGGCCCCGAAAAAGAAAGTGTTGGGGTAGGTTAATTGTAAGTGGTCGTGATACCAAGATATGGCGGATTATATGCAAAGGAGGGGCGAACATCCACAGCAGAGGACGGTTGTTGATATAGTGATAGTTGATTATGGTCCGCTTCACATCCATGAAACCAACCTCTGGAGAAGAGAGATGGAGCTGCAGCTTCATGTGGGAGAAAACTGGTGATGTGTTTTAATGAAGCTTTCCATCTTCATCTGACATATGATCTATGCTCATTAAAAGGTGGGTCAGGAGTTCATGTCTCCGGGCCTAAATGTCCAGGTCTAAATAAAGACCGAGGATTCAACTTGCAGCTGAGAGAAGGAGACCGTTCAGCAGAAGGAGACGTGCAGATCGTGAACTTCACAACACACACTCCTTCTCCAACGTCTTCACTTTGACTCGGTGAATGCAGATGAACAGCCACCTGACAGGCAGCACTTAACATTGTGTTTGCAAGTGAAACAATAAGAAACACATGTGTGTGTGTGTGTGTGTGTGTGTGTGTGTGTGTGTGTGTGTGTGTGTGTGTGTGTAGTTGCTGTGTTGTAGTCTCTCCTCTGATCTGAATCTATGTTGAGGAAAACAGTGAGAAAACAGTGTTACGTACACTGCTAAGACCTTGAGACCAAATATTCTTAAGCCAAGCGACCCTCCTAAGTGTGCATGTGTGTATATGTGCGTGTGTGTATGTGTGTGTGTGTGTGTGTGTGTGTGTGTTTTTGTGTGTGTGTGTGTGTGTGTGTGTTTGTGTGTGTACAGTATGTGTCCCTAATGTGGGTGTAGACAAGCAGCTGCTATCCAAAACAGAGAGCCTGGACACTCTGGTCCATCTCGTTAGAGTAGACCCTGGACGCCTCCTCTCCTCTCCTCTCTTCTCCTCTCCTCCACTGTCTCCTTTCCTTTACTCTCCTCTCCTCTTCCTCAGGAATTGTCCTTAAAGAGGAGTGAGACTCATACTCGTAGCATCTGAAATCCATATATGGTGGAGGCAGAGGAGCAGTAAAGTAAACTGCTCCCCGTGAGTAATGGAGGAGGAAGAGGACCGGCTGTGATTGGCTCCCGTGGAGCTGCCGTGAACTCTCTGTATACGTGGACTTGTCCAAACAGGCTTTGATAGAAAGCATTGCAGCAAGTTGCTTAGAGAGGTTTTGAAGTATGCTTCCAATAATGACGCGATGACCAGATGGATTATGGGCCCTCAGTGTGATGAAATGATTACGCCACTAGTCATCTTTCATCTTTGTGATGTTGTCATTGTGTATGTGTACGCATTGATCGATCGTTTGTCACGATTGGAGCAGCGTTCCTGTGACATTTTCTTTTTTTTGGGGAGGGGTGTGAATGATGGAGGTATGGGGTGTTGGACAGAGGAGTGTGAGTCAGTGGACAACAGAACATATAAACACAGACGTTCCCGGGAGCCACAAGTTGTTTTAGAGGTGACGCTCTGCCTTCTCCTCATAACCATGTTTAGTAGAACGACTCTTATGTGTACCATGCTGCATGTAGATACCAACAATTTATTATTTATCTACACACTTTTATTCTTCTTAGGAGAATATTATATTAATATTATTATATTTGTTTGTGTGTGTATGTGTATATATATATATATATATATATATATATATATATATATATATATATATATACATATATGTTTCATTTTATATACTTCATTTTGTATTTTAAATGGAAGATATAGACGTATAAAAGTGAAATATAAAATACAAAATGAAGTATATAAAATGAAACATATATGTATATATATATATATATATATATATATATATATATATATATATATATATGCTGATATTGTATATGTACAATATATGTATATATATATATATATACATATATGTTTCATTTTATATACTTCATTTTGTATTTTATATTTCACTTGCATACATCTATATCTTCCATCCCTGTTTTTTTATATTTTATATTTTATTCTCGTGTGTTTAGTTTATTGGTTTCTGCTACTGTGACGACAAATTTCCCCTTGGGGATGAATAAAGTATATATCTATCTATCTAGAACCTTTGCTCTTGCAATAAGAAGAATAAAAGCGTATCGGTATACTTGGCCTTCGTTACAGCCGGTGATGTTCGCCCAATCAGCGCTGTCTATCTTTTGTAATTGTAATTCTGACAAATTTAGGCGCCTTATGGATTTTTTAATCTAGTTGTGTGACTATAGAGCATAGTCCATGTCAGCAGTCAGTCTGTTGGTCAGTCCACTGCCACAAACACTCATGGGCCCCAGAGAATAAATCTGTGTGATCCTATTCTCTCTAGTCTCTATTCTCTATTGCCACTAAATGATCGACATCTGTGACTTGGAGGGAAATGTTTTTAACAATTATTTCATTGCTTTTCATTCAATTTGAATATTCACATTTATGTTGCTTTCCCGGTGAATTGTAAGAGGTTTGGTAATCCCTGACTTTTCATCTATTACACCATCATCATGTAAAGTTGTCCAATATTATTGTGGTGTATGACTAAGTACCTGCATCAATAATGACGTCACCTTCAGCCTCAGCTGTGCTTTGTTGCAACTAAGATGGCGAACATGGTAAACAACGCTAAACATCTGCATGTTCCTGATCAGCTGTCTCTAATCCATCTTTCTTTTGTCACTCACTCTCTTTGCTTTTTAGATAGAAAGATATATAGATATATAGATAGATAGATAGATAGATAGATAGATAGATAGATAGATAGATAGATAGATAGATAGATACTTTATTAATCCCCAAGGGGAAATTTGTTGTTACAGTAGCACCAATAAACTAAACACACAAGAATAAAATATACATATAAGAAACAGAAACAGTGACTGTGCACAAAGTGAAATATAAAATACTAATAAAATAAAATATATATGTATATATATGATGTAGCTGGAGTCAAATCTTTGGAATCCTGAACAAGAGTTTACGCCATAAATAATATGGCTTAAATTCTTAGTTTCTATCTCTCTATTACAATCTCAGCATAAGAAACAGGAGATAAAAGGATTCCAAAGATTTGACACCAGCAACATAATTCAGTGTGAGGATTCACTATGAAGGTTTTAAACAATGTTCACTTTATACCCATTAAATGCAAATATAAACTGGAAGTTACAACAGACAAGAAAAACAAGCGAGATTGCATTATTATGTGTCAAATGTATCTTTTTTATTTTGCATCCCCCTATTCCCTGTCTTTAAAAACTATGCCTTCAACCTTCAAGTGTCTTTGCTTATGAAGATACTGACTCAGAATGGATATATTTGATGTTTACACTAACATAATTTCAGGATGTTTGAGATTACCGAGCCTAAATGTAATTTCTTACTGAACAGTGCCCTCTAGTGTTGCCTTGTGGACACTTCCACTCAGGGACAAGCCGAACTGAATGAGTACACAAACACACACACACACACACACACCGTCAGAGTACAAACTCTTGTGGTTGTTGTTTTGGATCTCTATGTTTCTGCAGTTAGCTACAATATTCACTTGTTAGACACACATTTAAATTCACTTGTCATTCTGCATACAGTGTCAACACAGGAACATTTGGGCCTTAGGAGATTCAAGAACACGATGAATATGTAATAGAAATACTTTATTTATTGTAAAACAAGTGCACAACAGCAGGACCAGCCTTTTAGAATATAAAAGAAAATGTCATTAAATAAGATAAATATACTTATTTTCAAATAGCTTTAAAAAAAAGTCATACTTTTAGTCTGAAATGTCCTATAAAAGTTGTCAAACGTGTAAAAAAAAAAAAGGCGTTAAATTAAATCGGCAATGCCCATCACTGCTATCACATTTTCCTTTAAGAAATAAAATGCCAGGCAACTTTCTGCCGAGCTTCATTTTTGGGGATACATGGATCCTTTGGTGTATTTGGGGAGTTCTGTTTTGTCTGCGATCCACTCGTTGTAGTTGGTGACTTGTGTGTAAACGCCTGGTTTGTTCCTACTGGCACAGCCCTCCCCCCAGCTCACCACGCCGAACAGAAATATCCGACCTGACGCTTCACACACCAGCGGACCACCAGAGTCCCCCTGTGGGAGGAGGATGCAACAGTTAGTCACGCATGAAGAGATCCAATCATATAGTATGTTGTTATAACGGCTCATATTGATGCTGACTGTAAACAAAGCAAGGACAAAATAAGGACAAATGAGTCAAATGTATTTTTGGCCCATTAAACCACCAGTACACCCCAATATATTTTAAATGTGATACATATCCAAGTATTCATTATTGATTCCATTATTTTATTTCCGGCAGAGCCACCATTTAGACAATACAAATATGTTTTCAATATTGAACCCTTGAATAAAAGTAATTATTGGCTGTCTGGCCGGTACTTCAGACATGGTAATCCACTTTTTAAATAAATTGTCAAACTCCGAGCATAAATAAACCGACCCAAGGGTAGACAAGGATAAAACCAACATCCTTAGGAAGAAGGCATGCAGCGTGCTCCTCAGATCTCCTGCAGCTGAGATGCACAACGTGTTGCACAAGTTCCGTTCTGTTTTTGTGCCGACATTCAAAACAAGGCTCACAACCTTCGTTGACTTTGCTTACCTTGCAGGCATCGACGCTCCAGTCAGGGCTCCCAGCACAGAACATGTTCTCAGTGATGAGATCTCCGTAGTACGACCAACTCGCACACTCAGTCTGCGGAAGCAGTTGCACCTCGGCCTGCTTCAGTATCTGCGAGTAATGCCACGCAGCTGCGGACCACACGTTAGAACCACAGTTAGAACCAGGGAAAAGGGCCGAAGGATCGGTTAATGGATCTGTGGGTCGGAGGTTATGCAGTACGTACCGAATCTCTCCCTCCCGAATCCTGCGATGCTGCACTGGAATCCAGCAGGAAGCTGAGTACGAGACGGAGGAAGACACACTGTCCGTGCAGACGCTGACCTCACCGCACATCCTCCACTTCCGCTTTTGATTTTCAACAGTGCTGAAAGGCAAAGACAAACACAGCTATGAGTCATGCACAAAAAGCCCCCGTGCAGATCACTATCACACACACACACACACACACACACACACACACACACACACTGCTCACCTATGTCATTGTTATAGTTGGACTCATTGTATTGGTGGTGGATGATCACTTTTTCCACAGTGAAGCTCTGCTCTTTGTCAGCATCAGTGTCATTGATTGCATTCTTCCCCAGGTGCACAGACAGACCCTTGGTGCTAGACTCCTCACTGAACCAAAAAAAGCACACAAAACTGTTTAAACAAACTACACTACCGTTCAAAAGTTTGGGATCATCCAGACAATTTCGTATTTTCCATGAAAACTCACACTTTTCATTCACATTTCACATTTATTAAATGAATATAAGATTAATACAAAATATAGTCAAGACATTGACGAGGTTAGAAATAATGATTTTCATTGTAAATATTAATGTTGTTCTTCAAACTTGTGGCTCAAAGGAAGGCCAGTTTTAGAGCTTCTCTCACCAGCATAACTGTTTTCAGCTGCGCTCACATAAAAAGGGTTTCAATGTCAAGGAATAATCTGTTTGTGGAAAATGCTAAATAAAAAGTTATTTAAAAAAAGGGGTTTCAAGGGGGTTCTACCCCTCTGCTAGTCTTCTAAGGCAATAACACAATGTACCACTAGAACACTGGAGATGGGCCTCTATACACCTCTGAAGAGATTTCATTAAAAAACAGAGAATAGTCATTTACCACATTAACTATGTATAGAGTGTATTTATGATTAATTTAATGTCATTTTCATTAGAAAAAAACAGTGATTTTTTTATTTTTTCTAAGGGACCCCAAACTTTTGAATGGTAGTGTACATGGTATTTTCTGAGTGGGTGTTTTGTCTCCTCACCCATCAGGGAAGCAGTGTGCAGCTGTGAGAACCCAGCACGGTGCGATGAGAGAGCCACCACAGAGGAACCTGCGCTTGTGAAAGAGAGCAGCCACCCATGGGTGCGACTCTATGGCTGTGAAGGAACCGCCCACAATTTTACGCATCCTCCGCTCAGACCTCTCGCCACACGTCAGCTCTGCAGGGACACGCGTGACGAGCCAGTGAGTGACAGTGAAGGCATCACGAGATGACATTGAGAAAATAGTGTGTTTAAACAGCACATCTTACCTGTATCCACAGCCGATGGGGGTTTCGTTGTTGGTGTGGAACCTGTATGGGATCAGGAAAAACACATTAATGGAAAGATCCAAATCAAACATGCAGTACATGAATGATTTAAAAACCTCTAATCAAACCGTACATTTGGGAATGTTGCAGAATTCTGTCACAGTTCTCCTCCCTTTTCGGACACGGCACCACGGCATCGGCATCTGATTCGGGTTCCTAGCGCGTGAAGTGAAATAACATTAACCACATGATGTAAGAAGGGAACACGGCGAGGCCCCAGATGGGTGACTTAAAGATTACCTGCAGTAATTGTGGTCCCCGAGTCCCTTTGAGGCTCCTGAGGGGACGTGGAATCGGTTCCAGTTGAGACACCTGCGTCCGTATGTCGACTCGGAAACCGATCCCCTGTAAGTGCTCCCATCCTCAGACTGACACATCTCTGAGGATCACATTGCAACAAAAACATGTTTAATGTCTCTCTCTCATGTGATGCATCAATGCTGAGTAATAAGAGTTGCCCTGGCAGTTGCCTTACCACTTTTAGGGCGACTAGGTTTAGGTGACCCACTCTTTTTAGACGACCTTCGTGAAAAACTCTGAAAGGAGCACAAACAAACTTGTTTGAGACATTTGTATAAAATACCATGACTTCCTCAGTATTTCTCGTACATTTCAAGTGACTTCCGTATATTATTGCTTACCGCATCAACGCTGAATGCTGCAAAGATGGCAATAATGACCAACAGGTTCATCTCCACTTCTGGTTTTTACTTCTCCTTTTTGGGGATATTTGTGTCTGAAGATGGACAAAAAAATGAAACTAAATTACAGAAACGGATGCATACTATACTGAGAAACTGGATTCGCAGCTCCTGTGCCCTTATTTGGATGTAGTTTTAAAGAACATGGCAGGACAGAAACAAGTGTGGCTACTGAACGAACATGAGCTGGCTTTGTCTCAGAGGGGGAAAAAAAAGGTGTGAGAACAAGAGATAGACCGGCCCGTTGTGTGCGCTCTCGACTGTATGCGCACAACCTCCATCTGTGTGTGCAATATCAATTTAGATTAGTCGTTTACTCCAAACGTGTCCACACCATTACGCTTTTTGCAATGTATGAAGTTCAAACATTGAATTTCTAGTTATTTCGAAGATAGAATATCAGCTTGATAATTGTTTGTGTATTTTATTCAGTCAATCAAATCAAATACAATACAATATTATCCTAATATACAAAAGAGAAAGACTGAAAAGGTGTAGGTAGAAGCAAGAAATGCTTATAAATTCCTATCCTGAATTGAAAAAAATGTATCCAAAAATTATTATAAAATAAAGAAAAGAAAAAGAAAAACATTGTTATATGGCTTTACTTTTTTCTATCAATGAACACTTTCATCTTTATGAAACAATTGGGTCTCATAAGTCATCTTTCCAGGTCCAATATTACAAATAAAATGTGTGATTTATATAAATATAAAGCTTCAAAGGGACTTGGCGACCATACTTTAAGTACACATCTGACCTGACTTGAATTGACCTATTATTCAGACCGTAAAGAAACACCACTTATATTTAACTTAATGTCACAGTCATGAATACTTTATTACAGCTTACCTTTCTTTCCAGACTTGCAAATCCTAATGAAGTTCTCTGTTATTTCTTCCTGCTGAGGTGGTCTCCTCTCTGTATCCTCTGCTGTGCACCTGTGTTGCGGCAGGACTCTGGTGCTGCAGTGCTGCTCCTCCCTCCGTTACCTCTCATTTAAAAACACTCTGGCCACACGTGGGAGTAGTTTAGGAGAATATATGAAATCATCTCTGGGGCTCAATTGCTGATCAGCAAAGTCTTGACAATAAGAATGTGTCATGTCCTATGACACACACTGGACACACCCCCATAGCCTCTTAAACCACACAAATAATATCGCCAAAATTGGTCATGTGCAGGCACGTGCACAGATAGAGCCCTAGGATGAGAAAAGTGCAATTTTTTCAGGAGACACTTTTTTTCTTCTTCATTCATCAGTGTTTAAGAATAAAAGTTACTCTCTCTGTCATCAAGTCCCCCCAAATGTGTTTTGATATCCGACAGGGCATTTACCCCATGACGGTGTTTGTCCCCTGACGTTGTTTGGTGATAAATCAACCACAACATTAGCGCTGCTGAAAACATGTCGTCACAACTGGTCCGACGTTTCCTAAAAAAATAAACAAGAAATCCGTGATTTCAAAGCTTTGTCCAGCTGTTTTCTGACGTTAGTTATGTTTAGAGAATAGAGAGCGGGAGAGAGAGGAGAGGAGAGAGAGAAGAGAGAGGCGAGAGAGGGGGAGAGGGAGAGGAGAGAGAGAGGGAGAGAGAGAATGAATGAATGAATTCTTATTCCTTTCTATTTAACAGGGGCTAGTCTAGGATTTGCGAGGCCAGACTGAAAAAACATCATAAGGGCTCTCTGGTATTGTTCAGAGGGCCAAATGTGCAGGCCTTAGTTTGAGGACCACTGCTCTTGGCTGTTGATGTCTATCAATATCGCTAATTTTGAAAATGACGTAAGAGGACAATACGGATCCGAATCAGACCGGCGAGGAGGGCGACACGTGGCTAGCGCGACGACCCGTTAGCCAATCAGAACGCTTGTACAGTACTGTTGTTGCCATATAATAATTCATCTTTATTCATAAAGGAAGTGTAAGATAGCTTTCTGATGCTGCCCAGAGGAAATGCAGGTCATATTGCTGCTTATGCTTTAACTCTGTCAGAGGCATGTGCCCTTTTTTGGGGTTTGAGCACCTGCCCCCCAAAATGTCTGTGCACGTGCCTGGTCATGTGTACAATAACAGCTGCTCTAGGTGCAGAAGTGCATATCCCACTCAAAGATTTGAGTGTCATACCAATTAAACTAAATGTAATTCTAAAAGCAATTCACGAAATAGAACTTTGGTTTGTAGAGACTAAAACATATGCATAGTGGGAAAAGCATGTATTTGTTTGAGGCACGATGTGATGCCTTAATATATGTCTAAAGTCTCTTTCTCTCTAAAGTCTAAGTTACTCAAGTGGTCTTGGTGGCATCAAAACTCAAACTGCTCAAACTGGTATCACAGTCCTCGATCCTTCATTTCCTCTCAATACATTGTGGAATTAAAGATGTTGATATATTTCCTCTGTTGCTTTTATGGTGGAAGTATCACCAAAGTAGTCGAATGTTCAAACATGACGATGAAGCTCATCAATTCATCATCATGCATCATCTATTAAGTATTTCCTTTTTGTCATTGTACATTTCCAGTCTCAATAAATATAACATACACTGTTTTCAGCATAAACAAACAGCGCACATCACAACATGAAATTACGCATACTGCAGATATTACACAAACCTTCTTCACTTAAATGTGGTTTGGATGACGGGGTGGCTGCTCCAATGCACCACAGCTTCCCTTAAAAGATGGGCATTGTTTGGGATTTTGCATGGGGATTTCTAGACCAACGTCCCCCAATACTTTACCGGTTCCCTCATGAAATACTCTGACGTTGGCGTTACTCACATTTCCTCTTCTTTGATGGTGACAATTGACGGATGTGACACCTTTGCGCAGGGCCTTGTGGACCGGTGATCTTTGAAGGATAAGATGAACATGTACAACATGCATTCAATTCAATTCAATTCAGTTTATTTGTATAGCCCAATTTCAGAAATTACGAATTTGTCTCGGAGTGCTTTACAATCTGTACACATAGACATAACTGTCCCAAAATCTCACATCGGATCAGGAAAAACTCCCAAATAACCCTTCAGGGGGGAAAAAGGAAATAAACCTTCAGGAGAGAACAGAGGAGGATCCGTCTCCAGGATGGACAGATGCAATAGATGTAATGTGTACAGAAGGACAGATTAGAGTTAAAATACATTCAATGAATATAACAGAGTTTATGAACAGTTCATAGTAGGCATATTCCACGATGGAGAGTTTGGAGACCTCCACCATCCATGAAGCCGGCAAGCATGGAACAACTGAGGAACAAACATTATTGTATATTTATTAACTCCAATAGCCTTCACTGATAAATATGTGCTTTAAACTTCACATAAGTGTTTTACTAAAAGAATAATTAAGTTTCACAGAAATTACCCAACCCAGGAAAACTCAGGATATTTGTGGTTGAGGCCAGCTGCAATGTGAAGTGTTTGATTTCACATCTTCTGCCTCCCTCCAGCCCCTCTGACACCAGTCACCCTTCGTATCGGCTCAAATGCTCAACACTCACCTCTTTAATTTTCTGCTCTCCTTTTTCAACTTGCTCTGATTCATCTCTTCTACATTTTTCTCGACCTCTACATGTTGCAGTGGAGGTGTGAGAGGGGTTGGTCATACTGGATCGGGTGCTTATGTTTCAGGTTTCAAGCACGAGTTACCTGTGACGAGATGACGTGTCCTGTTTTATCCTGTAAACAAGAGCCTTTTATTTAACAAGTCCCATAGCCATAACAGTATGCTTGTAATATAATGGTTGCATCCTGCACAGCAACACAGAAACATAGAAACAGGAAACTCTCAGAAGCAGAGTGTGAGTCATCATTTGAACTGCCCGGCAACTTGATCAAACGTGTTGCCTCGATTTCTGTCAGATAACCTTTTTTTAACTCCAAAAAGGGAAGTTATTCCTACATATCTTCTTCTTCTCAGAATTCAATTTCAACTTAAAACAAGTGGCAAACATCTCTGACCCAAACCCTGCTGTTCATGTTAAAACTCAAACTGGACAAACAACTGGTAAACAGGAAGAAAACCATCGAGTTTCACTCTCCAAACTATTCACGCTTTCATCATCTGACCCCTACCCTCTCAGATTACGTGGTTTTAGGTGTTTCTCTTCAACCATGAGATACCTGTCTGCTTCCTCTTTCTACTGCACCAAGAGATAGTTCAATTCTGTTAAACAAAACTGGAAAATTGTGAGACTAAAAAGTTTTGGGGAGTGGTGTGCGTGCATATTTGTACTCGCCTGTTTCATCTCCACAATGTATTTAGCTGGACATTGAAACTACATTGACAAAAAACAGATTTGACATCTAATGCAACTTGTGGAGAAAGTGAGGCAATAACATATGAAATTAATATCTAACAAGATACTATTTCATTCATGGTCAAACACTTGCTAAACAAATAACATTGTCATTTAATCGTTAATTTGATAACTGTCTGAAAGATGCCTTTCTTAACAAACTCTGTTTCACACAGAGGGAAATAAATACAACAAAAGTACACATAGTTGTAGAGAATTATGTTCTATTTTTACCAATAGCATCACTGGTCCTCTTTGCGTCAGCCCTTAATCATCAATGTCATCACATTTCCTGAATAATTTAATTTTTCATGGTCTAGACTAGTCTAGAGAGTCGGTGTGAACTAATTTCTTGTATAGGATTATAAGAAATTATGATTTATTCTAACCTCTTTTTAAAAAAACAATCATTATTTATTCTAAGTGTTTAGTTGGCCTTGAAATTAAAATGTGTTCATACATCTGTGAAAACTCATTAATATCTGGTAATCTGAATAAACAAGTGGAACACCAGAAGATCCATTTGGAATTGTTGTAGAAACAAGTCACGTTTTCCTCAGAAAAACTATTTTCACACCTACAATTAGATTAGCTCTTGATTACATTTAATTGTGTATGCATACCTCCACTCCACCATAACACCCTCTGACTGTGATCACAGTGCACTACAAGTTATACGGGTTGTTCCTCCTTAACCAAGAGAAAGAGGTTGCATTGTACATTACTTATCAATGTACTGGAAAATACTGTTTCGTTTCCTCTGCTTTTGATCATATCTAAATACTTTAAAAACAATAGCATTGTACAGCATTCTCGTCATAATGTTTGCCACTTGAAGCTGAATTGTTCTCTTGTATATGGAACTGATATCTATTATGTATAGCACTTGTGTTTGCTGTGTTTTGTGTATCTATGCATGCTTTTAATGTAGCTTAAGTATTTATTTGTGGGTCTCTTTTGAAAAGGAGGTCTTAATCATAACGTGTGCATCTGTTAAAATAAAAGAAAACCTTTTTACGATACTAATGACCTTCAGAGAATGGCTGAAACTGGGCAAACAGCGCCATCTAGTGGACAAACGAAGACCGTGTCATAGTTTTGGAAACGCTATGATGGACACGGTTGCTTTCAAGGTAAAAATAAATAACACAAAATAAACGGCGTGGATTATTAACACCCCTGTTGATTAAAAAAGTATAATCTTACTCATTAGCTAGTTTATGTGTGGAAACGAGAAACCTTTTAGAAAACTGCTCTTGGACGCGCATGCGCAGAAACGACGTGTGACTGTCAGTCTTCACTTTCCTTTTTGCGCAGATCTCGAGCAGCTTTCCACTCAGAAATACAACAAAACACAAGACACACTTTAACTTTACCGCCGTGCTTAATGGACTCTGAAGGGTAAAGGTATATTCTCGCCGGCTCGACCACCTCGCTTATAAACAACAACACGAGCAGTGAACGACACGGTTAGCTAACTATAGATCAACAATGTTCTGGAATCCAAAGTGAGCTAACAGCTAACAGTGATCCGTCGACTCTGGCGTCCTCGTAAGTTTCTGATGTTTGTAGCTTGAGCTGCGGTTTTAGTAGACTATGTGTCAAACTGTCTGAGTTATATAACTTCAAACATTGCAACATGGCTACCCAATAACAACAGAGGCGTGTTCAGCTAACGCTGCTGTGTGACGCCACTAACACAATCACACTAACAGCTAGAGGAGAAATGAGATTAACACTAGTTCAGCATGTGGCTAACATGGCATGTAGAGTGGGAAAAGGTTTACTAACATGCATGATATTTTCTTATGACAAAGCCTATTTTAATGCATAACTATTATAGTAGTATTACTTATTAATAAGTAATAATAATACATTTTACAACTAGAACGGGCACTCGGTAGAGCGCTTACCCTCACATATCACAAGATTGGGCATTGAATTATTATTATATATGAATTAACATTTTGGAATTAGTTGCATGCCAATTGGATATAAATTGACTATGCGCTATGGTAAAAAATAATCAATCTAATCAAATGGTCCCCGGATAATAACCAATCATCCCACCAAATTGCTGCGATTCAAAGAAGATTTGGACCATTTTATGACCTTGACCTTTGACCCGATCGATCCCAAAATCGAATCAAATGCTCCCCGGATAATAACCAATCATCCCACCAAATTTCATGCGATTCGGTTTGATACTTTTTGACTTATGCGAATAACACACACGCACGCAAATACACGGAGATCAAAACATAACCTTCCGCATTTTCAATGCGAAGGTAATTAATGTAACACGTTTCCTTGCAGATGCATAGAGGAAGATGTGTACATGCATGCATTAAACTTATACTTATAAGTACAGTAGGTGTGATGAGGATCTACAGTGTAGTCCATAATGTGTCTGGACATTGACATATTTTGTTTATTTCTTCCACGGCAGCTGCAGGACCCGTCACCATGGAGCGGACTGCACTCAAACAGAGCCAGCTGTGTGGCTCCTGGGAGATGAAGGAGAGACTCGGGACGGGAGGCTTTGGCCACGTCTACCTGTACCAGCACCTTGTAAGTTCCGCCCATCTGTACGCTCAGAAGAACAGAAACCGAACCCTCTTTTTGACTTGGTTTTATTCCCTCTCTGTGTTTGGAGCAGGAGTTGGGAGTGAAGATAGCGTTGAAACTTTGTCGCCTGGAACTGAACTCCAAGAACAAAGACCGCTGGGGCAGAGAGATTCAGATCATGAAGAAGTGAGTGTAAATCCTCCACTTACACTACCGTTCAAAAGTTTGGGGTCAACGAGAAAATGTTGTGTTTTCCATGAAAACTCACACTTTTATTTATTAAATGAATACAAGATTAATACAAAATATAGTCAAGACATTGACGAGGTTAGAAATAATGATTTTCATTGTAAATATTAATGTTGTTCTTCAAACTTGTCGCTCAAAGGAAGGCCAGTTTTAGAGCTTCTCTCACCAGCATAACTGTTTTCAGCTGCGCTCACATAAAAAGGGTTTCAATGTCAAGGAATAATCTGTTTGTGGAAAATGCAAAATAAAAAGTTATAATTTGTTTTAAGGGTTTCAAGGGTGTTCTACCCCTCTGCTAGTCTTCTAAGGCAATAACACAATGTACCACTAGAACATGGAGATGGGCCTCTACACACCTCTGAAGAGACTTCATTAAAAAACAGAGAATAGTCATTTACCACATTAACTATGTAGAGAGTGTATTTCTGATTAATTTAATGTCATTTTCATTGAAAAAAAGGCCTTTTTTTCTTTTTTCTAAATGACCCCAAACTTTTGAACCATAGTGTATGTTCAAAAAGAAGCCTATGAACAAACTTCCCTGTATATTTGCTTCTTGTCATTTTTTTCTGTTCTAGGCTGAATCATGTGAACGTGGTTCAGGCCCGAGAAATCCCAGAGGAGTTGAGCTGCATTGCTTTAAACGACTTACCCCTGTTGGCCATGGAGTACTGCTCAAGAGGAGACCTACGCAAGGTACCAAGTGGGTATTTTATTAAGATCCCATACACATATTTTTCTTCTCAGCATTGCACTGCTAACCGCTGTACATCATTATTTAGGTTTTGAATAAACCAGAAAATTGTTGTGGCCTAAAGGAGAGTGAAGTCCTCTCGCTGCTCAGTGACATTGGTAATGTTTCCCTCTGTTTTGACTTTTACAAAGTCATTGTTACCACATGTTGATGCATACATGTACATGGAATGATTTTGTTTTACAAACACAGGCTCTGGTATCCAATACCTCCATGAAAATAAGATAATTCACAGAGACCTAAAGCCAGAAAACATCGTTCTGCAGGAGATTGGTGGGAAGGTGAATTAATTTCCTCTCTCACATGCATGTAGCCTCTTCATCTTCAATTCCATGTATTGCATGGTTTACTGTGCCTCTCGTTTTCCTCCAGCTTGTCCATAAAATAATAGATTTGGGTTATGCAAAGGACCTCGATCAGGGCAGTCTCTGTACATCCTTTGTTGGAACTCTCCAGTATCTGGTAAGTGTTACATCAGTAATGCATTGCTCTTCAATTTTGTTATTTTTTTAATAGATGTCATCAATCAAGCCCTGATGTATAAATCTATTTGCTTGTTTCTTTAGGCTCCAGAGCTGTTTGAGAGCAAACCCTACACGGTAACTGTGGACTACTGGAGCTTTGGGACGGTGATCTTTGAATGCACTTGTGGTTTTCGCCCCTTTTTACACCACATGCAGCCTGTACAATGGTGAGTCTGTCTTCAGGAACTTGGACATGCATATTACATTAAAACACACATTTAGGGGATTTAACATTTTACAATTTCTCTATGTTTACCTTTTTTTTAACAAATAATAGACATATAATTAGAAGATCTACATACTGTAATGATTGCTGCAGTAATTAGGAATCACAGGACATTTTAGCTTGAGTGTAATTTTATTATATAAAGATACTAAACTAGGTTAATTTGGTGTTGAGTAGTGCCGATTTTGTAAACCGGGATACAAAATGTTGGTATGAAATACACTTTTTATTAATGTGATTGTGATCAGACCAATTGTATTAATCTGCAAATGTATGCAGAATGTTTGGAACAGTTTACTAGTCTCGTTTTTAATCTGTCGGCTTTATTTTCAGTTCCCTCTTTTTGCACGTTTACCTCCTTTTATAGGACAAGTAAAGTGAAGAACAAAGGTCCCAAAGACATCATGGCGGTAGAGGACATGAATGGAGAAGTCCGGTTCTCTACACATCTCCCTTATCCCAACAATCTCAGCAGGTAGAGAGACAAAAAAAGAAGCTTTGTCAGACCTTCTAGTCAAGCGTCCCTCATTCTAACTTACGTGTGTTACGTGTGTGTGTGTGTGTGTCTGTGTGTGTGTGTGTGTGTGTGTGTGTGTGTGTGTTCACAGGCCACTGTTGGAGCCAGTCGAGTCCCTTCTGCAGATGTTGTTACTGTGGGA
Organism: Liparis tanakae; assembly: GCA_036178185.1. Classification (NCBI taxonomy): domain Eukaryota; kingdom Metazoa; phylum Chordata; class Actinopteri; order Perciformes; family Liparidae; genus Liparis; species Liparis tanakae. Next base: position 19,081,660 of record CM070100.1, read on the forward strand.
CTCTGCCACGCGTGGCGGAGGCCTGGATCCTGACACAAACAAGCCACACTGCTACACAACTCTGCAGAATATTCTAAGCTTGAAGGTTAATAATATGAGCCTTGCCTTTTTATTAGAACTCACTGAAACTAGATTGAATTGATTCAAAGGAGCCAGCGCCGTGCCTTTCGTTCCTCAGGTGATCCACGTGTTGGACATGACGTCTGCCCAGCTGCACTCTCTGGTTTTTGGTGCTGAGGAGAGCTTACACTCCCTCCAGCTTCGTCTGGAGACGCACACTCAGACACACATCTCCCCCCTGAGTCAAGAGCTGCTGCTGGAGACGGGAATCTCCCTGGACCCGCGCAGACCACCTGCACACTGCCTGCCAGAGGGATTGGTATGTGAAACACACATAAACAAAAACATTGGATGTCATACAGACCCATCCACAAATACACAAGCAGCACATTTGAGAAGTTTATTGTATTTGTTGTAAAATGTTGTCTGCATTAGACTGGTGATTTGAATTAGGTTGTCTTTCAGTTACAAAATTCAACAGTGCAGTCACGTTAACATTTAGTTCCCAACAGGTCTTTGGTAGAATAAAAAGACATACGGTAATAATCAGGGTTTTTCCTGGGTCAAAATGGGTCTTCGGTGCTCCCCCAAAAATTGTTGTGCTCCGTAATTAGCAGACATCTATCTATTTTTTTTTTTTTTCCATAAATAATGGAGGCTATGCTTAAGGAAATAATTTTGCCTTTGTACAGGTGTATTCGTGCACGTCGAGCTGTTGAGTGAGTGATCGGCAGCTGGCCTCTCTGTCCATTCGCGCACCTCACAGTTGCGTATTGAGCAGACAAGAAGACACGCTTATCAACTCGATTACTATTGCTAAAAGTTTTTTTTTCTTTTTTTTTTCTATCGCAGACTTTTTTTTGCCTTAGGCGCTCGGGATTTGTCATAGGCGTTCGGGAAAACGGCTGAGACGTGCGCCCAAATTTTCTCTATGCAGGAAAACCCCTGATAATGTAATATGTGGGACATTGTTTATAAATAGGTGAGCAGACTGTATGAATGAGTGTACAGGGATTTTCCTGCATAGAGGACATGTGGGTGCGGGCCTAAGCCATTTTCCTGAGCGCCTATGCTATGACAAATCCCGAACGCCTAAGGCAAAAAAAAGTCTGCGATATAAAAAATAAAATAAAAGACTGGATCAGTGAGCAAACCTCCACCAACACACCTCAGTGTTCACAGTGATATCCGTTCTCTGCTTTCAGCGAGGCTGGGACAGCTCCATCGTCTTCCTGTTCGACAAGAGCTTGACCAAGTACTCCGGACCGCTGACGGCCAGAGCTCTGCCAGACAGCGTCAACTTTATAGGTGAGATGGATAACTGCGTACCGAGGTGTAGACATATGTTATAAAAGTTACTCTTCTCACTTCTGTTAGTGGCTGTGTGGGTAGAGCGCTTTGTCCTTCAAACACAAGGTTGGCGGTTTAACTCTGGCTTCACATCTCACATGTCAAAATGTCCTGGAACGAGACGTTTAATAATAAATAAAAGGAGTTAAATAAATAAATGAATATAATAAAGTAAATTAATTAATAAAATAAATAAGTTAAATAAATAAATTAATATAATACATTTAATTAATTAATTAAAAATAAGTCATATATATACAAATTAAGTAATACAAACCATTAAATGTAAGTAATACATACTAAAAGTAAGTAATAAAAAACATTAAAAGTAATTCATACATATGGTACATTGTGTTTGCTCATCGCCTTAGAAGACTAATGGATGATTAGAAAACCATTAAAAACCCTTGTGCAATTATATTAGCACAGCTGAAAACAGTTATGCTGGTGAGAGAACCTGTAAAATTGGCCTTCTTTTGAGCAAAAGAACAACATTATTATTTGTAACCTTGTCAATGTCTGGATTATATTGTATATTCATTTTGCAATTCATTTAATAAATAAAAGTGAGTTTTCATTAAAAACACAAAATTGTTTGGGTGAACCCAAACTTTTGAATCGTATTGTAAATGCAGTTGATGGGAATTCTAGTAAAGTTCACGTTTTCTCAACACTTAGTATCGTCACATATATGAACAAGGGATAACTAAATGACACCAGACATTAGCAAATATTTAGCAAGTATGATTATTACTCAACATTTTGTTAAGTAGATGTGTATAAAACAGTGTGTTGGATTTCAAATTTAGAAATCTGACTGTTTCTTCTCAGTTTACAATTAGCTTTTAGTCTGTAGCCAAGATCCAAATACTTAGTTATAGTATCTTCTTTGAATGTGTCGTCTGTTCTCTGTGTTGTCCCAGTCAGGGAGACGAAGACGCAGCTCCCGCTGTCTGCACTGAGAAAGGTGTGGGGAGAAGCAGTCAGCTACATCTGCGGACTGAAAGAGGACTACATTCGTCTGTACCAGGGACAGAGGGCTGCTATGTAAGTGCACAAACACACACACACACACACACTCATGCATGCACCCACCCACCCACCCAATGAAATCTACCTACTTTGTCCTTGTGTGTGTAGGCTGAGCCTGCTGCGCTACAACACCAACTTAACGCGCTACAAGAACCTGCTCTTCTCCCAGTCGCAGCAGCTCCGAGCCAAACTGTCTTTTTTTAAGACCAGCATCCAGAATGATCTTGAGCAGTACACCAGGCAGAGACACGTTGGCATCTGTGAGTGGATGTTCATCTCCTGCTGGGACACATCATCGAAAGTCATTTTGATATCGCCTTCAGTGAATCATCTGTGGTTGATGTGTGTTTTTTTTTATAAAGCTTCGGAAAAAATGTTGAAGACCTGGCAGGAAAATGAAGAAAAGGCTGACGGGTTCTCAAAGGTAGGACCCTTGTTAATTATTAACCGTTTATTTAAAAGCATTCCCATGATACGGGTCTTATCTGCTGCAGGTTGCAGATATGGGGTATCTGGATGAAGAGATAGTGGCTCTGCATTCGGAGATCGTGGAGTTGCAGAGGAGTCCATTTGCAAGGAGACAGGGGGATGTAATGGAACAGCTGTGAGTGTCTCTGTCTGCCAGTATGGACAGGAGGAATGATTATAGCAATCCATGTGTACACATGGATATCTGACACATGTATCATTTGAAAATGAATAAAAAAGAACGCCCTCTTTGCTTTTTTTTCTCAGAGAGGAAAAGGCTATTGAACTCTACAAGCAACTGAAAGCTAAATGCAAAAGTAAGTACAACGTATTAAACATTTAAAATAATAGGCAACAGTCGTAGGGGCTCCTGCCTTTTGTTGTTCGTACACAATAACAGTGGAATCTGATTATTCTAGGGATACAATTCAGCTGTGCAACAAATAATTTAATCGGCTGAACAATTGTGTCACGATTGTTAATTTAATTCCTCAGCATGGTGGTTGTGAATAATAATAATAATAATAATAATAATAATAATAATAATAATAACTTTATTTATATAGCACTTTTAAAAACAAGGTTTACATATATATATATATATATATATATATATATATATATATATATATATATATATATATATATATATATATATATATATAATATCAGGATGGCATGCAGTATTTGTTTACATGCCTATGTCAGATGATAGAACATAGATGATCATAGAAGTGTTCTCGTACAGGTCCTGACCCCCCACACGGCTACAGTGACAGCTCGGACATGGTGAAGATGATACTCCAAACGGTTCAGAACCAGGACAGAGTGCTGAAAGACTTGTACACTCACCTGAGGTAATGCATCCAGTAGTCTAAACAGACTTCAACACACACACATACAACCATGCAACGTTCAGTTCAACCGAGATATTGTTTAACAGTTCCCTGTGTGTCTTTTGTGTTTGTCCCCTCATCTTTCTTCCTGTAGTACAATTCTCGTGTGTAAGCAAAGAATCGTCGATTTGTTCCCGAAGCTGGAGAGGGCGGTAGAGAACATCAAAACTGCAGAGGCTGCAGTGATGCAGATGCAAATGAAGAGGCAGAAAGAGTTCTGGTACCTCCTCAAGATTGCCTGTGTGAGTATCTAACGAATGATCAGCTATCGGTGTGAGGTTTGTGAAGCTGGTGCAATACAGTATGACATGTATATGTCAAATGAAACTGTAGCTAATGCAGTGTGTGGTTGTGTGTTAAGGCCCAGAACAATACTCCATCCCAGTCACTGATGCAACAACCCACTGGCAGGTGAGCTTCGTCAAAGTCACAAGTATATATGACTGTGGAGAGGTAGCTAAAGTCCGTGGGCTGCTATCCATGAGGTGTTGTGTTCAGGGACTAGTCACACCAAAACAGTCTGTAGTGTCACTAGCTGCATTTTAAAAGATGAGTTTAAATCTACAATGTGCAGAACACGTTTAATCATCTTTTGAAACCGTCTGCTGGGTTTGGTTCAGATCGCAAAGCTGCCACAAGGGGTCACCGCGTGCACCTCAAAGTCTATCAGCTTGAAGAAGAAAAAGGACTCGTATTCCCCTCCATTCAAATGACCATAAGCTTGTTTGCGATCACTAACACACATTCTTTAAAACAGGGCTCAGTTTGTCAAAACACTTAACACAATTAGCAAAAGCACACACCGAAAGCGCAAAACACTTCATATATCCTATACATATAATACTAACATATATACATATAACATATAATACACATATAGTAACATATAATAAACTAAACTACGGACAAATGGGAGTAGCAGGTAGTGCAATCATTCTGATAACATGTATAAACATAATGTAATAAGGTAATATGTTTCATTTAAAATTGGGTGTAAAACACAAAATGTGTTTATGCTGTTGAGACATGGAGCTCTTGTTCTTGCTGTTTTCTAAGTGTCAGTTTCAACAATTGTGTGATATGTGTTATTTTGTGTGTTGGCAAATGGGAAAAACATGTAACATGAAACCCCAAAGTCTTGAAAAGATAAACACTGCATTCCAACTTGTATACTTTTTCGTTTTTTTATTGAAATGCAGACTACAGCTGCCCTTGCAAAGTAAATAATGTTGCGTGCAGAATGCATTCATTTGGGATGTACTACATTGTCATAACAGTGCGCCTTGAACTTTGACCATCCTGCTCGTATATCTGCCGTGCAGAAAGTTACGGGTCGAATGGCGAGGAGAGCGTGCTGGCGTCTAGATGCAGAGAAACATCTTGGTATTTTTGGCACACAGCGTTTGACATATTATGTATTGGGACTTTTTTTTCCTGGTAGTATGTGTATTTGAACGTGAACACTATATTTGTTTGGGTTTGTATACGATGCTGACATTTCTCGGGTCAGAGATGGAAATCCCTGGGAGAAAAAACATTCATACATTCTTTTGTCTTTTTCAGTGAAACTGTTAATCAGTTACTGGAGGAGAACCAACGTTATCTGAGTCAACTAACATCTCTGCTGCAAGACGCCACCCAGGACATGGAGAACAGTGTAATGGTATGGTATAGACTATTTTTTATTGACTTAAAAGACTTCATAAAACCTTACATTTGCATTCAGTCTTTTCTCGATCGTGCAGGTTCACCTATTTGATGTCAAAGGTTTATGTTGTGATTTTTGAGAATGGCATACAAATGTCCAGTAGATGATAGATAGATACGGGTGTGTTTTGTGGTCTTAACGTGTTTGTTCTCTCATCAGGATCTAGACTGGAGCTGGACTCGGTACATAGAAGTAAAGCCCAACCCCGGAAGCTGTGGAAACTGACCAAAGACTGTCCTAAGTGTTAAGAGTTAGAGATGTATTCTGTCAACAAGTGCCTTATCAGAGTTAAACTATCTGAAAGCTTTGTGATTCCATACTGTGTCTTTTTACATACATGTAATGCTCTAAAACAAAGTGTGCAACAGCATGATATGGTAAGCTATTAATGTTTTAACTTAAATGTATATTAACGAGTTGTAGCCGTAACAAAGATTTATTTATTTTGCGCGTTATATTGGTTGGAGTAAAACATTGCTGCTGAAAAACTTTGCATGATGGAATGTGAATACATTTTATAAATATATGGCACATACCATGTTTAGTCTTGTCTCTGCGAGTGTTAAAGCTGTTGAAATAATCTGGTTATTTACATTTGCACAGTGAACCAGACAACTGCCTGCACACATACAGGAAATTGCTTGTTTATGGAACCGTGGGTTCAAAATTCTCTTGGGAGCTGGTGAATTGCAGACAATAAGGACATGAAGAGTACCATTATTTCTCATTTTTGGAAATATGTTAGTATGTACTGTGATGCATTAACAGTATACTATTTGCACTGACTACCAGACACTGAAATATAAATACATTACAACATTGTAATCCCTATCAGCCTGCAAGTTTAATGTATGTGTGTGTGGTGTGTATGTATATATATATATATATATATATATATATATATATATATATATATATATATATATATATATATATATATATATATATATATAATAGTCTACTGTATGTAAATCTAAAGTATGTCTCCTGGTCCTGAATCAGTGTCTCTTTTTCACCATTACATACTTAATTTATAATATAATAATTTATAATATAACAACAGAAGGCATATCTATTTGGCATCTCAATACATCCTGTTTAAAAAAATAACGTGCAATAAAATACAAAATGTGTGTTAACCGTACGTTAATACTACGGTGGAATGTAAGCTCTCTGGATAGTACTGCCATATGGATATTTAAAGGCGCATTTTATTCATTCTATTTATACTAAACAAATGCCAAATACTTATTACACCAAACGAATACCATAATGATTACTATTTCCTTCAGTACATGAAGGCAACACAACGTATAAAGTAAAAACGAGAGCGTGACCCGAGGGGCGGGGTGAGGGGGCGGGCACGCGCATAATTAGAACAGAAAGGGAAACGATTCGATACAGTTCTCATTTTATTTATCATAAACCAGGCATTCATTAGCACGCCTACGTATTGATAATTGTATTTCAGCGTTGTCCCAGGTGAGTTAACTCGTTTGGTGTCCGCGCGCAGCTTTAGCACCTGAAATAATAAATGACTTCAGAAACCCAGTCGCGGACGACGAGCACTAGCTAGCTAACGCTGTGACCCAGTTAGTTAGCTCGCTAGGTTAACGTTGCAACCCGACGCGGGTTTCAGACGATTCTACTGTTGAAATAAATGAATTCAGACGTCCATTTCTATGCTTTTGTTGAAGGAGACTTTATATGTGGTGCACGCGCACACGGTGCTTCACGTATTGACAGAGGAGCTGCTCGCTAGTTTCTTTGCGAGTAGCCGGTGTCGCGGTTTAAGAAGCGACCGTGTTAACTGGAGACTTTGAACTGAACGGCTCCGTTGTTGCCGTAGTTAGACAGGTGTTGAAAACAAGAAGAAAACACGTAGCTATCCCCCCGTGAATGCCGCATTGTTTAATTGGTATATATATTATTATGTATTTGACACTTTATTACAACATTAAACCAAGCGGCTCTCTATCCAATCTTTCAAACGGCCGTCGTAACCACGACAACGGACGTATTCGGCTGGAAAAGTCCCCAGTTAACAGGGTCGCCTGTTAAACCGTAACACCGGGTCCTACAAGCTAACGTTAGCTCGTCGTGTATGTTGAGATAACAATCGACTTCCTAAAGGGCTGTTTCCAGTGGAGGCAGCTACCGTTCACGATCATGCTCTGATCTCGTACGACGATAACTGTTTAATCACGACACGGTTATCACTCTCACATTCGCGTTAACCATAGACTTGTTGCAGAAGGTCTTAACGCTAAATGTATAAATGCACTAGCGTGCTATCAGCGAGTGTCGCTGCGCTGCAGTCAGAGCCCCTGGCTGCCCTGTTAGACAGGACCTCCTGTCTGCCTGGTGACAATAACGTAACACGCCGTGTAACGTGTCTTTATTGTTGCGTTTATATTTGACAACAAACTAAACAACCATGAAACGCATATCTCAGTTGTACCCCGTGCAACAAAGTTCAGTGAAAATGATTTTTAAATGGGTTTTCTTCCCATGTTCTAGCTTTAAAATAATTGTGATGTGTATATATATATATATATATATATATATATATATATATATATATATATATATATATAATATAAATAAATATGTATATTTTGTCTATTCCATGGTTTATACACAGAATATTAGATTTACCTTCCAGTATAATTCAGTAATAATAAATGAATAATTCATTCACCGCCATGCAAAACATTCAAACATTCATGAAACATTCGGGAATATTCTGTGCTTTAGTTTTATCTATGTTTTCCTAATACTGCTAACTGACTGTCTACTGCTGCTGATCGTTACAGTAAAGATCTGACCTTCTCTATCGCTGCCCCTCTCTGGAACTCTCTCCCCAAATTCATCAGAGACGGCGTTGACCTTTCCTTATTTAAATCTCAAATCAAAACCCACCTTTTTACAACTGCTTTTATTGTGTGATTGTGTGCTCTATGTATTTTTTGTATCACTCTTTTATGATGATTCTAAACATTTGTAAAGTGTCTTTTAAGTATTAAGAAAAGCGCCATATAAATCAAATGTACTATTATATTGATTTAGGTGCCCTGGGTACATACTGTTGTATACATATTTTTGTATGTTTATGCTTTTTTCTATGCCCCTCGGTAGGTAATTACTAACAAGGATGACGATGCCGCACGTAGGGGCAGTATTTGGAGCCATAGCAGGAGTGTTGGCCATCATGTTGCACTCCTCTATTCACAAGATAGAAGAAGGACACCTTGCTGTGTACTACAGGTATCAAAACACTGACCCTTAGTATTGGTGCCTGATAAATAGAACAAACATAATAAGAATATGCATGACACATTGTTATTTGATGATGCATATACATTTAGTCTGGTTTTGGAAATATTTACTTTAGCTTGCATGCTCCAAGAGAGAAAAACAAGATGCTCATGCCGAACATTTTTGCTCTGAGGCGCTACTACAAGCTTTTGCCTTTGTACAAATTAATCAAATGACACACAGACTAATCAAAAACGGTGATTCAGATTACACTTCACTGGTCCCTGCAGGAAGGTTAGACAGTGGGGGAATATAATATATGGGACATAGCCTTGATAAAAGGCCTACATTGTGGACTGTGTTCATTAGCTGAACAAAGCAGGAATACCCTGTGAGTTAATGCAATTCAACCACACCCTCATACGTTTCTCAAACAACATTCAGTCCTTTTTCTTTGGTTCACCCTCTAAAGTCAGTAGTACCAAATAATTTGTTTGTATTTGTTTTAGGGGTGGGGCATTGCTGACTTCTCCCAACGGTCCTGGATACCACATTATGATGCCCTTCATTACCACATACAGATCAGTGCAGGTAAACTTCCCTTTCCGCCCTCGATCTTGGCCTGTTAGCAGAGGCCTGTGCAGAGTAAGAGTCGACCAGTATTAGCTGATGCATACAAAACTGAATGGGAATTTCTATAAATATATCAGCTGCAGCATGCAAACAGTTGCCGTTCAACCATGGTGGCTGTATAATTAAGACTAATTTCTTTGTGCAGCTTTTCTTGTGCTAATAAATATGCATATAATTTATTTTTTTCGAATTGGATGAATATAATTAAATACAATTATAATAACATTGTTTTAGAGTTTATGCCACCGATATGATCAACCTTCATGATTTTTTTGAGAAAACATAATAATTGAAATAATATTCAGGTTGTGTTTCCTTTTTTTTAATTTGTATCCTCAACATTTGTAGCCAGCACAACAGAAACTGTTTGTATTTTACCAATAACTATCACATTAATTCCATGCTCACCTTTGTTTGCATGAAGTGTTTTTCCATTTTACTTCAAACAAGCATTTACTACTTCTATCTACTATTTTTTTTATTTAAAAAGTTACATAAAACTAGGGGAAATGATCATGTCACATATTAAATGCCAATACATGTTTATAAAATGGCCCGTGTTGTTGAAGAATAATCTTTATTATTAGATCATGTGAATGTTATTTTTAATTTTGTATGTTTTAGACCACTCTCCAAACTGACGAGATCAAGAATGTGCCTTGTGGAACAAGGTAAGACTGAGCTTATTAATGGAAATTGATCAATTCCTGAAAATCATTATGCATTATGAATTAAAGATTAACCTCAACATTAAACATTTTGTTCCTCTTCTTTACAGTGGTGGTGTGATGATCTATTTTGACAGAATTGAAGTTGTTAACATGCTGGTCCCTTTAGCAGGTACACCACGTTCCATTATTACGAGTGCATTATTATTATTTGATTGACTTCTTTACCCTGCCGGCTGCTTGGCGTTACAACAATAGTTGCCCTTGTTCGTTTATTTGCAGTGTTGGAAATCGTGAGGAACTACACAGCTGATTATGACAAAACTCTAATATTCAACAAGATTCACCATGAACTCAACCAGTTCTGCAGTGTACACACACTGCAGGAGGTCTACATCGAGTTATTTGGTGAGTACGCTTTTGCTGCTGCGGCAACACATTTCCTTGGGAACGCACAATAAGTAATATATCTAAAAAGCAGTGGCTGTTTTTTGTCTTGCAGATATCATCGATGAGAACATGAAGATCGCTTTGCAGAAAGATCTCAATGTTATGGCACCTGGACTGACAATACAGGTATTTAAACGCATACAATCATAACTTCAGGGACACAGTGAGGCTTTCTTTTTCAAGTGTCTGATGCTGGTGGGGATATAAAGATGTAGAATAACCTGTTTTCTTCTGATCAGTAACGCACATCTCGCAATTTACACTGTGAACATTCTCAAATGCGATGGTCGCTCTCTTTCACAGTTAATGAAATAATGGAAACCGAGATTGCACATTGTAATTTTCGCAATATATTTTACAATTTAATCGTCTCTTCTGTTCCTCTGCCCCGAAGGCAGTCCGAGTTACCAAGCCAAAGATCCCCGAATCTATCAGGAGGAACTTTGAACTCATGTGAGTTTGTAAATCTGTACTTAGTAGCGCAGGCTTAGTGCATGTTTCAAATTCTCGCCAAGTCGAGTAAGACTACACGTGAAGTTAAATATTTGCAAGAACCTTGTTTGTGTTTGTGTTGTTTACGCAGGGAAGCGGAGAAGACTCGTCTGTTAATAACAGCTCAGACTCAGAGGGTGGTGGAAAAGGAATGTGAGACTGAAAGAAAGAGGGCCATTATTGGTAAATGTGATGCCGCTCTATAAATCAGCCAGCCAGGTTGTCGTTTGAATAACGATCGTTCCCCTTTCGTGTGTAACCCTGCTATCTCGCTCCAGCTCGTGTACATCTGTGAAAGCTCACGTTTGTGTCCGTCCCACAGAGGCTCAGAAAGTGGCCCAGGTAGCCGAGATCCATTTCCAACAGAAGGTGATGGAGAAAGAGACGGAGAAGAGGATCTCTCAAATAGAGGGTTAGCGTCACTGCTTTCAGTTTTCTCCTCTGGGATGGAGTTGTTTATTTCTTTTTGCAGTGGTGACTGGTGAACTGATCCGTCGCGTCTCATTCAACGCCGTCTCTCTGTTTCAGATTCTGCCTTCTTGGCGAGGGAGAAGGCTAGAGCTGATGCCGAGTATTACACTGCTGAAAGGTTTGCTGAAGCAAACAAGGTAACAAAAATACATGAATGGTGTTAACGTAATGTTATCAGGGTTCGTACGGTCATGGAAAACCTGGAAAAGTCATGGAATTTCAAAATGGTCTTTTCCAGGCCTGGAAAAGTCATGGAAAAAACTTAAATCATAAAAGTTTTGGAAAACTCATGGAAATTTGTTATTTACGCCGAGTTTGAAATAATTAATGTTTTTTTTAAAGAAAGACGCTCGAAAAATATAAGCCGGCACACGCAACATTTTCTACATTTTCAGTTAGGTCATGAAAATTTGGTGAAAAGTCCTGGAAATCCATTGGTCAAAATGTGTAAGAACCCTGTGTTATACGTTAACACACAGACATCTTATCTAATGTCCTACAGATAAAGCTACATTATTGGGAGCTATATTTATAAAAGCTACGCTATAATCATTATTACATTATAATAGCATAATACCATGTTGTGATTGATTAATTGTCCCCTGAGCTGAATCACACCCTGGATGTATTCGTCTCATGGTCAGTGTCGTTACAGTCGAGTTATGTGGCTGTTGTTCTCTTCTTTCTAAAGTGTTGATGTTATCAACCAGCTTCTCACTGATTCCTTTTTTGGAAACGACTCCCCCACAGCCAAAAGCCAGCAGCAGTGTCACATTAATGTTATCTTGTCAGGTCACATTAAAACAGGAGTTCTAACATCCGATTTTCTTCTTAATAATCTCAAACATGCACACACTCCACAGGGTTCTTAAAGTCATGGAATTTTAAAATGGTCATTTCCAGGCCTGGAAAAGTCCTGGAAAAAACTTAAATCATAAAAGTTTTGGAAAAAACATGGAAAAGTGTTAGAATTTACACCGAGTTTGAAATATTTAATATGTTTTTTAAAGAAAGACGCTCAAAATACAAGCCGGCATTTTCTAAATGTGTCATGTTTATACCGAGATTTCAGTTTGGTCATGGAAATTTGGTTTAAAGTTATGGAAAAGTCATGGAAATCCATTGGTCAAAATGTGTAGGAACCCTGCCAGTAGATACCATACAATATACTATTAAGATTATTGTGTTGCTTGGAAACACTCAGTTGCTCCAGCTCGTCTCTCTCTTTGGCTATTTTGGTCCTGCTTGGAAAATACTTATTCTATCAATCAACATCAAACTTGTTTGTGGTCATCGCCGAAACCCGGAGTCGGCAAAACGGTTTATAGTCCAGTGTAATAATAACCTCCCACCCTGAATCTTATCCTCACATACTGTTGTTTTCATTCTCAATCTCTACAGGTGAAGTTAACCCCAGTGTACCTGGAGCTGATGAAGTACCAGTCCATAGCAGCGAACAGTAAGATCTACTTCGGCCAGGACATCCCCAACATGTTTGTCGAGGGAACCAACCCGTCCAGTGCTAAGCCGGACTTGCTAAAAACAAAACTAGAAGGGTAAAGAGTCCACCGCTGAGCCTCTGCAAAGGACAGGAGGAGCCGTCTGTACGGTGGGGAGCATTGTACTGAAGATAATGGGTGGGATAGCTTTGCAGCTCGTGAATAACACACGTCAGTCTTCAATTTAAACGGGAAACAAAAAGGTGTGAAAATCTAAATTCAAGCAGAAGTGAAAGCAAGATAAAAAGGGAAAGCGTTTTTTTTTTTTTTTACCTTCCATTCTTTTGGGGAAGAAAGGTGTTTAGGAACAAGAATGATGCCATAATTAAAAATCAAAAGCATAATAAATGCTTCTGCCTGGGAAGAGGACAGCAAGTAGTCGTCTTAATTTCCACGTGCTTGCAATCAGTGCAGTGTTCAACTTGGCGGTTGGACCTGCATTCATTTTTGTTTGTTGTATGCAAGATGAGTGATGAAAACTTATGATAATTAATTTCTGTTTGAGCTGAACTGGAAACAAACAGGAGGCACTAATTGATTTAACGTGGTTTGGTTTGTGTAAGCGTGCATTGTGGGTAAGTCATCTCTGTGCCATCTCCTCTTACACTAACGCGACATGAAGGAATGTGAGGACCGGTAATCCCGCCTCATCGGATGCTGCTCGTGGAGGAACTACACATAGTTAAGAGCATTATACATTTGTTATATACGAGTTTTCCAGTCGGTTAAAATCTCAGACGTGAAAACTTGATCTGTGGAAGATGATTTTTAAACTATAGTGTCCTGACTTTGTTAAATTGCCCCTGAATTTGCATAAAGTTGGATACAATCCTAAAATTCCCAAGTCTTTGAAGTTGGAGGGCTCTCATTGTGTTTCCCAGTTTTATATATTGAATATAGAGTGGTGTCCGATTGGTGGAAATGCAGTTTTAGTTTCCGTTAGCTTGGCAGTAGTTCGGTGTTCGTTGTAGTTGAGAGCGCAGCCGCCTCGTGAAGACTTGAGAGGATTTACTGTGAGGGGGAAGGGTTCTAGTGCTGCTAATAGAACGGCAGGCAGATTTTAGTTTCTTAAAGCTAATTTAATCAGATTAATAATTCAAAGTTATTTAATAGGGCAGTGTAACAGTAACGGGTTGCGTGATAGTGCCACAGGAGGAAGTTGTGATTTGTATTTGTTGTCAAGAAGGCGGCGCGTGGTTCTCTCCTCCACCCGGCTCTGGTTCTCCGGGCGTGTGGATGGATTCAGATGATTAGTCGCGCCTGCAATGGTTTGCCAACTCTGCTATACAGCCTATCCAGATGTGATTAATTGTAAATTCTCAGGAAATTGAGTTTAATTTTTTCACAAAAAGCTGCTGAACGTTAGACGGAGCTTTAGACCCTTAAAAGTACTAATTGACAATTGTGCAAAAAAGTTTAAAATATATCTTTGAGACAAGAAAGCAACTTTGATTTTGCAAATCTGCGACATTGAGTATTATGAGCATGTTGGTTTGTCGGTGTATAAAAATGATAAACAGAATCTCCATTCTATGGTCAATGTTTACATTTATCTGTAATGCAAGAATTTATAGGATGCAACGTTTCTGCTGAAGAAGATGATTTTAGTGGCGCACACGGTTCCTAATTTCAGTGCTAACTGACTCGAGTGAGAGTGTTCGATCTCTGATCGGTTTTGCGTAACGATATGAGTTCCAGTGCAACGCAACAACGAGCATTTCTATTAAATATGAATGTTAAAACAAAGCTTTGGCTTTAATGAGATGTAAGTTGGTGCTAGTTTTTATTATGTTATGATGCTTTTGGATTTTGTTCAGCTCGATTATATAGTACTTCCACTTTTCAGAATGCAAGCCTTGAATAATAATGGGTTAGACTTAAAGATTCAGTAATTCCTAGAAACTAAAAAGCTCCATTTGAACTTAAGTGTGAGACTTCTTAAGAGCTCGGATGTACAAACTGAATCCAGACTTCACGAGAGACTGGACTACAGTAGAAGCTATTAGGGTTTGGAAGACGTTGTGATGTTAACTAGGCTGTGCGTGAGGTTTAAAGGCTGCATACTGCATTTGCTTTGGTGGTGGGTTCAAATAAAAATGCAAACTAGGAGTTTGAATCAATTTTCTTTTGGGGGGGGGGTCACTATTTTGTACAATCTGTGAAATTTAAAACACTGTCTCCTTGTTCTAAAAGGTTTATATGCAAAATGTTTTCAAGTTTTGACAATGTTCTTGTAAAATAAAACCTATTTTGGTACCTCTCTTCTCCGGCCGTGCTGCTTTGTGTGTGGACGTTGTGCAGTACACTTGGAGGCCAGCAGGTGGAAAGCTAACGCTGTGTAATGATATGATATATATATATATATATATGATATATAATGTACCTTTATTCGTCCCACAGTGGGGAGATTTCTAAAATCACAGCAGCGCTGCACATCAGAGCATTAATAAAGATAATTATAAAAACACAAAACTAAATACTAATATTAAATATACAGGGGGAAAACAAAGTAAAGTGCTGAGAAACACTAAACTTTAAAAGTGTAACTGCATCAGCACCAGAATGGGCTCAGTTCAGGGTCAATTGGATAGGGAGTGACGAGTATATATATATATATATATATATATATATATATATATATATATATATATATATATATATATATATAGTCAATGTGAAGAGAACTGTAGAGCTATATGACGACATGGGAAAAATAAAGCTTGAGCACAACAGTTATAAACCTTGAGGGTACACAACGACTGAGCAACATACCGCTTATAACTGCACAGATTAAGAGAAGAAAACTAAAAGTTCCCATGTTCTGTAGGACGCCTAAACTACCCATGCACACATACTGAAGTTACACGTTTGGAATTTGTGCCTGGTTTGGACTGAAGGGGGTACACATTTCTCTCTACACATTCATAAACAATCATTTCCAGTGTAGATGTTCCCACAGCTTTACAATGTGCATGTGCGGGTTAGTGACTTATTTAGATGTCTGGGTGGTTGTGGTGACACACAGGAGTCGGTGGATGTGTCGTGAATACACAATCTTATCACAATCCCCGTTCCAACACACATAATTAGTCCGATGAATCTGTAAGATGGTCATCCCAAGAGAATGACACTGAAGTCCCGCCCCCGGCGAGGAGGCCAGTCAGCCGTTCACAAAGGCTTTCCAGGAAGCTGCGTGTGTGTGACTACTGCCTGAATAACCAGATGATGGACGGCTTCCTCTCGTGACCTCTCGGTCCTTACAGATCCTGTCCCAGACAAAACATCAGGCTTTGCTTTCTAAAGGAGGGTGTTTAGTTATCGTCTCACCCCAGATCTGAAACTTCTTTCACCCTCAACTTGATTACGTAAGCGAAGAGTATTTTGTGTCTTTCTGGGCTTCTTTTTAATGGGTGGTCTGATTTGGTGTGAGGGGTGCAGCAGCAGGGTTTGTACGGTCATGGAAAACCTGGAAAAGTCATGGAATTTTAAAATGGTCATTTCCAGGCCTGGAAAAGTCATGAAAAAACTTAAATCACAAAAGTTTGGGAAAAGTCATGGAAATGTGTTATAATCACTTGTTCATTTACGTCGAGTTTAAAATAATTCATATGTTTTTGAAAGGAAGACTCAAATTATAAGCCGGGATAGGCCAAGTCCACATAAAGGACAATAGTTTGATTAAAAGAATAAACATTTATATAAGTGTTTCTAAAAATAAATATGTATAGTAATGTTTATTCTTTTAATCAAACTATTGTCTCTCATTAATTTTTGGAAAAGTCATGGAAATAAATTATAAATTTGAAATAATGAATATATATATATTCACATGTTCATTCACGCCAAATTTGAAATAATGAATATGTTTTAGAAAGAAAGACTCAAAATATACGCTCTCATACTGGCGCCGCAATTTTCTTTTTTTCCCCGCGTTGCAAGTGAACGCACCTTAACTGGAAAGTTCGATGGCCATAGCTCGGGAAGCAAATGTTTATTCTTTAAATAACATATTGTCTCTTATTCATTTGTTTCATTAAATGTATGATGTATGCTTTGGGATTCACATTGTTTAAATACTAAATGTTCTCACTTTTTCATTTATAAACCGAGATTTCAGTTTGATCATGGACGTTTGGTTTAAAATCATGGAAAAGTCATGGAAAAGTCATAGAAATCCATTGTTCAACATGTGTAAGAACCCTGGATTTGGTGTGAGGGGTGCAGCCGTTTTAAAGCCCTCCCCTCCCAGGAAGTGGTGTCAAGGTCACGCTTGCTGCTTCCTGGATGAGCCAGCTCTTCACCTTCCTTCCTTTTGACCCCGATCATCAGATCCTGCATGATCCTCCTGGCCTTGACTCCTCTCTGGACGTGTCCCTCCACAGGGGGAACCAGGGCGCGGTTCCTCATCTCGGACCGAAGGACTACATCTACGACTCATCAGCTGCAGTCGGCAGCGTCATCGTCGCTGCTCTGTTCTGAAGCTTTTTCCTCACATTCCTATCCAATGTGTGTGTGTTGGTGCACATTCACTTTGCTATTTCTCAGCACTTTTCTCCTCTACATTTCTGTGGTGACCCTCAGGATGGATTTTTGCAGACGTTACACAAGTCAGCTGAAAAATGTTGGCTCTAAATCTAATTCTGTTACATGATATGTGCTTTGATCGACCTATTTGTCCTTTGTTCTTGTTTATCCTCCTGTTGAACTATGAGTCAACCTTTAAAATGGGCATTTCATTATTTAACATATAAAAGGTCAGTTTACTCATCACAAGGGGGTAGGCCTCCACTCAGCCTGGGCACCATTTGTATCTTCTCTGGCTCTGAATGGGGCTTTGTTCTGAGACAATATCTCACCTAAAGTTAAGGCCTGGTCACCCCATGTAAAAGTTGAATTTTGTTTTAATGGGGGAGGGGTTGTGTGTGAACTTTTCGTCATTTCCAGGGTTCGTACGGTCATGGAAAACCTGGAAAAGTCATGGAAAAAATCACAAATGTTTTGGAAAAGTCATGGAAATTTGTTATATTCATATATCTATTTAGGTCGAGTTTAAAATAATTCATATGTTTTTGAAAGGAAGACTCAAATTATAAGCCGGCATAGGCCAAGTCCAAACAGATTTGCACATAAAGGATAATAGTTTGATTAAAAGAATAAACATTTATATAAGTGTTTCTAAGAATAAACATGTATAGTAATGTTTATTCTTTTGATCAAACTATTGTCTCTCATTCATTTGTTTCATTTAAGGTATATTGTATGCTTTGTAATTCTCATTGTTTGAATACTACATTTTTCATGTACACACCGAGATTTCAGTTTGGTCATGGAAATTTGGTTTAAAGTCCTGGAAAAGTCCTGGAATTCTATCCCTGCATTTACCACAGTTGACCAATAGCGAGCTGCGTGGACAGTGCTGACCTTTAAAGGGACATAGTTCAACATGGAGGAAGACGTCTTAGCTGAGGAGCTTCGTCTCACCGTCCACTTTTATTTAATTATTAATAATTTTATTTCTCTTTGAGGATAAGCAGCTCCAAAGGAATGATGTGAGAGTTATAAGACGGGAGTCGATGGTGCAAATACATCTTCTGAATAAACTAGATCAACAGGCCCGGTACAAACCGAACAAAGAAACCTGGACCAACCAACTAGTTGTTCACTAACTCGCCACCAATTGGCGTGATAAGACACATGAGATTTGTACCTCAGTGTTATATTGCCGTAAGCTCAATAACGGTGATTGATAAGGCGGCATGAAGACGAGCAGCGTGACGGAGCCCAGTCACAGCAGCAGAAGATCAGCTGATCGAGATACGGCTCAGCAGGTCGCCTGTCTCTTGTTGTTCTCCACCTTCAGAGGGGTCAGGATCAAAGACTACGCCGGGACAGACCAACACCGACTGACAACGTGGAGCGACTACCCCTGACTTGAGGCGACAGAAAGGGAAGTAAGAGTCTTATTTTAATAGACCGAACACAGGCTGTGAGCCGTGTCCGCTATGGTTTTTTACTATATTTGGTCATCTGCATGTATTCTGAAACTGGAACATTAAGTCATTAACAACTGCGATCTATCTTTGACCGCTTCACAACTTCCCACTTGAACAGGAACAAGAGATGCTCAGAGAATGAATGATGTAATTTTAGACTTGGCCATCGATGGAGTGACAGACGGTCATAAACCTGACACCGCATACGCTTCGGTTTGGTTTCAAATCTCTGCTCTCCTGATTTGCTCCTCTGTCATGTTCAAAAAGACAATGTGGAACGTTAACGAGGTCAGGTGATGTATCGAGCACTTTGGGGTCAGAGGTCGTAGAAGTAAAGACACAGAAGGTCAAAGACGACTGTCGATGCATGGACGCATGAAAATCACGCTCTACACACAAAGAAGCAACGTGCAACAATTTAAATTCTAATACACTATTTATTGTAGAGAGATCCTCGTGGAACGTACACTTCTCACGTCAGTGGGAACTGCCTTTGGCTTTGTACGTCTCCAGATGCCGGATCAGATCTTCAATACGCATGTCCTTCAGCTGAACCAGATGTTCTAACCGGCTCACCTTCATCTGCAGGATCTACACACACAGAGAGAGACACACACACACACACACAGACACACACGTGGGGGTGAGGTGAGGTTCATTTCTAAAACTGTGAATTATCTCACTGATGAAAACTTCCTAAAGTGGTAAAAGTAGATGTTGCACATTCGTGTCATTTTTATATTTCTGAGTGTGCAGATGTGGCCACAGGCAGAGAAGAAAAAGAGTTATATCCGCTGACTCACAGACCACCACTGCTGACACAGCTTATGACGCATATGTATCAAACACATCTAAACGGCTCTTTCTCTCTCTCTCACACACACACACACACACACACACACACACACATCTGTAACAATATTACATGTATGACAAAGCTCTTCCTCCACAGGACATAAAAACGGAAGAAGACTTTGTTCGCAGATGTTTAACAGTCAGCCTAGTGTTTCCAGGATTGGTGTGTGTGTGTGTGTGTGTGTGTGTGTGTGTGTGTGTGTGTGTGTGTGTGTGTGTGTGTGTGTGTGTGTGTGTGTGTGTGTGAGTGTGTGTGTGTGTGTACCTCCACAGTCTCTTGCAAAGCCAGGACAGCTTTCTCTTTTTCCAGCAGGACTAGTCGTAAACTCGGGTCCATGTCTGGGTAACTTTGCGCTGTCTGTTGCGGTTTACTATACAATGAAAAAGCAGAAGACACATTATTATGAGGAGCACTGCTTTTGATTAATTTAAGTCATATTCAAAGCAAATATTTTTTGGTCGTACCCGTTTTTCATTCTGCTTTTTTCATCTTTCAGCATCTCTCCTGCCGTCTGAGTCACGCGCATCGCTTCAGTCTGACGAAGTTCTGTAGACAACAAAACTAAACTATAACATTTCTCCAACTAGGGCAAAGGGAGAAGGATAGGAGGCAGATAGCCGACGACCGTGAGCAGAAAGAGGGAGAACCAGAGAAATGAGATTAGAAGATGGAGAAAGAGAAAAATGAGGAGGCCTTTAAGTCCTGCAGTGCTGAGCTCAATCCAGTGATAAAGGCCATCTGGTGATGTTGGGAGCTGATATGAGGAGTGTGTCTGAGAGCAGATTGGGAGTAGATGGAAGAGGAAAGAGCAAAGGGAGGAGGTGCTGGCCTGAGGTCAGCTTTACAGGGTTGTTTCAGGGACGGATGAGGTGTGGCAAATGGGAAAAAGACATGTCACCGATTGACTCCCGAAAGGTGTTGGTATTCTCTAATCTGTCCTGTCTGATGCTGGTACATGCAGATATGTCTGTGTATCTGTGTGGCCGCTGCTATCTGTGGGAGAGATTAGCATTAGCACAGAGATGTGAGCGGGACACGAATGCTGACCATATCAGCACAGGCTGGAGACGGAAGGAAGTGGAGAAGATCTCAGAGGCAGAATCCACCTTCACATCAGTCACTCGGTTCTCTCAGACATGAAATAACACCTCAGTGTGTCTCGATTATGCTGATTTTGTGTTTGTCATAGAACAAGTAGATATAGCACCGTTGAAAATAGTCTAAAATGACACACACTTCCTTCCCTGTGCTAAAAAAAAAATGCAGATTTAAATCAAGGTTACAGGCTGACTGTGTCAGCTATTACACTTCACAAACGACACTGACATAATGACACATCATGCACGAGGTGTTCGGTCAGAACACAGTCAGAACATTCTTGTCAATTCAGCAGTCAATGTCTGCAGAAAGTTCTGCAGAAATCTTGATGTCATGTAATGCCGAATATGGCAATAGACATGTTGGTCAGAGGATAACGCTTTTACAGATGTGTGAATCGAGTAAAGAAAAGTTGGTGAAATAAATAAAAGGTAGTTCAGGTTTTGTGTCAATTCAATAACAGAATAACTACCTGTATGAGGTTTCTCCTGGTTTCTGGCTTCATAGTATTCCAAATCCTAAATTCAGAGGGGAAAGTGTATTGAAAAATGTCGTTGTTTTTCTAGCAACAATGAAAGACAGAGGACCACATTAACTATTTATTTAGTAATTAGCTTTCAAAGACACTGTCTCTGTGTACAGTACACACCAGTATATTGTCAGTCGGCTGCTCCAGTTTCTTGTCTATCTTCTCTCGGAGCGCGCTCAGTACAGGCTCTATCACTCCTGCAGTGCTCAGTACAATCCTCTTCACTGTGTCCTCGGGCACGTGAAAGTTCAGCTTGGAAAACACCTTCCTGGTCACAGAAAAAACACAGATGTTTAGAACAAAAATAAGGAATAACCCATTCAGAACTTGTGAAAATCGTAATTAATTACGACAGGAACAGCCGGTTTAACTTATGATAATGCATGGTGATAATAAACTGATAAAGATGCCAATTTGTTTACAGTGAAGAGCCATAAATCTCTAGCTGGCTGCGGATCCCTGCAGGCCTGGGACAGGATGAGTGGGTGTGTGTTGGATTGGTTCTCACGACCAGATGCAGAGGCCCTTGTTGAGCTCAACTGTTCAGTGTTTGTAACATTTTACTGACAAGTTGAACGCATTTACTGTCATTTGGATTAAGAGATATCAATATTGATATCAACGATTCCTTGTGTGTATTTGTGTAAGAATGTTCAGAAGCAATACTGATATATTGAATATCACGTTGAACTACAACGGGCACTCGGTAGAGCGCATACTTTCGCCAGTCACATTTGGCATTAGTTGCATGCCAATTGGATAAAAATTGACAAAAGAAGATTTTGATCTTTTCATGAGTTTCATCCCACCAAATGTCATGCGATTCGGTTTAATACTTTTTGAGTTATGCGAGTAACGAGCATCCCAAAAACAACAAAAAGAAAATAAAAAAAATAACTACAAGGCGATCAAAACATAACCTTCCGCATGTTCAATGCGAAGGTAATAAGCAAATGAATATCCACGAGTCTTATGATGTCTTGCCTGTTGAGAAGGTTCCAGTTACTGAGCTTCTGCGGTTTGGAGTTTGCAGGAATATAGTTGTGCAGGTCGACAAGCTTTGGGAAGAAATACTTGACGACCTCCGCGGCCATCACTGCAGAGAAGTCAGTCAAAGTAAACAAACACACAAGGAGACATGTGAGTTGACAAACTACGAAGAAAAAAAACGTTAGTTTGAGGTCACATACATACTGATAAACTTCCCTTTGCCTTTATTTGTCTGGCATATTGACCATAAAGCTGAAGGTGTATTACAGGGTTCGTACGGTCATGGAAAACCTGGAAAAGTCATGGAATTTGAAAATGATCATTTACAGGCCTGGAAAAGTCATGGACAAAACTTAAATCACAAAAGTGTTGGAAAAGTCATGGAAATGTGTTATAATCACTTGTTCATTTACGCAGAGTTTGAAAAAATGAATGTTTTAGAAAGAAAGACCAAGCCGGCTCTCATGCTGGCGGCGCAATTTTCTTTTTTTCCCGCGTTGCAAGTGAACGCACCTTAACTGGAAAGTTCGAGGGCCATAGGGAAGCACATGTTTATTCTTTAAATAAAACATTGTCTCTTATTCATTTGTTTCATTAAATGTATACTGTATGCTTTGAAATTCACATTGTTTACATACTAAATGTTCTCACTTTTTCATGTATAAACCGAGATTTCAGTTTGGTCATGGAAATTTGGTTTAAAGTCATGGAAAAGTCATGGAAAATTGGTCAAAATGTGTAAGAACCCTGGTATTAGTGACCTGTTGTTTCTGGCAGCAGACACGTCACCAAGCTAACGAGCGGATCACGTGAACTAAGTGAGCTAACTAGTTAGTGCATTAACTAGGTTAGTGCAGGGTGTGCCATCAAAGTAGTTACTAGTGCCTACGTGACTGGTCCTGCCCCCCCACCCCGGTGCTGACGCGCCCGTTACCTCCGTCGCTGAAGTCCCTGGTGATGTGTCTCTTGGGCCGGGTCAGAGATATTCTGTCTATCCACGCGTACAACGCCTGCAGCTCCTCTTCGTTCAGTTCTCGATCCATAGTTCTTCGATCGACATCTGCTTCTGGAGAGTTTACGAACACCCAGATCGCTCCGCAGAGTTTTTAGCTTGTTAGCTTCCCCCGACAACAGGTTGTTTGAGGCGTTGCCCAGCAACCGCTAATTAATTATGACGATCCAGCCGACGGCCCCTGGATGATAAATGACTGAGCAACACTGATTGGGTAATTGTGCAATGCAACTTTTATTGTTTTCTCCATCTCACAGACAAACAGAAGAGCTCAATAAATATAAACGATTCGGATGAATTTTCAGGTACAAGTTTGCAGGATAGATTGAGGCTGCGCCGCCACTTTGAGGAAGGACCACGTGCACGTGAGTGGAGGGCGAGCTGGGCCTGCTGCACAGTATATATAATATAAAATGCCTTGGAGAATTAGGCTGCTATCAACATGTATCGAAACAATACGCAAAACAGCGGCGTGTAAAAGTTCAGTCTCACGATGTCAAGCATACAGAGAGGTTAGTACAAAAATGTTCAGGAAAAAGTCAGACCCATGGCGGTATGTCCTAAATTAAAACAATTTGTAAAGTGCCCGTTGGTGCGACATTTTAAAATCCCGTAACAGCATTATTCCTTTTTAAAGCAGTACCAAAACCTGTGAGGAAATAGCAGTAAAACAATTACTGCCTCAACATCAACAATAGTGCAATTGTCTCGTTAAGTGATCGTGTATCGAGGAAGAGAGACATTTCCCTTAAGAATATAAAACACATCATCGTGGCAGCGTCGCCATTTGTCATCTATAAAGCACATTGAGTCTCACAATCACAGCTTCAGGTTTAGCAATCAACATACTGAAGGCTTACATAACCAAGACACAGACGGAGGTAATCCTCAGGGAGACCACGAGTGACAGAAAAGCTTTTTCAATCATCGCGGATCCTTCAGTGGAACCTTCTTCCACTTTAAAACAGACAAGCGTCACCTGAGAGGATTTACAGGTCCTTCTTAGGTGTGACAACAACAACGTCCCCAGTCAGAGGATCTCAGTGTTTACACCAGGCTGAATCATTCCCTCTGTCATCTGGGCCTGCTGGGGGGCATCAGGGCAGCTCTGGCTGCAAGCTAGAAAAAACAAGTACTGTTAACATCATATTTATATATTTATATATTTATCCCTGCACTTCTTGCACTACTGTTCCACAGCTACTGTATATGGCCATTCTGCCTTGTATATACTTTCTTAAGTCACTTTCTTAAACTTCTTAGACCGTTGCACTGTTTGTTTTGTCCTGCACTGATTTGTTTTGTATTGTGTTGTAATGTATATTTTGTGTAAGTCACTTTACCAAGTCAAATTCCTTGTTTGTGCAACTTACTTGGCCAATAAAACTGATTCTCATGTCTGTTGTTCTTGGTATTCAGTGGTGACCCGGAGAAATTTATACGCCTATCAACTCCATTGTATTACGCTGCTATGTCGAAACAATGTCCAAAAGCACACGCGTCTTTATAAACGTGAACGCCTTGAATAACAGAAGGAATGTCTGAGTACCGGCTGCCAGGATTTGGAGGATTTAGAAAAGTCCTGTTGGCTCTTCTGCCACCTGAATACATACCAGCTGAGTGTGTGGCAGCGGAGACCCGGCCGAGGGGGGCTTTGGCTTCCCTGGAGGCATCGGAGGCTTTGGCTTCATGATCTGAGAGAGGAGACGTTCACATTTTAACAAATTAATCCACCTCTTATAACTATCATTATGATGCCATGGCTCTAGACACTATACAGTTCGACAGAGACGCAGTATAACCAGGCGTTGCGTCACCTTGAAATTGACATTCTTATTCAGAGAATTGTAGGGGAAGTGTACAATACAGTACAGTTCAAGTAATAGGCAAGAACATAGTTATGCAACAGAGTTATATAAATCTTCTTCTTCTATCCATTTCCAGTCCACTTCCCTTAAAATGATTTTAAGGGAAGTGATTTTAAGGGAAGTGGTAAAGGCAAGAACAGTTAAACGTGCACTTACTGGCTTTGTTGCAAGTGGTGGCAGAGGTCTGGATGGAGGTAGGGACTTTTTCTGAAAAGAAAAGTAAGAGACAAAACAAATGAATACACAATTTAACAAAGAAAACTATTAAAGCCCTTAAAAAGTTATTTCTATATGCAGTCTTACCTCCGTATAGATCGGCTTGCTTGAAATCGGCTGCATGAACGGCCTTACAACCTGAAGGAAAACAGTAGTTTACTGGTTAAAATACAATAATACAATACAATTATTAGAAGAACACATACACAACGCTACATTTAAGTAAAGACAGAACAGCAGATCAGATTACCTGTTGAATCTTTGATTGCTGAGGTGCATCTGACATTTTCTTAGGCGGCTGTAAGAGACACAATCATAAATTAGTGGGGGTGAAGTCTTTTTTAACCATACATTTTTCTGGGTTTTGCAGCTTTTTAACAATGATGGCCCAATAGTGATTTAGAATATCCCTGGAGCTCATCGGTCGTCGTTGAGTATTGCGAGCTCACCACCGGAGCTGTTCTGCTGGGCTTCAACGCTCCAGCATGCGGCCTGGCAGTAGCGGAGGACAGGAGTTTGCAGGCTTGAGCGGCGGACGATTCCACAAATGTCGGCTGGCTGATGTGTGTGGACGCCAGGCGAGGGCTGCCCCGCGCGCCGGGTGACCGAAACAACGGGTTGAATTGTCCCGAGGTCGACTGGAGGCATCTATAAAGAAAAACACACGTTTAATTAAAAATTAGAGAACGGACAGGATGGAACTCTATGGGGCTAAATGTACAAACACTGATGGAGAGATTCCAAGGTTCAAGGTTCAAGGATTTTTATTTGCCATCTGTGCCTAGACCAGCAGTCCAGACACATGGGAATTATTTTTGCAGGGCTCTCCGAGTCAGCATAGATACAAAACAAACACACTATAATAATAACAATAATAATAATTATTATTATTATTATTATTATTATTATTATTATTATAATAGTAACAGTAATAATAATAGAAATATGAAAAATATATATTTTTTAAAAACTGTACAAAGTGTGGTAAAGTGTATGCAGTATTAACAGTATTAAGTAGTAAGTAGTAAGTACAGGAATAGGTTATCAAAAATAAACATAAGATAAACATAAGAAAGGAGAGTGCAGAGATAAGAAGTAGGTAAGTAGGCTAGTGCTGTACCTAGCTTGTAAAAATAAGTTTTCGTTACCTCTTTGCAGGTCGCTTTTTTTTGATGAAGCACATCAAACTCCCAATAACCAGAACTGACAGCAGGAGTATGCTGACCACCAGTGACACAATAAACACCACCAGACCTGCATCTGTGCACACAAAAACAAAAACACGTTGATTGTGACACTATTCCTTGAGGGATGAGCGCTGTAACAGGATTACTGCGTTTGTACCCACTGGCTGGGGAGTTCCATTAAATCAGTGTTCATGAGAACAAAGCACATTTGTTTGAGTCCATGAGAATACACTACCGTTCAAAAGTTTGGGGCCATAAAAACTCACACTTTTATTTATTAAATGAATACAAGATTAAAACAAAATATAGTCAAGACATTGACGAGGTTAGAAATAATGATTTTCGTTTGAAATATGAATGTTGTTCTTGTACTTGTGGCTCAAAGGAAGGCCAGTTTTAGAGCTTCTCTCACCGGTATAACTGTTTTCAGCTGCGCTCACATAAAAAGGGTTTCAATGTCAAGGAATAATCTGTTTGTGGAAAATGCAAAATAAAAAAGTTATATAAAAAAAGGGTTTCATGGGTTTTCTACCCCTCTGCTAGTCTTCTAAGGCAATAACACAATGTACCACTAGAACATGGAGATGGGCCTCTATACACCTCTGTAGAGACTTCATTAAAAAACAGAGAATAGTTATTTAACACATTAACAATGTAGAGAGTGTATTTATGATTTTCATTGGAAAAAACAGTGCTTTTTTTTCTTTTTCCTAAGTGACCCCAGACTTTTGAACGGTACATTTCAAGTCGTACATCCTGGTGAACAACACTTCAGAAGAGGAGCACACGCACACGCACGCACACACACACACACACACACACACACACACACACACACACACACACACACACACACACACACAGCCATGTGTAAAGCAGAGCAATCAAAGATTCAAGCATATGAGGACTTATCCGATACCTTCAGGGAGTTCTGACTGCTCCACACTGCAGAAAGGTGGGTTCCAGCCGGGGTCGCAGTGGCACTTACTCTCGTGGTTACAGACCTGCCAGAGACCACTCACTGTCAGTCACGTTACCACGGATACACGGCGCTCCAAAGGGCGGAGGGGATAACAGATTTCTCACCCCGTGGTTGTTGCATTTGGCCGAGCAGTCGTTTGTTCCGTACACTTTTATGTTTTGAACGTCTTGACACCGTTGATTGTAACAAACCTGAAAGACATCGGCACAATTCACTCATCTAGAGTCTACAACGTTTTTTCTTTCATGCTGACCGCTAACAGCAGCCTGGGCAGTTCTCTTACCATGTTGGGGCCACATTTAGTCCCAACAGGCACCATGCCCAGATCTGCAGGGTAGTTGTCTTCAGGGTTCATGGATGCCTCATTGCATATGTCTCCATTCCCTACTTTGTAGAAGGACTTCCTGGATGTCACAGGAAACTCCCAGCCTCCGGAGCAGAACAGCGTCCCACAGGATTGATCTCTGGATCCAAAAACACAAAGTAACAAGACCAAATGTATCAGACTATTAATCGGCACTATTGCAGTGATGTCATGGATTTTGATTATACATACCGGCTTGAACATCTTTGGCTGAACAGCGTCTTTCTGCAGTTTCCATGCTTGTGGAAACAAGCATCTGGAGCTACGTCAGCATCTAAACAAGAGAGCTGCAGGCGTAAGAGTCTTGACTTCTGAAAGAACATCTAAATCCGACCGCGATCCACTCCCGTAATACCTGGTCCCCAAAGTCTCTTGCAGTGTTCCTCCCGCGAGGGACACCGTCCGTTGTAGCAGTATCCTTTCCCCCGGTTGCAGGACAGGCCGTTTTGGGTGTAGGCGTCAGTCGGACAGGAGGCGGAGAAGCCAGTGCAGTATTCTGCCAGGTCACAGTTTCCAGTCTTTGGTCGGCAGACGCTGCCTGTCGGTCTCAGCTGCAGAGCGGAGAGAAACACAGATGGTGATGTACCAGCTTCTGAAATAAAAACACTCGCGCAAAACCTGCCAGACGGCAGAGTCAGACAGTGTCTCGCTATATGGTAACACGCTTATCGTGAGTGTGACTTCAGCTACAGTAGAGAGGACTCAGTGAGTGTTACTTACTTGGCAGTTGTGGCAGCACTCCCCCTGTGCACACTGGGCTCCTGCAGTCAGGGTACAGGTCGTGGCGTTGCAGCAAGGATTCTTGCACTCCTTTGAGTCAGAGGGGGTGCAGATCAGTAACAATTCATCCCCTTTGAGTGCTTTGATTGTGTGATTATATATGGATGCGCCCTCCGTGTTGCACACACCTCTGCGGTGCCACAGTCGCACTGCTCTCCAGGCTCCAGGAAGGCATTTCCACACACCGGCCCTCCGTAGATGCGGTGAGTCGCGGGAGTGTCCAGCAGGCAGGCCGGGTTGATCTCCTCCAGGAACCGACTGAGCTGCTGCTGACTGCAGCTGCTGAACATCTCTGGATACACTTGGCTGCAAAAAGAGAACATATAAAAGGTGAATATTCGATATTAAATTGAGGGGTGGTTATGCGAGTGTGAGAAACTGAGCATACCCAACACTCTCCGCCATGATGCAGCCTCTTTTTGACGTCAAGGAGCCACAGACACAGTTCTCAGAGTCGTGGGACAAGCCCAGGTTGTGACCCATCTCATGTGCAATAGTAGAGGCCACGCCTATCGAGTTGGTATTATGGTCCTGTGTGTGTCATAAACACAAGTGGACTGTACATTAACATCACACAACTCCTATTAATTTCTAGATTTTTGACAAAAAAATACATTTAATGCATTATATTTTTATCGCCCTCTTCCTTCAAGAAGCTCAGAGTGCCACACAGATATTAAAAACAAATAAAACCGATTAAAACATTAAAAGCAACTCATAAAAAAAAATGAATTTAAAAAAAGTAATAGCTGACAATAAATTAACTCAAGGTAAAAAATATGCCTTCCTGAATAAAAGTTTTTTTAGGCCAGTCTTAAAAGAGGACATTTACCTCATTGACAGCACCGGAGTTAGAGGTGCACATTGCGTTGGTGTTGGCTAAGCCGACAGTGGAACCATCGAAGTCCACACCTCTGAGTGGGGGAAAAGAAACATTTAACACATCATCTTGGCATTTGTCTCTTTAGCGGAGAGTTTAAAAAACAAACAGCCGCGTCTCACGTGATGAACTGTGCGTTGTCGTGTTTGGTCCTCGGCAGCAGGTTCTGCCGACGCCACTCGAGGAAGCGGCTGAGGGTGAGCTCAGAGTTAGAGCTGACCTCCATCTGATCTTTGTACGACCAGATATCCAGACCGACCAGCATCACACGGACACCCACGGGGCGATACAGCTGAAACAGAGCAGCGCGTAAGCACAAAACGGAAAGTGGAAATTAACCCAAAAAAATGAATGAATTGTCAAGTAATGCTACAAATCACACAAGCAATCATCTATAATGCCGCCACAGGAAACCACTGTTGGGTCTAGTGCGCTCTGATGATGCATTCATGCTCGACTCTTCTCTTTCAGAGTATGCAAAGAGGATCGTGATCTATGTGTGAAACATAACAGCTTAGGTGGGAAGATTCACAGTTAAAGTTAGATTTTCACAGTGAGAGAACGTGTCCTTTCTTCGATTGGTCATATTCCAGTCAGTAAAGAATAGATAGTATCAGGACATATTTATTGTATTTAATCAACAGTGAATGTGATGTCTGATCAAGTGCCCGACACGTGGCCCGCGCCGCTCTGTTGGAATTCTGATCTGCCGCCAATACAAATACACATACTTACTGGTAAGATTATATGGAATATTAGTCCAGAAGGTACACTACCGTTCATTTGGGGTCACCGAGAAAATGTTGTGTTTTCCATGAAAACTCACACTTGTATTTATTAAATGAATACAAAATATAGTCAAGACATTGACAAGGTTAGAAATAATGATTTTCATTGTAAATATTAATGTTGTTCTTCAAACTTGTCGCTCAAAGGAAGGCCAGTTTTTCAGCTTCTCTCACCAGCATAACTGTTTTCAGCTGCGCTCACATAAAAAGGGGTTCAATGTCAAAGAATAATCTGTTTGTGGAAAATGCTAAATAAAACGTTATTTAAAAAAGGGGGGGTTTCAAGGGAGTTCTAACCCTCTGCTAGTCTTCTAAGGCAATAACACAATGTACCACTAGAGATGGGCCTCTACACACCTCTGTAGAGATTTCATTAAAAAACACAGAATAGTCATTTACCACATTAACCTTGTATAAAGTGTATTTCTGATTAATTTAACGTCATTTTCATTGGAAAAAGCAGTGCTTTTTTTCTTTTTCCTAAGTGACCCCAAACTTTTGAACGGTAGTGTACATTTGCTTAAAATTACACAACATTAAGCTTTGACACTCATTTCAACTTGAGAATTATTAGTTTAATTGAAAGATTACATAACAATGTTGATTCATTATGACTGATAAACAACATAGAAACAAACATACCTTGTCCACATGGTTGGCTATTTCAAGCGCTCTGCCCTCTATCGTCTTCTTACTGCCAAACTTCCTATACTAAAAACAAATTATCGTTTGAATTAGTAATAAAAAACAACATTGCATCTCACGTGCAGATCATTATCATTAGCAGACTGCATCTGCAATAACCGGCTCAGTCGGAGGAAGTAGGGAATCTAACCTCGGCGTGGTCGACCACCACCACCAGCTCCACGGTCTTGGGTTTCCCGGTCCACTCTTTGGTCTGGGCTCGGCTTTTCTGAATGGGACAAAAGGTGGAAGATGTCAACAATACTTGAAGTGTGTACCTGTTGTAAGTTGTATCTGTTTGAAAGGTGCTGTATGAATAAAGATACAAAAAAAGTGCTCTTAAAATATATATACAAGATAGGATTGTGATTTTTGAAATGTCCCCACTGTGGGACGAATAAAGGAATATATCATATTACATCATATCATATCATAGCATATCATATAACAGATTTGATACAAACTGTAAAAAAAAACAAATACAAACCTTTTTTAACAAAAACATCCAAATGTTTTTAGAGCAGAGGTGTGCTGATGCTATATATTAATATGATGTCATCATAAGTAATTAGTAATATGCACAATTATGTTTAATTTAAGTTAGTCGTCACATCCAGGAATAATTTCAAAATATTTTGGGATTTATTATGTCTCTCCTCATTGTTGTCCTTGTTTTTCTTACCAGGTTCCCTTTGTTCTTTTCCTTTGTTTGTCTCAAACTGTTACATTGACCTAAATGCTAATATAGAGTGCAACAAAAATGTATGTGAATGTTTAAAATACCCAGGGAAAACTGTTTTTGGGATACATTTGAATACATAACTACTTTAATACAATAGCTGTGTATTATATAATGGGATACTTTTCAGAGTTATAGTCAAACATAGTATTTTACTGCATTCCCTTTCTTATTAAATGTAGGAACGCAGCACAAATCAGCTGAAAGCTCCAAACACTGGTGTATTTCTGTAAGTGTGCACGCTGTGCGTCTTTACCAGGCTGCCGAGCTGGAACAGTCCAGACGGACGAGCGCCGTGATCGTAGAACGTGCTCGTGTTTCCATGGGAACAGGAGCTCCTCTTCCTCCTCAGGTGTTTGTAGTTGTAGACGGCATGGAGACCCTCGTCCCCGTGAGCTCCGGAGCCCTGTCCGTCGTCCCGCTGTCCCGCAGCGGCACCGTCCAGAGGTTCCAGAAGGTACATTTGGTCCTGGAGACGCACGGAGCCCCTGTAGTTGCAAAACTGGAACTTCAGAGTGGACACAGGACGGCATTTTCTTTCGGCGTATCTTATTCTATATTACTGAACTTGCCTTTGTGTAACATGCTTCCCAGATTCTGCAGACATGTACGTTAATATGGCCTTTGTTGATTATATTACTGGTTTTCAGACACAGAGCGACAGGACTGATGCTCTCTTTGGATTGGACACACTGGTCATGAGTCACAGCGGGGGACTTTAATAATAATAATAATGCATTATATTTTAATCGCACTCTTCCTTCAACAAGCTCAGAGTGCCACACAGATAGTAAAAACAAATAAAACCGATTCAAACATAGTTAAAATCAACCCATAAAACAAAAATGAATAAATTAAAAATAAATAAATAAATAGAAGAATGTAATGGCTGACAATAAATGAACTCAAGGTAAAAAATATGCCTTCCTTTGAGTCTCACACCATTATGGGGAGCATTCAGCTTGGGACTCGACTTGCAGGAACTTTCATAATGAAGAGAAACAGAATACAAAATAGAATTAACATTCAGCATTACTCACTTTATTCCAGAGCAGAGTGCCACGCTGGCAGAGGAGTCCTCTACTCCCACGATGTGCCCATGATAGTAGCAGTGAACCTGCACAGACATTCATTTTCTGTCACAGACTCAAAGGAAAAATCTAAAATATCACACCTCTCTTTTCTTTTATCAAGCGCGGTGCAAAAAATGTGGTCTGATTTGAAGAAGATGATATTGTACATGGGTTGTGTCATGGTAAGATGAAATGACTCAACCGTGTGATGTAAATTCCTCTTCAACAATATTGCAGTGGGTAGTGTGACGTTCAATGACGGGAAACTTTGAAGTTGTACTAGTACATTTATTGCCACATTAGAGATTTGTAAATAAAAAATAACTTGCCGGTATTGCATTGAGTGACAAGACATGTGTCAATTGAAATGATGAAAGCTAGTTTCCGTAATAAGATATTGATTTAATGGCGTTCAGAATTTTCCAGCATTGACAGATAACTTGGTATTTATGTGTGAAATACTGTACTCATAAGTGCAGGAAGATCTGGATTTTTTTCAAACCCTTTCATTTCAGAGCTCAAACTTAGATTTTCGACAGAGCAAATGAATGAACCACACCAGTGTTTTACAAAACTACAAAAGCAAAAAAAAAAGGACAGCAAATAAGACAAAATGAGAGGGCAGTTGAGAAATGATATGTCTTACATTCATTCATTTCTGGACAGTAAAATACATTTTTGGAAGTATTACACAAGCTTGATTCCAGACATCTAAATCGCCTATATCTCAGTTTATTCAGTGATTCAAATAGAATGAATGAAGGGAAACTAAATAACAATTATCAGAGTAACCTAAACTCACTTTGAGTTTGGAAGTTACAATTAAGCATATACATTGAAGGTTTACACCCTACATTTCCATAACTGGCTCTGATACATCACATTAAAATGCAAGACGATTAGATTATAATAGGGAAATATAAGTGGCACATATACATACCTTAAGATCTGGAGTAGTTGTGACTTGGGCGCCCTGATCAGAATAGTGGGTCACGGAGAAGTTTTTGCCAATAAGATCTCTGAGAAGAACAGTTTTATTATGTAATTAATATTG
Organism: Liparis tanakae; assembly: GCA_036178185.1. Lineage (NCBI taxonomy): Eukaryota > Metazoa > Chordata > Actinopteri > Perciformes > Liparidae > Liparis > Liparis tanakae. Next base: position 19,115,738 of record CM070100.1, read on the forward strand.
ACACGTCCAGAAAGAAAGTACATATGTACGGACCTGCATACTCAGAAATGAATGAGCTAAAAACACAATGAAAGACATTTTAATTATTCTCACTTGTTCTTTTCCAGATGCAGTGTGTAGTTTTGGCGAGCAATTGTCAAAGAGTACTGGAGTACATCAGGGTACTTCTACACACGCGCACACACACACGCACAGAAAGAGAGATAGAGATTACTCTTTCATACATCTTCCTAAAGCTAAAAATCGATCAGAATTGTACAGTAGAGTGTGTTACCTGATGTGTAGCCGCTTCATTACTGAGAGATGACTCCCTCAGCCTCCGAGGTATCACTATTTGGTACTTCATCACATGAGGTAGAGTTCCCACACTGTCCGCAATTATTCCTGCAAGTATCGGGGATATTTATGAGATATGATTGAAAGAAGGAAAGAAAGAAAAGCTAAGAAAAAAAGAAAGAACATATACATAAATCGTACCCCATGAACATAGGAAAATCCATACAAAAGATCCAGAATATGGCATGTTGCTCTACCGGACGGACTCTGTCATTGTGAGCTTGGCAGTCTGAAGAAACGAGGCTCCTCAGCACTCCGCCCTCTTTGCTGTGTAATATCCTGAAAATTACCATTTGAGGTTGAGAAACCACATGAGTCACAACCGGAGCTTGAGAAAAAGTTGGACGGTTTAAAAAAACAGCTAAATGTGCGTAAGTCTATAAATTACACCACACGGTTTTACGGGGATTAAAACGCTTTGATAGACGTCGTTTAGAAAGCGTGTACACATTTTCAGTTTCAAGAAAAAGAAAGTGGGATCTGCCCTCAATTTCCCCTTAATCGTTGTTGTGAGACTTTAGGCCTATTTGAAAGTTGTTCTCACTTTGAGACATTGTTTTTCCATTTACCACCACATCAAAACGGTACAGCTGTGCGTTGACATATGTTATTGAGCAGTTTTATTGTATTCAATCATGGGATTCCTCTTATTTAAACTTAAAAGAAGAAGAAAAGCCACACCCAGTAGCCAATAATGGTCGTCAGAGGCATTTGCGCCCCCTACTGGTAAAAGAACAGAATGCAGCAGACTCGCTCAACACCTACGGGTCGAAACATATTCCCGAGTGAATTTATTTGCAGGTGTTAATTATATAAGAAAATAAAGAAAAATAGAGAGAAATTGGTATATTTAATTTCGTCTACTTGTGAGACGAAAGGTCATTGTACTGTAACGTTAGCTACATCAATTTAATACACATACATTACATTGCATGTCATTTAGGAGACACTTTTATCCAAAACGACTTACAATAAGTGCATTCAACCTGGAGTACAATCTAAGAACAACAAGAATACAGAAAGTAACATTTCCTCAACATAGTCGAACTACAAAAGTACCATAATAAGCTTATGATTGAATAAGCTATTACATTCTTCTTTCTTTTTTTATGGGTTGCTTTAGCTATGTTTTAATCGGTTTTATTTGTGTTTTTTCACTATCTGTGTGGCACTCTGAGATTATTTGAAGGAAGAGTGCGATAAAAATGAAATGCATTGTTATTATTATTATTATTAATAATAATAATAATACTAATAATAATAAGAGCTATTTAAGTGCCACTGAAGTACAATATATTAAGGATGTACACAGGGCTAACGTAATGCAATATATTTGCTTAGAAAATTCAACCCTTGATATTGTAATGTGTGCATAATACCAAACAAATGGAATCAAATAGGCTGATTAACTAGATATAGATCTGGATGTCGAGTCTAGCCGGTGGGTGGCGCCAACGCTCTTATTTTGACAACTGCAGTCCAACAAATGACGTAGTTATTACGCGACCTGAACCGAACTCTCGTGGCGGGCAGTTGAAGCTGCAGTTGGGTCAGAAGTCAGAACCACTGGAAACGATGCTGCAGCCCCAGCTGCTCCCACTCGGCTCGTCAGCGAAGAGCCGTGATGAAGACTGCTCGTCAGGGAGGGGGGGCGAGGAAGAGGAGGAGGAGGAGGGGAATCCGTTCATCTTCACCCCGCAGCTCATCCACCTGCACCGGGATCACGAGCTCTTTGAGGTGATCCTTCTGCAGAAGCGCCCGGTGTTACGGTTTAAAAGGCGACCCTGTTAACTGGCGACTTATCAGCCGAATACGTCCGTTGTCGTGGTTACGACGGCTGTTTGAAAAAATAGGATAGCGAACACGTATAGCAGTCCTCGTGAATGCCGCTTTGGTTTAGTGTTGTAATACAGTGTCACGTCTAAGCATATACATAATAAAATACACTATACCAATTAAACAATGCGGCATTCTCGGGGGTATAGCTGTGTTTTCTTCCTATTTTCAACACCTGTCTAACTACGACAACTATGGACGCGTTCGGTTCAAAGTCGCCAGTTAACACTGTTGCTTCTTAAACCGTAACACCGGTTAACGGCGGCGTGTCATTCGCAGGACGGGGACATCCACCGACACCTGTACCTGCAGGACCTCTACGTCTCGGGGGCGGAGGACCAGCCCGCTCTCCGGTACGCGCACCGATACCTAGGCTGTTCAGATGTTTTGACTTGAGTGAAGCAATGTCAGGACAAGTACCACACGTCTTGTTTATATTGACATTCATTTAAATAGTCTTTCTCAGGTTACCGTCACATCGTTGCTATTGAGGGAGCTCTTGTGGAAAGAAAAATGAAATCGGATTTTAAAGCTTGTCCATCAGACTTTCACAGACTAAATGTATAGTTTTAACTACTGGGACATAAGAGCACATATGAGAGTCATGAAAACCCAAAAGATACATTTATATTCATGCATTCCTCCATCAATAGGATTGTCAGATATAGTGTAAAATGGTCAGTCTAAATTGCTAAAACAAGCCTGTAATATATTCAACTAGAACAGGCACTCGGTAGAGCGCATACCTTCGCATATCACAAGATTGGGCATTGAATTATGAACATGTTGGCATAAGTTGCATGATAATTGGATACAAATTGACCGTGCTATGGTAAAAAGAAGATGTTGACCTTTGACCCGATCATCCCAAAATCTAATCAAATGGTCCCTGAATAATAACCAATCATCCCACCAAATTTAATGCGATTTGATTTAAATTATGCGAGTAACACTCATACAAATAAATAAATACACGGCGATCAAAACATAACCAGTGGCTTCAGAAATGTGCATTCCTTCCCTCACGGCTGTGCATCTGTTGCTCTGTAACTGCAGCCCTGTGTGATGCCGGTGTGGATCACCTTCCTCTCCTCTCCTGTCCTCAGTGTGTCAGAGTTTGCCTGCCACATTTCTGGCTGCAGTGCAGCCTTCGTCAGTCTGGAGGAGTACGAACACCACTACAATTCCCTCCACCGAAACGTGTGCTGCTCCTGCCGCCGCTCCCTGCCGAGCGCCCGGCTCCTGGACCTTCACCTTCAGGAGTGGCACGACTCTCTCTTCGCCATCCTCGCCCTGAGGCAAGACATGGTGAGTTGAGAGCTGGTGACATGTACGTTCCCGTGACATAAATACTGAAATATTTGAACCATTCTTTGAGATAATATAAAGTGTGTAACGGTGTTGTCGATGCTTCCTTCGCACGTTTCAGTACCAGTGTTTAGTGGAGGGCTGTGGACAGAAGTTCAGGACAAGCACACTCAGGAAGGACCACCTAATAAGAATTCACATGTATCCTCCAGACTTCAGATTTGATAAAACCAAGAAGGAAACGAGGTGAGACTGCATATTCTGTCCACTAGAGGGCAGCACTTCCTCAGTAGAACTATTTCTGAATGAAGTTTCAGTCAAGGAGAGTCCATGTTTGTTATGGTAAACTGATATTATGCCTCTGAATTAAAATCCTTTAGTTGAAGAAATGTTTGTTATTTCATAGAATAAGATTATCTTTTCTGCTTTATTCAAGCCACATGGAAACTTTACTTTTTAAATCCTCAGCTTCAGTGTGAATTGCTTTGACTCATTATACGGGATCTTCCTCAAATGCCCTTGTTTATGTTTTTCTAATTTTCTATCTTTGTTTACAGAGCCCGGCAGACAAAGAAACGGCTGCAGAAAGACACGGACATGGAGGTTGTGGACGACGTGTGCGAGTCCGAGGGTGTGTGCGAGGTTATGTGTGATATGCCGTCCAATCAACCCGAGCTTGGAGACACCATGGAGACGCGGGCGGGCGAGGAAGAAGCTGCTCGCATGGCAAAGTCTGCCTCTCCTGAGGAGCATGTGCATCTTCCTGCTGCAGCTCCCAGCTCTGAGAACACAAGCGCCGAGCCACCGAGACCACGGTACACCTACAGGTTAGTCTTTCAACACGTCTTTTGGAAATTACTGGAATTACTGAAATTCCTCTGAGGCAGTTTTAGCCCCACTAAAAAAGCCCAAGCCAGCCATATTTGAACCAATGTCTAACAGGGTTCGTACGGTCATGGAAAACCTGGAAAAGTCATGGAATTTTAAAATGGTCATTTCCAGGCCTGGAAAAGTCATGAAAAAACTTAAATCATAAAAGTTTGTGAAAAGTCATGGAAATTTGTTATAATCACGTGTTCATTTAGGCAGAGTTTGAAATAATTAATATGTTTTTTGAAGAAAGATGCTAAAAATATAAGCCGCCGTACGCTCTCAATACGCAAAATGTTCTAAATGTTTAATGTTTTTACCGAAATTTCAGTTTGGTCATGGAAATTTGGTTTAAAGTTATGGAAAAAGTCATGAAAAAGTCATGGAAAAGTCATGGAAATCCATCGGTCAAAATGTGTAAGAACCCTAGTCTAAGTAACTCTTGGAAGTTAACATTCCACTCTTCTTAAAGGTAAAACCTCTATGTAGTTAAGTTTAGATTAAGCAAACGGTCAGAAAGGCTCTTTCTATTATGTATGCACAATATTTGAGCTCCTTATAATATTTATTTTAGTGTTTTCTTACTTTAAGGCTAAACAATGTGAGATATAGAACTACAGCTGTGTTCTTGCCTCTCAGGATTCCCGCCACCGTGTGCTTCGGTCACAGCTCCGTCCGAGGCTTCAGAGGGGGTCGGGGAAAGAGGAAATGAATCGCCACAATTCTGCTTCCAGGGATTTTTTTATTCATCACTTTTATACTCTTGTCTTGTGACATAATATATTAACTGTCATGCGTGTCGTTGATTGAAATAAAATGTGATGCACAGAAGCGTTCCTTCGGTCCTGCAGCTCAAGGAAATGTTTAAACGACAAGAGACGTGGAAGCTTTTGGAAGAGACGAATAAGACTGATGTCAGAATTTACATCATAGATTTTAATCATTGTACAAAACATCTTTTCACCCATCAGATATAAAATACTCTGTACATCAATGACTAACATGTCTATCAGCCATGTTTGTAAAAATAGCAGATTACTTTTGTATTTACATTTAGTAATGAAACTGGCTTTTAAGAGCTCTTTGAACATTTGTGCAAAACAAGTTATCTTTTTGAGGTAATGTAAAAAACATATATGTACATTTTTAATAGTAAAGCAGATTTATTTTATAGCTGGTTTATATTTGTGTACCTGGGGAAATGATTAAGAAGTTAGAAACAGAAATTGTGTGGTTTAGATATTATACTAGTACATTTACCTTCAAAGATCTCATGGTTCACATTTAACATGAGAAAAGGTCACTGTGGGATATAGAACAGCTCCATGTTAAAATGCCAAAGGTAAATATTGTCTTCTTTTTTTTTTACAGACATTTGATTGAGATACAACAAAATGAAAAGGCACTTCAAATATGGTTCTTGTTATTGATTATGAACTATTGAAGTTGATTCCCATGGGGATTTACTTTTGGACAAATTGTGCTATTTTCTTCTTTTGAATTTCCTCTTTATGGCCTCCAATATACCAAACAGACATGGTAACTTTACCTCCATCAGCTTATAAAGAAGTCTGAGTGAGCTATCGTCATGTTTTAGACTGCTGCAGGCTTAAGTGAATCACAAGTTATCACTTTAGATCAAAAGCTACAGGCCTATAAATAACATCCTGCAACAAAGCACATTGATAATTCAAGAAATGTCTCTATTGGAATAGAACATCTCATAATATAAGACATTTTAAGGTGGAGGCTTATAGTCTGAAAAACTTAGCTCAGAAAGTCTTCATTAAGAAAAAAAAGGATTTAAATAAATTGAGTGAAAATAGTTCATGTCATTTTAAAATGGCTGTTTTATCAACATATTTGTGTGAAAATAACAAAATATTTCTCATATATTTAATATTATCATTCAGACACGTTGACTCATAAAATGGACACTTTTGCAGTGTTGGCTATTTTCTGTGTACAAAGGCATCTTTTTTTTTTTTAAAGGCAACTTTCCCAACGAGACGGTTCAAAGTCGGAGGGTTAAGACAAGTAGTACATCCCATAAGGTCCACCGAATAGTCCTGGGACGGGGAAGGCGGGCCGCGGCGCGTTCAGGGCCCCGTAGAGGGACGGCGCGCCCATGGGTGCGCTCAACGGGAAGGGGAAGGCGAAGGCCGGCAGCAGCGGCTTCGCGGCCAGCTTGAACTTCTCCAGCTCGGCCTCCTGCAGCCTCTTGGCCTTGGCCCTGCGGTTCTGAAACCAGATCTTGACCTGGGTCTCTGTGAGGCTGAGCGAGTTGGAGAACTCCGCTCTCTCTGCGATGGAGAGATACTGTTTCTGGCGGAACTTCCTCTCCAGAGAAAGCAGCTGAGAGGTTGTAAAGGGAGTTCTGGGTTTCCTGTTGTTCTTGTGTTTCCGTAGGTTGCACGAGGCCGTGCTGGGAAGTCCTGGAATGTTAAGAGAGTCACCTAATTGGAATAGAAAATATCTGATCAATATATTTACGAGTGACTTTAAAAAAAAAGTACATTTCACATCAGGTGTTATAGCTTCCAAAACCCGGGGGAATATCCAACATATATAACGTTTAGGTTATATTAAGCTTTTTAAGGCTATGCAATCACATCTGAAAGTTTCTAAATCCTCCACTATCTCTAGATTTCTTAAGAGAACATTAAAGGACGATAACACATCGTATTTCCTCACTATGAAGGCGAGGGTGTGAATTATGTTGTACATTTCCTGTTTTTTGTACGAACTTCTTCAATTAGTGCAAACGAATGTCCATTCATAAAATGTGTAGACATGTTCAGACTATTGGAGTTGGAAACATAGCGTCTGTTTCTGAGCAATTAGAAAGACAGAGAGTATCCTACACTCACTTGGAGGGGATGCGTGAGGAGCCTGGTGCCAGCTCGTCTCCTTGTCGCTGAGATCCATCGCCTCTGGTTTGCACCGACAGAGTCCTCTCGGTGACGCGCACTCCTCCGTCTCCTCGGTCCGGACGCAGCCTGAGCCCGACTCGGGTGAGTGCAGGGTTCTGTCCGGCGTCCGGTCCGATATGAGGGATTCCACACTGAAAGGTAAATCTACACTTTTGGTTTTAGTCTTTCTGGCGGATGACAGGTCCAGCTCGTCGGTTTGAATGCCAGCAGCGAGCCGGTCCTCTGGCGAGGTCTCCCCCGGAGCAGCCGCGAGCGGTGATCCCTGCGCAGGATTCATCACGCACGACTGAGGTGCCATACAACCAATAGTCCCGCTGCTCTCTCCGCGGCTGTTTTACACGTTTTCACTTTAGAAAATGTGTTTTTGGCCTGCTCCAATGTTGCGCTGCTGGGTGTTCAACTTTTTTACGCACGAACTTGCCTCTCCTTCAGTAAAGTGTCATGAGTTCCTCTCCCATCTTGCTGCCTGCCTATCAGTCTGTCGATGTCCCCACGTGACTCGGCTAAAACGGTGTGTGATAGGCCAGACTAGTAATGACAGTGTTGTGGTCCATGTCGTGCGCCTGTGGTGCCTTGACAGATGTAAACCTCCGATGAGGGGCGTGGCTCGGCATTCTGAGCCCCTTCATGCCCCCTTTGTCCCCCTCTCCCTTTACACAGGAATTTTTTGATGTTGGCCCTCTCCAGCTGTGGGCTCCTACATCAACTACGTCTTCCTCCCCAGTGCTGATGAACTGACATTAATGAGTTTTAATTTAAGATATTTAAATATGGCAATGTGGAAATATACTTATCATCTTATTTACTCTAATTTCAATCAGGGAAACATAGGTCTCTTCAGAAAGTCTCTTCAGCTTCCGCCGGAAACTGAAAACGCACCTTTTCCGACTATATCTGGATTAAAACACAGATTAGCACTTCAGTTGCACTTGAATGGCTCTTATTATGGTACTTTTGTACTTTTGTTTTGGTGCAAGGTACAAGTTTGACTATGTTGAGGACATGTTACTTTCTGTATTCTTGTTGTTCTTAGTTTGTACTCTAGGTTGAAATGCACTTATTGTAAGTCGCTTTGGATAAAAGCGTCTGCTAAATTATATCCTGACTGTCTATTTCCCCTTAGCTTTAAAGATACATTTCAGCATCTTTAAACACATCTTTAATATAACACATTCATACATACATATCATCCAGTGGACAGTAACATGCAGTGATGTTAAAAGTATAAGATGTATAACATGTTGATAAAGGTTGAGTTTACAGCCCCATGTTGAATAATAGGTTGAACTAAAGACGGACCCAACAATTCAGTTTACACACGTATACTTTCCCCCCCTTCTTTTTTCCTCTCTGTCTCTATATAATGCCACTACTTGTTGTAGGGACTAAAAGTTCAGCTTGACGATATCTTAAATATTTTATCTCTGTGTTTCATTAAAGCAGTAAGCAATCCAGGCTGGGATTCACAGTACTCTGTATACTCTTAAGAGTTATAACACTATAAATGTCTATCTTGTGGTCTGTAATCAAATTATCTATGCCTGTGTATTGGCCACATTTCAACCTATTGTGTTCATTGTCTGTAATCCCTTTGAGAGACAGTAAAACCCCAAATAATGTCAAAGAGGCCCCTTGAAGAGGCCCATCTAAATTGCCCTTGTTTTGCAGCTCTTCAAATCAAGTCAAATCATTTTCAGTGAAACCCAATATGTGAGAGTTTTTTTCCTCCCTTTTGGGAACTGTTGTTGTGCCTGCAGCAGCACACTGGCTGTCTGTCGGTCGGACAATTGGTTAAATGGAGTTAACTCTTTCTCTCCCCGAGGTAGCCTGCATTTCTGCTTTGATCCCGCTGCGCCTGGCGCCTGTCTGCTCGCTCGCCCCCTCCCCCTCGCTGTGTGACAGTGATAGATCGCTGGGTAACCATACAAGCTTTCAATGACTGTAATTTAGTGCCCAACAACATTACATTCTCCTCTACTTACTGTGAATATTACCACTCTCGCTCGCTCTGCTGTTTGTAATGGGATGTAGGGTTGTCTGCGACGCTTTGTTTCTCTTTGCATTGTTTTATAATGAATGAGCGCGTTATATTTCCTGCGTCTCTCTGGGTAGCATGCACATGCCAGAGAAAGGCAACAATGAGTATTTGGGTTTTGAGGTATTTTAATCTAAAAATAATGCAGTCTCTGCACTACGTTTTTTCTCATTTCGGTCCATGTAGTACTTTTAAATACACATGAACATCATTTTGTTTTCAACATTTAAAGATAGTCGATCCTGAAGATATGAGACTGATAAGTGAAAACTTTGATCTGTTGATGGTCGTTGAAATGTCTCCAAAGTCAACTTTCAAGTCGAGGATTCAACATCTGAGCACCATGGATATCTGTTTCAGATTGAATGCTTATTCGTCTGATAGTGGAGACATTTAAAAAAAAAAAAAATTAAATGTCAACCTGCTGGCGGCGCTATAGAGGAAAGGTCAGTAGGTCATTTAAATCCTTAGGCTTCATCTCGTGGGCAGCATGACTGTCTACCAAAACAAATCACATCTAACAGTCGTGTGTTTGAATGTGCTGGAGCAACGTCCCTCAAGCCGCTAAATCTGTGAGGAACGACGTTCATCATTTAGAAATATCAAAAATGGTCTAAAATTAGATAAAGCAAGAACGAAAGAAAGTTGCAATTAGTGGAAATATTCTGTCAACTCTTCAGTTTTCAGTTGATTATTTTATTTTCCTTCACGATAAGCTTCATCTGCCAACTATTGCCAACACCTGTCTGTCTGTCTGTCTCTTTCACACACACACACACACACACATTTACTGACACCTCTCTGAACTCGTTGCCTTGCCAAAGTAAAGAACTGTTTCAGAAGGTAATTGCGGTGAGGAGTTTTCCTTCGAACCAAGCATGTTGAAGCAAGCTTCATTTAATTTGAAAAATCTTTCTCTTTCATGAGTGCTGGCAGGCCTCACAACTATCTTAAGCAAACTTTGGGGGAGGGAGGCCGGAGTCATGTGGGATAAACATTTACGAAACACACAGCGGGGAACTTTGCGGTGAAAGTGTATCGTCTTTAAAAGAGACGGGAGGCCTGCCCGCCGAAGCATAACAGAACATCATCTCGTGTCTGAGCGGAGCTGCCAACATCGGTGTGTCAAAATGTCAATGGGTGTGCGATCACACACTTCACTTTCCATGCTGCCATTTATAATAAATCACACTCTATGAGTCCTCTGTAGGTGTTGACTTCTATACGCACAGGTATCACATTTACGATTCGATCCGTTTCACGCAGAGACGTCAGCTTCGCTCGTGTCCTGAAATCGGCCTCTCGTCTTGAAACACTTGTAAAATGTCTCGTCTCAAATCCAATGTAAATATCATTAGAGTTCACAACTCCAGTTTCAATCGTCCCTCCACGCCTTCGAAAACATAACACATGTCGACACTTTAACGATAAATTGTGTTTTGAGAAGAATCAAAGCTTCTTTCTCTCGTCCTCATTTTATACAAAATCATCTACACTACCGTTCAAAAGTTTGGGGTCACCGAGAAAATGTTGTGTTTTCCATGAAATCTCACACTTTTATTTATTGAATGAATACAAAATGAATACAAATATATATGTGACAAGATTAGAAATAATGATTTTCATTGTAAATATTAATGTTGTTCCTCAAACTCGTCGCTCAAAGGAAGACCAGTTTTAGAGCTTCTCTCACTAGCATAACTGTTTTCAGCTGCGCTCACATAAAAAGGGTTTCAATGTCAAGGAATAATCTGTTTGTGAAAAATGCTAAATAAAAAGTTATACATTTTTTTTAAAGGGTTTCAAGGGGGTTTTACCCCTCTGCTAGTCTTCTAAGGCGATAACACAATGTACCACTAGAACATGGAGATGGGCCTCTACACACCTCTGTAGAGACTTCATTAAAAAACTGAATAGTCATTTACCACATTAACTATGTATAGAGTGTATTTAATTTAATGTAATTTTCATTGGAAAAAACAGGGCTTTTTTTCTTTCTTCTAAGTGACCCCAAACTTTTGAACCACAGGGATTTCAGTCAGACTTGAGTTCAGCTCACCCCAGATCCTCAGATTGTGTTTAGTCACATCATTATTCTTATTTATTATTATTATTCCGTGACTTATAATTTCCTGCCATTGTCTCATGAGTCCCTAGTGAGGAATTCATATGAACAAAGCTAAAGCTAATCCCACACGCTTCCATATGTATTCTGTTCAGCACCAATGGCTCCGTGTTCGCAGCCCTCACCCTATAAATTGTTATGATTGATATTGTGTGTTACATTAAAACTGAAATCATAAAGTGAAGCTTAAAGGATTCATTTAATAAAACTACAAGCTTGCACATCAAGTTGACTTAACAAGCTCCATTTCACTCAGGCCTAGTCATGCCAATCAGAGGAGGGCCCGAGGTCTTCCCAGCGATATTTCTTCTTATCTGATCTGAGCTCGATTGGAACTGCAACAACACGCCGCCCTCGATTAGCTGCTTCATCTTTCCCACCGTCAGCGCGTTACGTACCGTGAGTTCCCACTCATGGGCTCACCTGACGAAAAAATGTGACTTTCACGACTCCTTCAATGTGTAACCTTTCTTCTCAGAATATTTCTCAGTGTGTCACGGGGTAAAACGAAGCGTAAACGTGTGCTTACGTCTGAAACACTCTTGCTGCGCACCGTTTTGACATTTTCTGTGAGTTTTAACGACTCTCTCGAGCGTTCTTGTTCTATTCTTCACACAATTGCCGACACTTCTTGTGCGTACAAATGCACGGAAGCCTTTTTAGGAACGATTGTCTGAAAATGTGCGTCATCATCTCATTTTGAGTATCTGCCCCGTCAGAGGCATGATGTCAGATGTTCAATTCAACTCAATTCAGTTTATTTGTATCGCCCAATTTCACAAATTACTAATTTGTCTCGGAGTGCTTTACAATCTGTACACATAGACATCCCTGACCTTTGACCTCACATCGGATCAGGAGAAACTCCCAAATAACCCTTCAGGGGGAAAAAGGGAAGAAACCTTCAGGAGAGAACAGAGGAGGATCCCTCTCCAGGATGGACAGAACAATAGATGTCATGTGACCAGAAGGACAGATTTAGAGTTAAAACACATTCAATGAATATGACAGAGTGTAACGTTTTGAAGGTCTCATGGTACTCAAAATACAGATGTTCATTTGAATGTTATTGTTTACCCCAGCACACACCGTGGTTGTCTACATGTGAAGATGATATCTTTGCATTTTCCATCTTTCGGAGCGCTCACCTGGCAGATGATGCTTGAAGCCTTCGCAATTAGGTGATGGGTTGTTGATTGGTTAAGTGCTTTCCATTTATTCTCTATATGTTAGCACGACCCGGCTGCCGGGGCAACGCGCCGACAGCCCAGCAGCGAGCAGGTCATTATGCCCGTGTGTGCAGGATGTTGGGTTTGGTGACAGGAAGGCGCGTTGCACATGGCGTCCGACCCAGCCGAGCCGAGCGGTTGGCTGAGGGCGACCGGGCAGCGAGTCTTTACGCGTAGCGCCAGGTGCTAACAGGTGAACACAGAGATATTGTTGCTGCATTGTAGCCGTGTGGTGGAGGACGGGGGCGGAGGGAACCGGACACCCTCTCTGGACCTGGAGCGAGCCCGGGGGTTAGGGGGGGGGGGGGGGGGGGCTCAGTGACGGTGCTGACAGCAGGGGGAACTCAGACGGTAGCCCGCACTCAGCGATTATCACAACAAATGATGATGATGATGATGATGATGATGATGATGATGATGATGATGATGATGATGATGATGATGATGATGATGTTAGAGAATGACCCACTCACAGAGGCTAGTGGTCAAATTATCACAAGGTCTTTATTGTCTGGTCAATGCAGGCGTCGCGGTATGAGGGTGATGACAGCAGCGGAGCGGGAACCTGACACACACACACACACACACACACACACACACACACACACATGAGGAAATAAGGCTGGCAGAATCAATAACTTCTATTAAATTACTTCTTAAAACCCACTTTTATAGAACTGCTTTTAAGTGATGTCGTCCTTTTATGTTTTTATTTTAATTGCCTATTTGTTTGGTTTTAGTTGTATTCAATGCTTTTATGGTATGGTCTTTTTTGTTTCCCGCCATTTAAGTTGTGTTTATGCTTTGTTTATCAGTAGAGCACTTTGTAAAACTTGTTTTAAAAATTGCTATATAAATAAAGTTATTATTATATTATTATTGTATTATAATCACACACAAACACACACACACACACTCTCGTAGGTACAGCTCTAACCCGTGCCGCCTCTTGAAATATAGGGAAGCGTAGCTGTAAACTACTGAGAAACGCTGTGAGTGATATAAGAGCAGCATTCCTGTGGTTCACAATGGGACGCGGAGGACTTGTACGGCCTTGTACTATTGGTAGCTGTTCTGTGGTCAAATGAATGACTGGAGAATGTTGCCACTCCATGCTATATATTACACACACACACAGATACACACACTGTAAATCTCACCAATGTCACTACCTCAGCATCAGTTTCCCAATGTGCCTCTCGATGAATTGCAGGATGAGGTCAGACCGCAGCGCACTGGGGGACGGTGTAGGACCACTGATTTGTGTCAAGCTGTTTGTGACAGCTGTTGCCGATTGACTATTTGCAAATTAGGTTAAACATTTCCCAACAATATTACAATTGACTTCCCTGAAACGCCTGAAGTGATGGCAGCTGCACTGCAACACGCTGTGACCATTTAAACTGTGACAAATCACACAGCAGCACCTGTTGGGAGACGACTGGTCCGCTCAGCTGATAAACAAAAAAAAGGCAACTTGCTTGTTTCTTAATTCTAAGTTAAATATCTTTGAGTTAAGAACAATCTAATTACACTCATACAAGTTTATTCTGGCACAATATATTGTATTACTCTCACACTAAGTATCTTGGAGGTGAGAAAAGTCATACTTTTAGTTTGCACATGTTGAATATTAAGAATTAATAAAAGGTTTGCTGTATATACACTACCGTTCAAAAGTTTGGGGTCACTTCGAAAAAAGAAAAAGAGCACCGTTTTTTCCAATGAAGATGACATTAAATTAATCAGGAATACATTCTATACATAGTTAATGTGGTAAATAACTATTCTCTGTTTTTTAATAAAGTCTCTACAGAGGTGTATAGAGGCCCATCTCCAGTGTTCTAGTGGTACATTGTGTTATTGCCTTAGAAGACTAACGGAGGGGTAGAACCACCTTGAAACCACTTTTTTTTAAATAACTTTTTATTTAGCATTTTCCACAAACAGATTATTCCTTGACATTGAAACCCTTTTTATGTGAGTGCAGCTGAAAACAGTTATGCTGGTGAGAGAAGCTCTAAAACTGGCCTTCCTTTGAGCCACAAGTTTGAAGAACAACATTAATATTTACAATGAAAATCATTATTTATAACCTTGTCAATGTCTTGACTATATTTTGTATTAATCTTGTATTCATTTAATAAATAAAAGTGTGAGTTTTCATGGAAAACACAACATTTTCTCAGTGACCCCGAAATTGTGAACGGTAGTGTATTTATATACTGTGACTATATCAAACCATCTTTCGCTTGTATTGGACCAGTTTGATATTTTTGATTTTGGGGAATGTACAGAAAATAGTGCACTAAAAACAATATTTAATCTGCTATTCAAGAGAACATGAGTTATTTGACATCCTATATAGTACAGACTCGTCGTAATAAAGCAATAACACAGTTCAGAAGGGGCCATATTTCTCTTACATATTTCCTCAAAGCTTGTGACTCACTGACTTCAAAAGAGTTCTTGGCACGTCGATGTTGTTGCAGTCAATAGTTATTCTCGTGGCACTGATAATGTTGACCACAGAGGAGTTGAAACTGGAACAAATTAGGGTCACGTGACTCGCTCAGGGGCATTTCTGTGCTCGCTTTAGATGGTGGGAATATCCCTTTGCTTTCGCCTCTGGATTTCTCAGGCCACAACATGCCTATACCTCTTCAACCATGGAGTCAAATGCTGTACTTCAACAATGCGAATACGGACACATGAAAATTGGAATACATTTCGGGTTTCTGTGAGAACGTGAGTGTGCGCCTGTGATCTCAGCTCAGTGACAACCTGAACAAATATGCTGAGTTGATTCTTCTGAGAACACAAAGGATTCCACGTCGTCTCATGAAGCTCTGAAAGAGATGGGAGGGCAGAGCGGAGGCCCCTGAATAAACAACCATTAAGTTCTCCCCACGCCTGTGTGCAGAGACCCTTCACACTCGGCGCCGCGCTTTAAACGGAAAATACGAAACCACAAAAAACTGAATTAAATATAGGGAGAGAGAAAATTGTTTGAATGAGGAAGCTCATTTTTCTTTACACTTAATCTTTTTTATATTGGACGCTAAGAGGCAGATTAGTGGACAGCCGGATAACGCGAGGAAGACGGGGTGGAGGGAGAGAAGAGGGGGATGAAGTAGATGAAGGAGAAGATGAAAGCTTTGTTGTGCTGATGCTTAATGAGCTGGAAAACACAATTGAACTTCTCTTACTGTGGAAATTGCTGTGAGGGCATCGTAAATTAGCGCCAGTGTGGGAGCTAGCCTGCTGACAGAAAAGGGGCTTTGTGTGGTAAAGGCTTCTTCACATGCCGGCCGCCACTGAGACCCTCACAGCGGTACCGCCACTCGATCTGTCGCACCACCACGAGGTCGGCGGTTCCTCTCAAACACGAACAAGGGAGCCGTCTCATTTCCCGATTTCCTAAGCAATCAACTTTTTTTTTATCTAGCATTATTAATATTCCTATTTATGTAATAATGTGGTTTGTTATTTCACAGTTTTTTTGACCTGAGGCTATTTATATTGCAATCCTCATTTACTCTGCGTCCTGCTCTATACCTGCAGAGGTCGGACAAAGAACAGATGGGCGAAGATGCACGGCGGACGAGGGAGAACGGGAGCGAAAAGGAGATGGCTCCCTCTTTTTTTTTGATATTTAGTGAACTCCAAAGGGTGACTCTTCATTCTGGCCTTGCAGGCTTGGCACATGCCTTCTGTTACTAAGTGGCTTCATATTGAAAGGCTTTGCAGCGGCTATTCTCTCTCCCACTGGGTGCCAGCCTCTCTGCCCTGGCAGCTGCTGGGCTTTAGAATAGACCCATAGTTTCCCCTCTGCAGGTGAGCTGCACAGCCAAAACAGGGCCCCTCAAAGGCCCTTTCAGAGCCTCAATAGGAATCTGACTTGGGGACAGAGGAACGGGTGCACAATGGCCGCCTTCTCTAGACACAGAGAAGATGGAGATGAGCTATTGGGGTGCTGCTTTAGTGTCGCTTATAGCCATGTCGAGGAGAGGTGATGAGAGAAGAGCGGAGAGGATGAGTTCCCCCTGTAAAGTCGTCGACGACGTGGCTCTCGGTCCTGCGTTGCTCTCCGCCACCGCAGAGCGGGGAGTTCCTGTCCTCCTGCATCTCGGATGTTATCGCCGTGTCTTCGAAACCTGACGAAACAAAGTGTTTTCTCAAAATCCTGCAGGGGGAACGGGGCGACACTCGGCTCCTATCCACACCTCCCCTCTTTCCAGCACCTCCCCTTCCAGCCCAGACCTCTGGAGCTCCTTTTAGCCTCAGCACAACTCTTCCCACGAAGGCAGGAAAGAATGCACCTCCCTATAACCTCCTTCTAATGGTGTGCATTTGAACTTCTACTAGCAACAGCTTGCAACGGACACATGAAGAGTTGGCTTTGAAGAGAAGGAATAAGATATGGAGAGTGTTGGGATAGAGAGGAGTGATAAAGGAAAGGAAAAGATTGTTATCATTTTTTCTTTGTTGGTATTTGCAGCATGTCCACATTCTGTCAAACTGCAACAAAAAAACTCAAGACACGTTCTCAACCTGGATCTCTGAATCTCGGCATGCCTTCAAATTATGACTTGGTGCTTATTCACTATTATTGCTTTTTGTCTAACTAATCATGCAAATTCCAGTTTTCAAAATTAGGTTTCTAATGGTTCTTTTAACCAATTTGAGACTTTAGCCGTCCATACATTTACTGTTTGATTTGGTCACATTTTACACTTTTATTCTTTTCTCTGGTGTCCTGGGGGAAGACAATGTGACGAGGTGATGCTGACGGTACAGAAGGGTATTGTCGTTTTGTCTAAATAGATGATAGCAAACTAAATGTGTACCAACATTTATCACTTTTTCAATTTTTCTTTGAGAACAAGGCACACAAGCTCCAAAAAAAAACCTGTTTGCTGATTTTGTAAATTGCAGCTGCTGTGTAGCATCAGACTGACATCCAAGAGAAGCAGCCGAGCCACTGAAAATGATTTTTGTTGGCGAAGGAAACTCAGCTACAAAGATGGCCACGCTGTTCTCGTCCTGAATAAGCTCGACCACAAATTGCATCCGGCATCTTCTGTTGAACCTCTTAAACTACAGGGGAAACGATACCTTTGAATACGCATTTGTACGCATGTGCTTAGCTAGCAGGCTGCTGGACTAACAACGGCGTTCCACCGGCGGAAAGTTATACGGCTTCTTGTCAAACACTTTGTTGTTCATAATCTCTTCTCCCAGCAGCTAATACACCGATCATATTTCATCACACAAAGAAATGAGGAGCAAAAGACAATGCTAGCAAAGAACAGACTGCGTGGATTGCATTTTAATTAGTTAAAACATATTAAAAGTTAGTTTGAATTAGTTAGAAAACATTAAGAGTTTTAAAAATTATAGTTAGAACACATTATTAGTTAGTTTGAGTTAGTGAGAACACATTAAGTGTTAGTTTTAATTAGTAAGAACACATTATAACTTAGTTTAACTTAGTTAGAACATCTTATTAGTTAGTTTAACTTAGTTAGAACACATTAAGTGTTAGTTTCAATTAGTTAGAACACATTATTAGTTAGTTTGAGTTAGTAAGAACACATTATAAGTTAGTTTCAATTAGTGAGAACACATTATAAGTTAGTTTAACTTAGTGAGAACACATTATAAGTTAGTTTAACTTAGTGAGAACACATTATAAGTTAGTTTCCATTAGTTCACAATTGATCATCTGAAGAAGTGCTGTCCCACCATGAAATCTGAATACTTTAATATACATAGTTCTTCTGAATCTTGCCTGATTCAGTTCTTTTAAATGAGGGTAAAGTGAACGTCGGTTATCGTGATCTTTTCTCATGTTACCCACCCCTGCTCCGAATTACAGAAATGTTTCTGCAGCACATGTTATGTTATTGTTAACATTTAACATGATATTTTAACACAGTCAACTGAGAGATTACTGAGTCTTTAACTGTCTAGTATAATTAAATTGGGTAAGAGCACGCTATCTGCCCCTGTCTCCGTTCCCTCTCTCCTCCTCCTCCTCCTCCTCTTCCTCCTCCTCCTCAAATCAGTTCCACTTTGTTATTGCTGGCCTCGGGCTGTTTACCTCTTTGCTAAACTGCTTTCACAAGCATGACACCAAAGTGGCGACTTCTCAAATGTCTAATGCACCGCGCATAGACACAGTCACTGTGCGGCTCACCGTACCGCAGTCGTTGCCGTACTTATGGAATATATGCTCCGCGATCTTGTGTTTCTCACACCTTCTTAAGCCAGGAATAGTTTTCCCCCTTTTTAGAGTTAGCTGAACACTTTTGAACGGTTAGCCGGTGAATGGGGGCTCTCATGGCGGGGCAGGAGGACACAGACGGACTGTGACTGCAGCCCTGAAGGACATGAAGCGTGATCAAACCCAGGGCACGCCGTTTGCTCTGAGAACATACATGCTCATGAATGCACCACGCTTCACAAACTATTTGCTCCGAGGTTTTGAGAACAACGAAGCATATCCTGCAGTCAGGCCAGCTGGGAGTGATTTAGTGACATTAGTTAAATCCCGCTCTGCAGGCGTCTCTCCGCAGGGATAAGCTCTTAATGTAATAATAACCTTCTTTAGTGACACTCATCTCGCGTTGGCTCGTTTGATGCGGACACATCATTATCGTGTTATTTAGTTAATTAGAATAAATGCTTTAACTGTTGAGTTCAACCTCAATAGGTCTTTGTTGAGATGTGAATAGTTACAGGTGTGCAATGGTTGTATTATTACAAATTCACAGTTGTAACTTTTTCTCATATGAACTGCAAAGAAATCTCCTGCTGTGCGCCTGTCTAAATCAGGATGTCAACTATTTTAACAATCAACTCTGGTTTGTTTCTACAGCTCTCAAAACTCTCTGGCTTTCTCCACCTCTTCATATTTCATTACTAATGATAAAAAAAACCAAGGGAGAAGAGATTACATGTGATTCACAGACTGTATGTCTACCACCAGGCCATGACATGCAGCTTTCAATCAAAGCTCAACAATCAAAACAACCTTCTCTCAAACCTGCTGCTCAATAGAATGAGATTATTTTTGTGTGATTATTATTTAACCCTCCTGTTGCCTTTGGGGCCAATTTGACCCCATTCAATGTTTAACATCTCAAAGAAATGATTGGCATAATGTTTTTTTCTTCATATTTCATGAATTTTCCTAATTTATTGGAGACAACTGTGAAAACATAAAATTCACATGATGATATGTTTTCAATGTCCTGAACACAACTTGTACGCATAGGAGTTCATTGGGGTCAATTTGACCCCAGGCTGTTTTTCACTGTGTAAAACACATAAGAAATATCAACTTTTTTATTTATTTAAAGGGCTATTTAGGTCGTCAACAAACAAACTTAGGAAACAATATGAATTGTAATCATTTTCTGGAGGTTTTAAATGCACGGGTAAAAGATGTTAGTGCATTTGAAGGTAACAGGAGGGTTAAAGGAATCAACACTACTGTTATTTTACTGAGTTTGAAAGAAAACCAATAAGAGATGCATTCAAAAGACTTCTTTTTATTGCTGTCGTTTAACGCAAATAAGATACAGCACAGAGTAAGTGGCAATAAGTTACCAGATACCAGTGGTGGTGAGCCCCTTCCCTTTCATGCTGTGTCTGTCTTTACTCCCCTGTTGTCTGCGTTCTGGAGGTATGTAATTATGGTTTTAAAAGGTTGGAGCCAGACCTTCCGCAGGGCACAGCGTGGGAACAAAGCAGACACGAGGCCGGGGAGCACAGCGGCTTCCCGGGAGCGAGATAGACATTTAGGGACAGTCATCCTCCTCAAATAAAAATCCGTGGAGTATACTCAGTGGTCTGAGTCACATCCTCTGACTGCGCTGAGGTTTGAAGAATGTGTAATGAGCAACTTTGCAATCTGGCATGAATGGAGTTAGTTATAGTAGCTGCAGTTGATGAAGGATCCCTCACATTTTTTTCAGGGATTGTTGGTATTAAATATTAAAAAGGCACTTTATGACATCAGGATAGGCTTATAAATATCCTGCTTTGTGTACGAAACTTTTTGTTTTTTAAATATATATTATGTGTGAGGTGCTACTTATTATTATCTTTCTCTTCCATAACTTAAAGCTCATAGTTGGGAAACATGTGGGGCAGTGTGTTAATGCTGGGATATTTATTTCTTTGATGACTCTCCAGATTTTCAATCGTAAAGGTACAAAAAAACTTAAGATTTTAGGACCAATTGGAAAACAGCAGTGCTGTAAACCAAGTCTGCATGTGAAGACAGCCCTGGAAGCAGTGCTCCAATTAGTTGTTGATAAATGATGAAAACCAAAGATTAAGTAATAATTTTAATTGCTGTGTCAGTCAGTGGGGTTTGACCTTCTTTGTCACCACGGAGTCTGTAATTATCCTTTAACTGTGTACAAAGAAACCATTTTATATGTGAAGTACGAACGTACGTGGATGCATAACAATGAGGCATGAATCCCTAAGATGTATTAATCTTTAAATACATGTACTAAGATGTTATTACATGTATGAACG
Organism: Liparis tanakae; assembly: GCA_036178185.1. Classification (NCBI taxonomy): domain Eukaryota; kingdom Metazoa; phylum Chordata; class Actinopteri; order Perciformes; family Liparidae; genus Liparis; species Liparis tanakae. The sequence continues at coordinate 19,136,966 of CM070100.1, forward strand.
TGAAAATATGAGTGTTCTGTCAACAGATCTGTTTTGCGAAAAAAACCAAAGCAGAATGGGGACTAAAAAGTTTCATCTGCCGACATAACTGAGCAAAGAGAGCACATGTTTCTTTAATAAGGATGAAAGCGTGGTGCTCTTGTAACCGGATCTCTTTGTAGCGAGCAGCTTTCCATCAAGGAACAGCAGGATCCTCTCTTTAACCCAGGAGCATCGGGACAGATGGGGCTGGGACACGCAAACCCACTCAGACATATTCAGAGCAGCGCAAGAAGATGTACACTACCGTTCAAAAGTTTGGGGTCACTTAGAAATGTCCACATTTTTAAAAAAAAAGCACTTTTTCTTTTAATGAAGATAACATTCAATTAATGAGAAATACACTCAATACATAGTTAATGTGGTAAATGACTATTCTAGGTAGAAACATGAAAACCTCTACATAGGTGTATAGAGGCCCATCTCCAGTTCTAATGGTATATTGTGTTATTGCCTTAGAAGACTAACCGAGGGGTAGAAAACCCTTGAAAACCATTTTAATCTTAGCACAGCTGAAAACAGTTATGCTGGTGAGAGAAGATATAAAACTGGCCTTCCTTTGAGCCAGAAGTTTGAAGAACATAATTAATATTTCAAATTAAAATGATTATGTCTAACTTTGTCAATGTCTTGAATATATTTTATATTCATTTTTCATTTCATTTGATAAATAAATGTGTGAATTTTCATGGAAAACACCACATTGTCTGGGTGAGTGACCCCAAACTTTTGAACGGTCGTGTATGCGATCGCATGGATACGATACGCTGCGCATATCCTGAGAAGAACATCTGTAACACCTGTATTCGCCGTCGCTCCTCGCTGTCGTCATGACAGCGGTTCACAGGATGCGCTCCCCGCTGAGTGCACGGAGGATGAATTCTGTGGTGCTGGGGGTCAAAGGTTAGAGGTTAGGGGGTACTCCAGCTGGCAGCCAGGGCCGCGGTGGACTCCAGCGAGGAGGCATTCAGCGGCCGGAGCGGGAGGGGCAGAGGTTGAGGCCGACGAGGGGAAGGGACAGAAGATGCTTCTCTTTGATGTGCCACACCCTCGAGGCCTTCCTTGCCCTTTCTGGCATGAGTAAACTTTCAGATGTTAGAAAAAGCAGACGACACACATGTAGCATTAACCTCTGTACCTCTCAACGTTAAATATGTGATTATAAACATTAGATGACATGTGAACGTTCCTAACAGCTCTACTGAGTTTTATAGAGAGCTTTAAGCTCATTGTTTTGGTTTCTGTTTTTTTTACTCCACGGCACACATCTGTTTCCAGCTGAAAAACTTTAAAACCCCGTCGGCGCAGCGCTAGACACAAAAACAGACCGTAGGGAACATTTAAAGTCCGATTTCTCTCAGGAGTTGGTAGAGACCAACGATCGTCCATAATGTGCTGAGGTGGGCAAAAACAAAACTTCAGAAGATTGCTAATATTTGTAGGTATTTGCTGGATGTGCAGACTCGTGCTTCAGCTGCAGATAAAGTAGCTGTATCTTTAAATGCATGTTAGTAGTCAAGTCTCTGCAGTTTCCTTGTTTATCCTGTCGGGATTAGAACTCCAAATTAATGAGCCACATGTGCCAAGTGCTGGCATTACGTGTGCTTCATTTAAAGAGTTTTCCAAAACTTTAGTTCTCCTCGAGTGGAAAATGTGTTTAATGAGAAGCGTCCAAAATACTGTAAATAGCCATTAAACTTACTTTAACAGCTCCCACATGAGTTTAACAGGGATGTTATTGTGTGTGTGTGTGTGTGTGTGTGAGAGAGAGAGAGAGAGAGAGAGAGAGAGAGAGAAAGAATGGGAGTCTCTATTATAATAGTCTATAATATAATCCGTCCATGGTTGACATTGTCAACGCACTATAATGGCTGTGTGTCACCTCAAACAGCCAGCCTCACTAATGGCCATCTTTCACACAGATCAGCTTTTTTCAGATTAGCTGCCCTGATCACAAAGGTCACCCATATTCCTCCGTGTCTCCTCTCAGCCGGACAAAGAGCCCCCCAGTCTTCTGTCATCGGTTACATAACAGCGAGAGGGGAGCGTTCCTCTTCCTCCCGCGTGGCTGTGCGGGTCCTGGTCGACCTCCCCTCGTCTGCCTCGGCTGTCATCGGAGCTATTGTCGCTGGAAATGTGTCTCAGGCATTACCTGTGGAGCCGGAGAGTCAAGTGGCTCTGAGCCTCAGACTGACTGGCTCATCCCCGCCCTCGCTTTGCCCCCCCCCCTGCGGAGACATTGGGTGATGCATCAGCAGTGGAACATGTTCACAGTAGCGTTAAGAACTGAAGCGCTACCCCTTCTACAGATGAGTGGTACAAGGGGATTTGGGAAGTTCTCCCTTTGGAAAGGTTGACCCACACCCTCCATGACAATGTCAAGGGATTTGTCAAAATATGGAAACCAGTCTTGGTGGACATTGCTGTGGCAGATTAAAAACATTGGTACTGATGCTGACTTGATTTGATTTGATGATGTAACCTTAAATATATACATATACTGTTGATGTGTGAATGTCTAATGTGCTGTGGTTTTTCTAATTATTTTGTATCCATTATCTATTTATGTTTGTGCCTGTTTTTGGTTGTTCTTTACCCTTTTATTTCTCTTTTCATGTCCTGTCTTGCTAATTTGTAAAATCAAAATAAATATATAAATTTAAAAAGAGCTGAAGTGCTGCATGCAACTGTTGAGCAGATGCATCACTAATTGTTCCAGTGGCCGCTTCACGAGTCTGACCGCTCCCCCGTCCGCCGGCCCGTCCTCACAACGCCTCTTGTCCGCCTCCACGGAGGTCCGTCCCCCAGCCCTCTAATTGGTGTGGTTAAACCCTATCGTGAAATATCTAATGTGTGTTTAATGGGTACAAGTGAAGCATCAATTAAGTTAATTGTAGATCATTGAGTTAATTTGAGTAATTTAGAAAACCCTAGCTTTCCTAAATGTTGTGAGTGCGGCTGAGACGTGACGGAGGACTGGGAGTAAAGACAGAGGGGTGGTTAGCCTCAAGTACAGCCCTGCGCTCTTTGACAACCTTTATGGGATTTACTGATGACGGCGGTAATGAGGAGGTTTGGGCGCTGATGGTTGTTTTAGTGGCGGAGATGTGACGTTTCAGTCTGCATGTTCATTTTCCGGTTCCACACAGAAATGTAGTGCGGGTTGAGGTTTAGCGTGGAGTCTGATGTCTTAGCTGATTTTTACCTTCCCATTTAAAATGCGGAAGGTAATGTTTTGATCGCCGCGTATTTGTGTGCGCGTGTGTGTGCGTGCGTGCGTGTTATTCGCATAAGTAAAAAAGTATTAAACCGAATGAAATTGTGTTGGATGATTGGTTATTATCTGGGGAGCATTTGATTAGATTTCGGGATCGATCGGGTCAAATGTCAAGGTCAAGGTCATGAGAAGGTCAAAAATCTTCTTTTTTGGATTTCTATCCAATTGGCATGCAACTGATGCCAACATTGTTGGGACTCAGCCAGCCGGGGTCCCACGGCAGCCCGATCGCACGGAGACACCCGGTACTTCGGAGAGCGCTGCCAGAAACTTGCGCACCTGGCGACGAGGACGAGCCGGGCGCGCTCCGGTGCACACCTGAAGACACTCGGCTCACGCCTCGTTAGCCGGGGAGTTAAATAGCAGGACTGCCAGCAGCTCGTTCGTTCTAGAAGCTCAAGAGGAGAGATCATACAACCCTGGAGTTTTTTGGGTCTGAGTTTTTGTATTGTATGGATTATGGATTACCTGAGATTTTGTTTGCTTGTTTTTTCCACTGCCAATTAAGGAGGCAGTTTTTCTTTTGTTTCCCGGACGTTCCGCTCCCTTGGTTTTTCTAATAAATTAAGCCGTGTTTTTGAAAAAAATACTTTTCAAAATAAAAGCACGGGATCTCTTTTCTTACATAAAAAATAAAAAAAGAAAAGGCAATCATGGCTTTCAAGCCGCTGCGGGCGTGGCGGCAGCATCCGGCCCTGCGGGCTTTGTGCTCGACTTCAAAATAAAAGCACAGGAATTATTTTTTTTATTTATTTATTTTTTAAGAAAGGCGATCAGGTTTGTCAAGGCGCCGCGGGTGTGGCGTGTAAGCATCCGGCCCGTGGGCCTTGTGTTTGATTAAAGAATTACCTTCAAAATAAAAGCATGTTTTTCAAGCCACCGTGGACGTGGCGGGCAGCATCCGGCCCGCGGATGGTCTTCCAATTATTACACATATTTTAATATTATTACAATTATGACTAATAAATTAAACATTAAAATGTTTACTAATATTTTAATATTATTAAAAACAATACTATTAACATTATTTCGAAATGATAAGCAGCAAACCTTCACATCTGCGGAGCTGGAACTGTCATGTCTGGTAAGGTGCCCTGTGAGAGCAATGCACAGCGGTGGAAATGAGCTCATGCACTAAATGACTAAAAGCTTATGTGGCCGACCCGGCTGCATCAACAAAGCACATATGAGCTTGAATAACAACACACACAGAGGGATGCATAGTGACTTCATTCTGTGCACAGGTAGACATTACATTATTTTACATAGCATAGGTGTTTGGGGCTGCACGTGGTGTAGCGAACTCTAAATTGCCTGTGAGTGTGAATCTCTCAGCTCCAGCACACCCAAATAGGAAAAGAGGTTTATATAGTTGCTGTAATATTATCAAGATTGTTCCCTTTTTTAAATGGGAACATTCAGTTAGACCAGGGGTCGACAACCCAAAATGTTGAAAGAGCCATATTGGACCTAAAAAAACGAAAGGAAAAAATACGCCTGGAGCCGCAAAAAATTAAAAGCCTTATAATGAAGACAACACATGCTATATGTATCTATATTAGCCTACTATCAAAATGACTAAGTTGGCTACAAATACATAATGAGCCTTCATGATTAAATGTTTATTTTTCCTGCGGTGCATCCTGTAGAATAATGCACCACGTGACTACTCTGTTGTGTGACGCCTCCTCCAGTTTAACCATGTCACCTCCGATACGACAGGTGGCGCTGTTTTCATTACAACTCCAGGGCTCAAGTTTTGAAGAGATTGGTTCATTGGTTGCTGGATTAAAAGTTACCCAGATACAACATAGTTTTTTTCTCATTGGCTGTTGTGTAGCCCCTTTCTTTGTTTTGATTGGCTGATAACCGTCACCTCACAGCGGACCTCCAGTGAGCGTTTGATTTCTCCACCGTAAGCGCAGCTCATGTTGGTGCTGCGGCACATTAAAACATGAAATAGCCGAGAGTTGTTTTCAGCGTGAGAAATACGATGTGTGGCGGGAGTTAAAACCGACATGCGTGAGTCTCACGCTCAATGCGTGACACTTAAGAGCCCTGCAACTCGTTGCGATGCTCGTGGCGATACTCGTTGCGCTTGCGTGCGCATGGGCAAAGACGCAAAGTCCGGTTCCTAATCCAATTCACTGTAACGGCCGCGATAGTCGGATTAACAACCGGATAAAAACGTTGAATCCTCTGTTCTCCTCAGTTATTTTTCTCTTTTCCCTTTGGGTCCATGGCCCATCACACAGCCGCCGGTAGTATAAAACAGCAGGGCGGGACGCCGGGCAGCCGCCCTGCTGATAGAAACGTGTCGCAGGCTATGACGCAAATCTTCTTTGCCAGAAATGTGGAAATTTTACATTTATTCTACACATTTTTACAACATTGGAAAACGTTAAGAATGTTTGTGTCATGTTTGTCCTCCTACAGAAACCATAGTAAAACAAAATGTATATTTCACTCCCCCATCTTTTTCCATTTTCAAACATTTTTGAAAAAGCTCCAGGGAGCCACTAGGCAGCGCTAAAGAGCCGCATGCGGCTCTAGAGCCGCAGGTTGCCGACCCCTGAGTTAGGCGGTTTTCCTTAGTTAATCGCTGCAAGCTGCAGCATTGGATACATGTTTACGGACATAAATCACGACTTAGTGCTGCATTTAAATAGTTACAGAAAAGCCATTTATTCTTGGATTTCTCCGCATATTTTGCGCAATAACATTGTGTGACTGTGTACGTGTTTTACAGTTTATCGGCAGCGATCATTACCTGCTGACAACTCCCTTTATCGGCTGCCCTCTCATTTTACAAAAAGACATACACATGATGCATATGTGTTTGTACTCTGCAGCAGCACACATCTAACCGAAAGTATGCACTCTAGCGTGACCGGAGAAGGGGAAACATTGCTCACACACTTGGCAGATGAAACTAACTCTGAATGCTGCTAGAGGTGACAGTGCATAATATGCACAAACCACATATAACAAGTTAATAATCGCCACATCATTTGCAGCCAATTAGAAAGAAGAGAAGCTGAGAATGACACTACATAAAGTTCTTCACCGCTAAGAGCTGTCACCTCATCCCATGGGATACAATAACATATAAATGTACTTGGTTTTTAGTGTATGAGGTTGTCAAAGGGATAAACGCCCATGTTGATATTACATTTATTTGAATCTTGCGAGTTTAAGTGGGGAAAAAACCCAGATACATTGGTCTGACATGCATTTTGTGAAAGACACCTCTATCTTTTCTTGCCTAAGTAAGATGAGAAAATCGCTGTAAATGTCATAACTGTATGATCACAGTTCTGCTGAGCCTGCAGCCGCTTGGCTGGGCTCAGCATCAAGACACGAGAGGAAGAGGTCGCCTGGCTCTGTAAAAGAAAAAGAAAGCAACACTTAAACTCACCAATTCAGAAGTTATATTTAAAAAAGGCCTCTTAATGCACTGAATGTAACGTGCTCTGAAAGACGACCTCTCCTAACTTTTCTACGAGCAGTTTTAAGGCTTTTGAACTCTCCGACACTCCATCGCCTTAGTGGAGCGACCGCGACACAACTTACTCCGATGGAAAAGCGACCCGTTGCCGACCAGAAGTTGGTAAAACCACAGACAAGCGTGTTTTCCTGTCCGCCTTTGAGGCCGTCAGAAGTTCAGGGACAGAGTCCTGCGGTTCATCTGTTCTGGTAGCCGACGGGCCTCTGGCCTTCACATGATTCACTGATGTGTGTGTGGGACACGGGGGGGGGGGGGTCATTGGTGGAAGCTTCAGCACACTGTATCCATCAAACCTCACTTTCGAGACTTGGAGTAGCGGGACGTCTTCTCCTAGGGTTGTGGTTTCTGGGAGACCGACAAAGCATTTCCTTAATGGCTCAACTCATACTCCTCCACGTCAGTTTTACAGCCAGTAGCCGCAGTGTTTTAATAATTATCTACGTAAAGTCATCCTAATTTAAAAGAAAAAATAAACCAGACAAGAATGTCCTGTCCGTATACTGACTATCGTGAAGATGGCCAGTGTGTGTTGGCTCAGGAGACTTTATTCGGGTAGAAGACAGCAGACCAGTGACCTGGGGGGGGGGGGGGGGGGGGGGGGGGGACGTCAGACTGGTACATATGGATCTGATAGAGGGCAGATAATCAGCAGACGCACTGGAGCCATCTCAGGAACCCAGCAGGAAGTGTGTGTGTGTGTGTGTCTGGCCCTGTTCTCCTGTGTGTGTGTGTGTGTGTGTGTGTGTGTGTGTGTGTGTGTGTGTGTGTGTGTGTGTGTGTGTGTGTGTGTGTGTGTGTGTGTGTGTGTCTGGCCCTGTTTTACTGTGTATGTGTGTGTGTGTGTCTGGCCCTGTTCTACTGTGTATGTATGTGTGTGTGTGTTTGTGTTTGTGTGTGTGTGTGTGTGTGTGTGTGTGTAGGTGTGTGTGTGTGTGCGTCTGGCCCTGTTTTGCTGTGTGTGTGTGTGTGTGTGTGTGTGTGTGTGTGTCTGGCCCTGTTCTACTGTGTGTGTGTGTGTGTGTGTGTGTGTGTGTGTGCCTGGCCCTGTTCTACTGTGTGTGTGTGTGTGTGTGTGTGTGTGTGTGTGCGCGTGTGTGTGTGTGTGTATGTGTGTGTGTATGTGTCTGGCCCTGTTCTACTGTGTATGAGTGTGTGTGTGTGTGTGTGTGTGGGTGTGTGTGTGTGTGAGTGTGTGGTGTATGTGTGTGTGTGTGTGTGTGTGTGTGTATCTGTGTGTGTGTGTCTGGCCCTGTTCTACTGTGTATGAGTGTGTGTGTGTGTGTGTGTGTGTGAGTGTGTGTATGTGTGTGTGTGTGTGAGTATGTGGTGTATGTGTGTGTGTGTGTATCTGTGTGTGTGTGTCTGGCCCTGTTCTACTGTGTGTGTGTGTGTATGTGTCTGGCCCTGTTCTACTGTGTATGAGTGTGTGTGTGTGTGTGTGTGTGTGTGTGTGTGTGTGTGTGTGTGTGTGTGTGTGTGTGTGTGTGTGTGTGTGTGTGTGTGGACTCCTGTTGTCTGAACCCATATGTTAACTTAATGACTCGTACTGTATGAACAGGGGATAATAAGCAGTGAGTTCTCACAGCCGTAACGGCCTCTGAAGAAATGCTCCCAACACGAGCTGCGTTGAACTGAAACAAAATCACATTCTTTCAGGCTGTATATGTTATACGTATGATTAGTTTAAATGTGTTTATGGCTGTGTAATGTAACTTACAGATGTTTATCAGGATCTAAATGTTCTTTGTTTTTGTCACATATCAGAAAAATGGATTCATAGAGTAAGTTTTAATTATTATTCCTTGCATAAGTCCAAACGCTTTTTGAGTCTGAACTGGTGAGCTTCACAGCGTGATAGGATCTTGGCATGGGTGTAATTTTGGCTGACACATTATCAACAGTTGCTTCAGTAAGCGTTGTGGCTGGCACTCACATCACAGAGCGATGGTCTGCCTTCAGACTGTCCTCCTGCAGGGGGAGACGATTCAGAGGGTAATTTGTCTTTAGGAATGATTGAAGCTGCACGCAGGAAGGAGTCCATCTGAGATCCTTCCTGTGGAAGTAAGCCAAGCTTGGGTAATATGTGCATTGCTGCCTCGTGGTTACATTACTTGTGTACATTATTTGACTTTAAAGGGGACATATTATGAAAATTCCACTTTTTTAGTGCTTCTATACGTAAATGTGGGTATCTGGCATGTTTCCGTAATAAAACAACTCACGCGGCTTGTTGTGGTTCCTCTATGTCAGAAACGATATACTCGAGCGCGTCGATTGGGATCACCACCAACGTCTACGTAGATTTTGGCATTGGAACCCCCCCACCACCACTCGACCCCCCAGTTTAGAGACGGTTCAGTGACCAGACGTCCGGTTTTCCCCGGACATGTCCTGTTTTTGAGACCTAAAAAATGTGTCCGGCAGGGATTCCAAGGAACTATATGAACTTGTGGAAACTTCCTCCTCCTCCTCCTTCACACACACTTTAACATACACTTTAACTTAAATACACATGTCACTTGAAACATACACTTAGACACTTTTAACGTTATTTGTTGTCCGGGTACTTTATCTTTATCTTATCTTGTATTTAAGTTTATGTTGATTGTTGTTTGTCATGTCTAATGTTGCACCTTCTGGCAAAATAAAATCCTTGTTTGTGTAAACATTCCTGGCAATAAAAGTTTCTGATTCCGATTCTGATTCTGATTCTGAAAAATTGGCATAATATGTCCCCTTTAATATAAATATATATATTTTTTTTCAAGTAATCCCTTCTTCTGAATAAGTAATTGACCAGTTAACGTCCGTATAAAACATCCCAAAACCCTCTATTTTAATAACAGTAGAAGTAGAATTTGTATGATGCCTTTGTGTTGTCAACAAATAATAAGTCACATTGAGCCTCTAAAGCACGAGTACGAGTCAACTCCTGCAACAACACAAAACAGGAAGTCAAGATTATTCTTGTATTATTAAAAACTTTATTTAATCAGGCAAGTCTCTCTGAGATTGAGATCTAACATCAGAGAATGTACCTTTTTTTCAATGGGTAACAATTTATTTGACCCCCTCTTTGTAGCTTTTATAAACAGTATAAAACCATGTAATAATATATATATATATGTGTGTGTGTGTGTGTGTGTGTGTGTGTATGTCTGCATAGGCAAAGTTATAATTGCTGACAACATACTGAACCACTACAAATGCTGCTTAGCACTACATTACAGAGGGTTTTGATGCCCACATAGTGCAGAAACAACAAATAAATGATATTTGCACCGTAGGTACATTGAGTCCAGGTAATCTGGACAACCTCATTAACTTAATTGGAGGAACTTTGGATAAAGATAAAGTTTGTCTCCTGATAAAATATCTCAACCTCACGCTTTAAGGCCACAGGGCGTGATGCCAAACTGATCACTGATGCTGACATGCAAGATTAATGTAGTAGTAAAACTGGTTAAATCTATTACAACAGTAAATAATTCATGCAATGCCGTATATCAGAAACAAGTTATCTTTCAATCACAGTAAAATAACCATGGAAAGCTCAACTAGAAGCGGCATTAATCTTATTAAAGACAGATATATAACACTACCGTTCAAAAGTTTGGGGTCACTTAGAAATGTCCATATTTTTTAAAGAAAAGCACCTTTTTTAATGAAGATAACATTTAATTAATGAGAAATACACTCTCTACATAGTTAATGTGGTAAATGACTATTCTCTGTTTTTTAATGAAGTCTCTAGAGGCCCATCTCCAGTGTTCTAATTGTACATTGTGTTATCGCCTTAGAAGACTAACGGAGGGGTAGAAAACTCTTGAAAAACATGTTTATGTTAGCGCAGCTGAAAACAGTTATGCTGGTGAGAGAAGATATAAAACTGGCCTGCCTATATATATTTTATATTCATTTTGCATTTCATTTGATAAATACATGTGGGAGTTTTCATGGAAAACACCACATTGTCTGGGTGGGTGACCCCAAACTTTTGATTGGTAGTGTATAGTTAAACGTTAAACTCTTATTATACTTGATGACAGAAGGAGGAACGGAGTTGCAATCAGCCGTTGTCACAGAGACACTCAGGTACAAAGGTCAAGACAACACCATTCATTTATTGGTGGACCTTTGGTCCTTCATCTTCACAGAAGGTGGAGGGGAGACGATTTGTTCAGATCGAAGGCGTTGGGCAGAAAGCAGTCAACATGTTCAGGTAAGTAAACAGAAAATCTCTTCAGAGGGTTTCTGACTTTGATTGTCAGCCTGGTTCTAAAGACTGATTGGTTTGTTTCTTTGACTGGATCTGTTGTGTAACATCTGTCAGTCTGTATGGATGTTAATCCAGAGTCTCTTCATGTTTAGGTTTTCTCTGATAATCTGTGTCTATCTGATATTTGGCATCACTGCAAAGCCATACAAACCCTGGGTATGTATATGTTGCTGTCCACTGTATTCCACTGTCGACTCCACAGCTACAAATCATCAGAATCAGAATCAGAATGTTATTTATTGCCAAGTAGGTTTACACCTACCTGGAATATTTATAATATATAATATATCATATTTAATATTAATATATAATATAATATATAATATTTATATAATTCATAATATTTATATAATTCATAATATTCATATAATTAATTATGCCTGATGAATATCTACTTTTTGGACATCAGTCATGCAATATTTGTATATCTATTCTCTAATATATTATATATTATATATATTCTCTTTTCTCAGAACAAACTCACAGATGGAGCATTCCAGGATACGGTTGTGTAAGTTGTAGTTTCCTTAAACTAAACCTAAAGAAGGTAATCGTCTCCTGGATTAAGGAAATGCAGATTTCGATTGTTTTTCTATTTTTCGCAGGTCCTTAGATAACAAATTAAAGATGTCGTGGAAAGTGGAAGCGGTGCCTCCCGAGGACGTGGATGAGACTCGCTATGACATCGACCCTCGCATGATGATTTGGAAGAGCATGACAGCCAGCGGAGAGGACAGAAAGTACCAGAAGGCCGAAGAAGACTTGGATGAGCTGTACCATCCTTCGCTGGACAATCTCCTCAATGACCGGATCCAAAACATGGATGCCCTCCCCGCTGACGACATCCGGGCAGCACCCTGGCAGGAAGACTCCCACATCAAGAACCATCAGAAAAACGAGGAGGATGAAGACGAGATCGACCCCGGTTTCAGGAAGCCGGCCTACGACGAGCCCGAGCAGGACTGGGATGAAGTCTACCACAAAGCGAGGGAGGAGCTGGACGTATATCTGGCTCCACTAGTGGCCGGATACGAAGCTGGCCCAAAGGTCCGCGTAGCACACTCCGAACCAGAGAAGGACGAGGACGCGCTGTATCACCGTGACGACCAGGGTTCAGAAGATGGAGCTGCTGAGCCGTGAGGTCATGGATTAAAGCGAGGAGGAGGACGTGGACCACAAAGACCCCCATACGCTCGCCCCTTACCAAGATGATCCCGAGGTTGTCGTTGTTGTACCATCCCAGAGGAAACACCGCCAACCGGAGGACGATCCGGACGACCTCTACTACCAGTGTAGATCCCTACCATTTCAGATCAGACACATAGCTGATACACGGGGTTAAGTTAAGTTAATTAATAAATTAGTGTAATTTCATATCATAAAACTTCAGAAAAAATAAACATCTAAATCTGTTGATAAAAGACTTCATGTGTTTTATTTATTGGAATGCATGTTGAGAACAGACGATAATTGCAAGACTACAAAGTAATTTCTGCGACATTTAAACTGGAGATCGTATTTTACTGTGTGTGTGTGTGTGTGTGTGTGTGTGTGTGTGTGTGTGTGTGTGTGTGTGTGTGTGTGTGTGTGTGTGTGTGTGTGTGTGTGTGTGTGTGTGTGTGTGTGTTAGTCACTGTAGCAGCTCAGGAGGGATGACCCCTTTCTTCAGTATCAGATTACCATAAAGAGCTGTTTCCCTGAGTAGACAGAGCAGAGGAAACAATACAAGATGTAACTTTAAAGACATATTTGAAATAAGCCTTTTTTTTTAAAGAAACTTGTAAGAATTCTGTTGTACAAATCCTAATCTCTCATTATTCAGATGTTATTTGAGAAAAAAGAATAGCCTGGTTCCAAACTTTTGAATCGCTGCCTATATATGAAACAAAATGCCAATTCAGTCATCAAGCATTACAACTTATAAAGAAACTCATTTTGCAGACACAAAATGAAAGATTTACGTTTAATCACATGAAGGCAGACGAAATACCCACCCGGTTGCCACAACAGCGAAGGCTTTCTTGGCTCGCTCGTAGAAAGCAAACCTCTCCACCTTCTCAAGAGGAGACTATATGCGAGCAGAAATAAACACACAGAGGGTCAAACGTCACAGAAACACGTTGTGTTACTCACAGAGGCCGTTAACCAAGGGATGGACACGCCCCTTTACCTGAGACCCCGCCTGAGCCAGGAGCTGCGTGTAGGCGCCCCACACAGGGGCCGACAACCCGCTCTGCTTGTCAGCGTCGACCAGATCCATGACTGCGGCCTAGAGGAGCACGTGAGCACAGATGCAGCCAATGAAAAGAAATAAAACAAAAGGAACCACCGAAAAATGCATCACTGGTTTTAAGATAGCCGTGGGTCCTGTACCGGAGAAGGGACATAGGTGTCAAGGGGCAAGAGCTTCAAAATGGCCTCCAGAAGCAGTGGTATTCCCAAACCTACGTACGGATCAGAAGCGGTTAATAAAACACACAACATTTTTTATTTCCAGATATATGTTTTAGTTTGTCATACCATCTGCTCTGATCTCCTTTGGACCACAAGCACAAATGGAAGATGATGGGAAGTTAGCATCGGCAAGAACTGAAGGAAAGAAAGATAAACACTGCGTGTTATACCGAGTCTTTTGACAGTTTACAGGTCAATTATCAGGGTTCTTACACATGTTGAACAATGGATTTCCAGGACTTCTCCATGACTTTAAACCAAATTTCCATAACCAAACTGAAATCTCGGTTTATACATGAAAAAGTGAGAAAATTTAGCATTTAAACAATGTGAATTCCAAAGCATACAGCATACATTTAATGAAACAAATGAATAAGAGACAATATTTTATTTAAAGAATAAACATTTGCTTCCCGAGCTATGGCCATCGAACTTTCCAGTTAAGGTGCGTTCACTTGCAACGCGGAAAAAAAAGAAAATTGCGCCGCCAGTATGAGAGCGTACGCCGGCTTATATTTTGAGTCTTTCTTTCTAAAACATTCATTATTTAAAACTCGGCGAAAATGAACAAGTGAATATAACACATTTCCATGACTTTTCCAAAACGTTTGTGATTTAATTTTTTTTCATGACTTTTCCAGGCCTGGAAATGACCATTTTAAAATTGCATGGCTTTTCCAGGTTTTCCATGACCGTACGAACCTTGAATTATGACGCGAGTCCTTCTCTGTGACTCTTTGCACTGGTGTTGACTCGGATTAGCCTTCTGCCCTGCAGCTGCGCGGTCTGGAGGAGACCTAGGTTATGTATCTGTGATTAAATATCATACCCAGTTCATCCCCGTGGCCCATTTTAGCGAGAGCATACAGCAGTTCCGGAGATAAAGCTGCGGGGATCCCTTTCAGGACGACCATGCTGACGGCGACAGAGATGATGGGAATGCAGCGAAGCGAGAGCATTCACTCCACCTTACTTCCGGGTTTGTTTAGGCAAGACATGCGCGCATGTTTGCACTTCCGGTTATTTGGTGACACGGTTGACTCGAGGATTTACTTGTTTCTTGAGTTAAACTTGAAAAGTGTAATATTAATAGAGATTAAATACAAATTTTGAGGCAAATCATTTGTTAAATTTATACAGCGGGAAAACTTTTGAAAATATTGTAGTGTTTATTGCAATCTGCAATTATTATTTTGGTTTGACGTCTGCCTCTCGGGACTATATTAGATTAGATTAGATTAGATTCAACTTTATTGTCATTACATAAAGTACAAGTCTTGGTGCAACGAGATGCAGTTAGCATATAGTGCAAAGCAGAAGAGTGCAGAGTATGTGCAAGTGGTAATTCTGTTTGGGAATTGTAACCTACAATGATATGTTTGGTTACATTCCTTAAATAGGGTCTGTGGTTAACAGGATATATTTTGTACAACATTAAATATGTCAGAAATAAAATGTTGAAGCTTGTATGTCTTTAAAGCCTGGTTGTGTATATTTGACCCTATATGTGGTGGAGATTGTTGCAGCCAATGATCTCTTTTTACTTGTGCTAATTGTGTTCACGCTTTATTAAAGTGTGATGTGGAGATTATCTTGCTGAAAAAAAGTATTGATGCCCCATAGTTTATTGCCTGCAATAATCAAAAATCCCAAATGCCTGACTTCCGGGATTGACCTATACAAATACGTCATCCCTGCAGCACCATATACTCTTATATAATTGGTTTAAATCAACACAGTTGTCAGTAGGCAATCCTATGTTTAACATGCATACATATATTAGTTATTTTTATTTTCTTAAATATATGAAATATGCCTTATATTTATGTTATGAATTCAATGAATTATCTCAAAAAACGTTAAGTCACTTTAACAACTATATCTAATGACATGGAAGCTTATCAAGCATATAGGGTTCTGTCACGAGACCGACAAACTTCCTCTTTGGTTCGTTTTGTGCTGTTCCTACCACCCTTGGGTGGGCATAATTTAAAGCAGACACCGATGATCGTGTTATTTCGTCACGGTCCCTGGTGCCAAGAATGTGAGAGAATGAAAATATTTGTCGGGTGAAATCCACCCTGCATGTTTCATCTGTGAAACTCAGCTGGATGGCAGAAAAGTGCTGAGGAATTATTTCCATGACCGCAGGTTCTAAAAAAACAAGAAGTAAAACGCAAAAGATCTGGTTATAAAAATGGCTTTCATAAAAATCAAGTCACAGCATTGAGCCTTGGGTGCTTGTGGTTTTATAGCCTTTTACAGCTGCTGTTAATAATCAACAGGATATCCTTGTTGGAAGCCTACTTTATTGCTCATTTTTAATCTGTAAATATTAGCTGAATGTTCATATTATTTCTGCATTGCAAATCTGATATTATGAACTTTCATTTTGCGTTATCTTAGAACATCTCAAGGCATAGATTGCGTGTAATGTTGAACTTTAAAATAATATATATTTAATTGTGCAGGAACGAATCAGCCCATATCACAGAGCTGCACATTTAACTTTCATTTTCGTATTATTTTATCCTCACCTGAAAGAGAACGCACCATGCAGTTCTGACATTTAACACAGGGGGGAGCGTCACTGCAGGACGCGCAGGTCGGTACAGGTGCGCTGCAGGTGACATCCGAGGGAAAGTGTCAACAAGTGGCCCGAGCGAGTCACTGGCTGCCAGATTCTGACTGGGACCAGAGCTCAAAGCTGCTCTGCCCCGGGGAGCACATGGCAACCGGTCAATAGATGAAAAGCAAAGTCGCATGGATTATATTTATCACACGGCCGAAACAAGTTTTCATCTTTCTTTGAACCATCACTAGTTTATATATCAATACGGAATATCATAATAATTTGCTTTCTTGAATTAAAATAACTTTTTAACCGGCTTTGCTTTGAATTCTGCACATATCATGTGAGTCTCAAGTTGGTATTTGAATAGATCGATGAAAAGCAACACCAAAAAATATTCTGATGAAAAAAGTTAAATTCACCATGACTGAGTAGCACGGAGGCAGTGCCGTTTAAGAATATGAGAGGGAAGGGAGGTTGCAGGACGGGAGAAAAGGCCCATGCAGGAGCCAGGCCTGTCTGCCAGCATGAAAGCCCCTTTCTCCCTCTCTGGAACCATGCTGCTCGCTCTTTATTCCGACTGCTTTAAATGAGTTTATCACGCTATGAGGGTCTGCACTGCCAAAATGTAACGTTTTGCCCCCTTTATCAGTGTGGAGACACTCAATTGAGTCTACATTTATTATTTTGACCTTTTGGTAGTCTCAAAGAGGAGCTTCTTTTCGGTCCCTCTACGCAGACTTTTGTGCTTCCCCGCGGAGTGAGAAGACGAGTTTTGTTTCTTCTCCTTTTAAAAAGTTTGGTTCCAGGGGGCTGACAAGAAAGCAAGCTCCAGGGGAATATTGAATGAAAATAAAAATCAATTAGGCCATGCCCTTGTGAATATGTGGGGCGCCGCCGTGTGAAGATCAGAGAGAGAAAAAGGTGCTTTGCGGTGATTGGCGCGGCGGAAGAAAGCGCACACTAACCACATTTGTTCTGGTGCGGATTTTTTCCAAGTCAAAATCATCGTTTTTAGACTTTTTTTAAGACAATTTATGACTATTTTTAGACTAACTATAGAAATATCAATATTATGTTCTAAAAGGCACACGTGAACTTTTTCTCAAAATCCTTACAGATGTAACATTTTACTGAAATAGTCATCATTACCGTCATTTAATCAAAATTGAGTCCATACAAAAACCTACACTGACACATTTTGGGACTATTACATTTTATAAAGTAATAAATCAAATCAATTTGGTATAATTCGTTGTTCCACAGCTCATTACAAACCCAGTGCTGCAAATGATCATTTCTTTTTTTCATTTTCATCTGTGGCCTGTTTTAATTTTCTCACATTGATAACTGTCACTTAAGGGACACTTTGTGTATGTCATGGATGATGTATTTACAGGCTTGTTTAATTTTGAAAGCAGTTTAAATCAGAAGCAGTTAAATTGTTTCAGGATGTCAGAGGGACAGCTCAGGCTGCAGTCTGGGTCGTTTTTAGGCTTATAAAAGAGGAGACCTTCATTTGTACAAAGCCAGAAAAAAAACAATGTTGCATAAATGGGGCACTTTCAATTGTTGCATTCATCAGAAAACATATTGTGTAGCTATGTTCACATGTGGAATGTCAAATATAAAACAAACAGGGAAGCTATTTACAATAATTACACATTTGTCTGATTTCAGCAACATGTATTTAGTCATGTAACATAAGGTCTCTCAGCTTTCTTATAGACACATGCATATTTAGACATAATAAGAAATGGATAAGTAAATTAATTAGCTTGAAGGATACAAGTGTACGTTATATTTGATGTCAGTGCTATTGATAGCTGTTAATTAGTATATACTAAGCTAACTGACCAATCATGGCATGGTTTTGAATTGTATCACAAAATAAATGCTACTCCTGAATTAATGCTATTGTTGAACAAAATAAAACATTTTCTTCATGCACATTTTCCAATTTGAATTACATATGACCCACTTAAGTGAACACATGCTGTCCCAACATAGAAACCAGTGTGATGATTACGATTGCTTGAAATAAATGAAATATATAAAAACGTTAAATACATTTTCACAATGTTATTTCATCACATGCTGAAATAACATTGTGGAATGTATTTAACGTTGTTATCTATTGCTATATTGATTTATTTGTGACGGATTACAAAATATTGTCTACATCTTTTGTCATTATTGGCCTTTTGGTCCCTTCTCCAGAGGGACACGGTGTACTTCCTGTGTGAAGATATTCCCGCCTCCATCTGTGACATCACATCCGCAACGTCATGGGATTTGTAGTTCAACACCTATCATGTTTATTTAAATGTTGTAATGTAGAGGAACAGAGCAATGCCCTGGAGCTTAGGAGTTTATATTAAAGTTACCAAACATACAACCTAGAGTGAGTCTAAGCAGCCCCTGAACTCATCTTCTGTCCAGTCTCTGAGCCTCTGAGTATCAGAAGAGCGCCATCTAGTGGCGGGCAGGAGGCTGACATCCATGAATGCTGGGGCTCTCACTTGTAACTCGAGTCAGGTTTTTCCAGTTTCAGATGTAGCTGACAGTATTCACTGAATCATTTGTTTAGTAGAGACGTTAGAAACAACCTCTGAAACCAGGACAACATGAATTATATGCAATTATCTTATATAAGATAAGGCTTCAACCTTTTCTGACATTTACAACCTTATTGATAAAATAGTTAGTTATTGCAGTCACTGTCAGAGTAGATTAGAAAGATGGAGAACAGTTTACAGTGGTTTATAAAACAGGACTCTAGGGTCTGTCTAGTTGGAAGAGATACAATTAGAGAAGGAAGAGATACTAAAATTTCTTTGGATTGTATTACACTTTGAAAAGGTATTTCAGGTCTAACTTATTAGTTATAAAAAGGTCAAATAATGTAGTCATGCTGCAAAAAAGATAATTTCTAAACCCATATGGTAATTATAATTAAAGTTTAGATTTTAAATATTAAGAAGACTATATTAGACATAATGTTTATATTATCAGAAACTACAGTGCTGCCTAGACCACATCAAGGTCATGCCTGATAAACTGAAAACCATCATTGGGATTATTGTGAAAAGAAACGTTAAAGTTTCAAAGACACACCTTTGCTTTGACCCGAACACAGTGATGCTTTATATATAGCTTTTAATGTGTGCACATGCCTCAGTTACTCTACTGAAAATCACTTAAGATTTATTTGTAAAATATACAGAAATAAGTTGACAGACGAACATTTGTTAGTGAAAATGAAAAAGCAAAGTCGGTACAAGTCATCACAACTAATTCCACACACGGCAGAGTTCTCGCATACAGATTGAAATCAGCAGGTCGAGCTTCATTGCGATCGCTCGGCGCCGATTCCCGATACGAACATCTCGTTTGCTCCAGCGCGATCCCGACTTCTGCATCATTCAACTTATGAAGGAGAGGAAACGACTCGCTGATGACGGGAACTTTGCGCTCCTGGTCGGCTCTCTTCTAATTATCCTGGAAACTGGCCTTCCTCTTCTCAACAAACGCGGTCATGCCTTCTCTACGATCATCCTGCAGGGAGAGAGACACACACACACACACACACACACTATGACTGGACTGTCCTCCATCAGAATCAAAGTAACTCCCTTTCCGATGGGCTCTCATACTCACTGTAGCGAAAGTAGCGTGGAATAAGCGCTTCTCCAAGCGATTACCCTCCGCCAAGGTCAGCTCATAAGCTGCAATCACAAGTCAAAGGTCAAAGGTCATTGAAATGCATTCAGCAGGTTGAAAGATGTTCCACTTATTGGGAGAAACTAAATGTACACACCTGCATTAACAGCCTCTTTGGCCATCGCGGAGACCAGTTTGGAGTTGGCCGCGATCTTCTCGCCGCATTTAACGGCTTCGGACACCAACTCCTCCACCGGGTAGATTTTACTCACCAAACCTAAAAACACACAAAGCAACTGAATTAGGTATAATAAAAAAAAGAAGACATCAGTTTATTAGGTACACACACTAGCAGAGTAATGTAAGGGCCCGTGTCCTTATCGCATCAGCATTTCAACCCTCAATCTGACACTAAATTGTAGTTAAGTGAGAAACGTATACAAGTAAATGTGTCAGAACGCCGTTGTTACCTGATTGTTTGGCGTTTTGTGCATTGATTCGGTCTCCGGTGAGCACCATCTCCATAGCCAGGGATTTGCCCACCGCACGGGTCAGCCGCTGGGTACCGCCCGCCCCTGCAGGTAGACAGACGTCGTGAACTCCAATGCAAGAATCTGGTAACCTTGATATAAGGAAGTCACGTGTGAACAGGAAGGAAAGAAGATCATTCTGAGTCGTTACCAGGAATGGTCCCCAACAGGATCTCGGGTTGGCCGAACTGCGCCTTCTCTCCAGCGTAGATGATGTCACACATCATCGCCAGCTCACAGCCTCCACCGAGCTGAGACGACAGAATATAAAGCATGAAACGAGATAACAGGGTCTAGTTTCACTTCTTATTGATTCAAATTTCACCCCCGCATTTATATTTGGTGCATCCTGAACTTATACAATACTGGATATACGGTGTTAAACGCAACACTGTCGAGCCAGAAGTGTGAAGACACCCGGGCCTTTTTGGTTTGGAGCCGTTTTCATGGCAGGGGTCGTGATAATGTGGCCGAATGTCAACAATATGCAGACAAACAGTTTAAAGGAAATACATGACATGCAATAAGACATGTGGGGAGTTAATAGTTAACAACCTGGAGAAGAAACAGTGCCCACTGAAAGAAATAAGACACATGAATGTCTATTATACATTTGTACACTTGAGTACTTTGCTTCATTACTCCTATTCTGGGAATTAGTTCAGTTTCTTTGTATTTGTTCCTGGAACATCTGGTGGAAGTTTGAATCTTTTTCATATTTTATTTTCTTGCTCCGAAGGATTTTAATTGTAATGTAATGATTGCTTTTATCTGTTGGAAAACTACTACCGCTTAGAATAAAACAGAACTTTAAAAAAAAGAAGACACTCACAGCAAATCCATTGACAGCTGCGATCACAGGCTTCTTCACCGTGGACACTCTATTCCAGTGAGCCAGGAAGTTTCCACCATAACACTCCTGGAATGTTCGATTCTGCATCTCTTTAATGTCCGCTCCCGCTGAAAAACACCAACGTTGAGCTCACCACTGATACACGATCAACTAGAACGGGCACTCGGTAGAGCGCATACCTTCACATATCAAACGATTGGGCATTGAATTATGAACATTTTGGCATTAGTTGCATGCCAATTGGATAAAGATTGACCGCTCTATAGTAAAAAGAAGATTTTGACTTTTTCATGACATTTGACCAAGATCGATCCCAAAATCTAATTAGAAGAAGAATAGAATAGAAATATACTTTATTAATCCCCACGGGGAAATTTGTTGACACAGTAGCACCGATAAACTAAACACAATACAATATAAATATAAGAAAGAAAGAAAGTGACTGTGCATAAAGTATAGTATGCAAAGTGAAATATAAAAATACAAAATAAAATAAAATATATATGTATATATATATATATATATATATATATATATATATATATATATATATATATATATATATATATATATATATATATATATATATATATATATATATATATATAATGTGCAAAATGCAAAGTGTGTGTATGTGTGTAGTGCAGATCAACATCAATCAAATGGTTCCCGGATAATAACTAATCATCCCACCAAATTTCATGCGATTCAAGAAGATTTGGACCTTTTCATGACCTTGACCTTTGACCCAATGGTTCCCAAAATCGAATCAAATGGTTCCCGGATAATAAACGATCATCCCACCAAAGTGCATGCGATTTAGTTTACTACTTTTTGACTTATGCGAATAACACGCATACAAATACGCGGCGATCAAAACATTACCTTCCCGTTTTCGATGCAAAGGCGAACCCCAGAAAACAGTCGTTCTCTCTCACCTGCGAAGGCTTTGTCGCTGCCGGTGAGGACGATGGCTCCGACGGTGCCGTCGGCCTCAAAGGCGTCCAGCGCCTGGCCCAGCTCCCTCATCAGCCCGTCGCACAGCGCGTTCAGAGCCTTGGGCCGGTTCAACTGGATGAAACCCACGTCGCTCTTCTCGCCTCGCTTTTCCACCAGAATGAACTCATATTGACCACCTGCAGGAAGAGGGGACACCGGGAGTAAGACTTGGAGCGTTCTGCAGGGTTCACAGAGGTAGGATTAAAAGCTTTTTAATAGCACGTATAATTAAGAAGATTAGGCATTAAGAATAATTAATAACCCCATTCATAGTTATGCCGGAAACACTGATGGAAAATTACATTTCAGGATTTTCAAGACCTGCATATGTTGTAGTGTAGGGCGTGTCACTGGAACATTGTAGCCTTTCAACCAGGTGATAGATCACTAGAGTGGTGAGAGTCTTGGTTAATCATTTAAGAAAAGTTGAAGGATCAACTCTGACAGCCTTGCGTTAACACCTAAAAGAGCACAGATACAGAACCAAGAGTCCGGACAGGTGCTTTAAGAGTCAATCCAGCTGAACAACAGACTTCCCTCTGAGATATTGCAATTACTTTGACAGTTTACACATCGAGCCACCGACGTAAGTAGCAGCATAATATAACAGAAAAAAGATTTACGATTAGTAATGCCGTTTACGCTAAATTCCTACTTATGTGCATATTAAGAATTTTAACATTCAACAATGTTTTCCTCAATTACTCAACATCAACATTTGATGCATTATAGCTGCAGAACTTTGAAGATGTAAAATGTGGTGGAGGCTTTATAGAGTGATTTAGCAACTATCATGTTTACTGCTTTTCATTCATCCAAGTGTTGGACTATACGAATGGATACAAATGTGTCTCTTTTCTCTCATAAGGTCTTAAAGCTGTAATCCGTGCACATCTGCTCACATATCTGTACCAATCACCCTGAAATCATCACCGCAGTCTGCAGTGGACTCCTTGTAGTGTAATAACATTGCAAATAGCATAACAATAGACAGTCATATGCCCTTGTTACAACACCTAGTAGGTACTTTGGTTTTCAGGATTGTATTCTTTAGTTGTATGCATGTACATTTTTCACATCATGGGATCATGTTAGAGATAAGCGAGTCCACGTATGTTTTTCAGGGTTCTTACACATTTTGACCAATGGATTTCCAGGACTTTTCAATGACTTCAAACCAAATTTCCACACCGAAATCTCGGTATAAACATGAACAATTTAGAAAATGTTATGCGTTTTTGAGCGTCTTTCTTTAAAAAAAACACCTCAATTATTTCAAGCCCGGCGTAAATGAACATGTGATTATAACAACATTTCCCTAACTTTTCCAAAACTTTTATGATTTGAGTTTTTCCCATGACTTTTCCATGTTTTCCATGACCCTAAGAACCCTGGTTTCTGCCTGCGCGTCATAAATAAATCATATGCAACAATTCCCAAAATGTATGGGTTGTAAAAGGTCATAGAGTTAATAATAATAATAATTTCCATTTTCAGGGTGGAATTCCCCACTCAAGGTGAGTCTCAAACGTGTTGAAGTGCAAAGGTAACGCGAGTAAACAGTTGACATTGCGGCGGGGACACCTGCTCATACAGCCGCAACAAGATGACCACGGACACGGTTTTTAAACACACACCTGGGCAGTAGTGGCGCGCGGCAGACACGACGGCCGGTGCGGCTCTCGAGGACTTCAGGAGTGACGTCGCACTTCTGCAGAGGAAAGCCATGACAGTCACGAGACAGGCTGGAGACGATGGACCTGCTCCGCTTCACTACCGCCGGAAGCTCGAACTGCTTGCTTCTTCTTCTACGGTGTTGTGTTTAAACGGTGTTTGTTTAACAAACTCGCGGTACCGCCACCTGGTGTCTGTGGAGTATTTGATTTTTTAAATATATTAAATTAAATGAAGAAAATAAATGTACAAGTATCAAGGCGTAATACTATATAACTACAATAAAGGCCTCTTTAAAAACAATTTAATTGGAAAGGTGTCATTTTATAATATAATATTAAAGTAACAAAAATAAGATCAATGAAAATAAATTACATTAAAGGGGACTGCACTCTTTAAAAAAAACTTTAAGGTTCATCATCGTCATCCTCGTCATGTATTTTCAGTTATTTATAAGCTTTAAGGAGAGCCTTTTCATGTTTACCTTTCATAGGCTTAACACATGGTTATGGCATTAAACAGAAACCCAGAGTAGAAGATGAATAAATAAATACAATAAAAGAAATTGGGCTTTATTCATGTTCGCATCCTGGTAAAATATAATAATTGTATTATTGCCCTTTTAGTTTCTTTTGTGTAGTTTTTGGGGTCTTTTGTTCCCTTCAATTTGGTTTATTTATTTATTATTTGTCTCTTTCTGTTGTTTGTGTTGTTGTTTTCTTGTGTTCATTGCCTTTACTGCATGATTTCTTTTGACTTTTTCTTCTTAAATGTTTATCTGTATGTATGTCTATGTGTGGCTTCTTTTAAAAAACTGTTTTTAAAGTTGCTACATGAAGTTAGTATTATTCTAATTATATTATTATCAGATTCTCTCAATAACATCAGGTTGGAATATCTTGTAAAGTGTAAAAACTATCTGTCATGCATAATTTAAAAACAAAAAAAACATTGATAGAATACCAGATACATATAATTGGTAAAATAGGTGCACACAATATGATAATTCTACTAAGTGAGAATGTTATTTGTTATGGTCATCGACAGCAGCAATCTTTAACACCATTTTATCTTCAAACATTTTTCATAAAGTTGTCGGAGAAATACATTAGTCAATATATATATATAATATAAATATCTACTCATCTGACAGTATTCCATTATGTGGTGCTCTCTATGTCCCTGTGTGAGTGCGCTGCGCGTTCCCGCGGTCATCTTCATGAACGAGCCTGCGTCGTCCGTGACAAAATCCCCTTTCATCTTTCCTCCGAGTGCCAAAATATAGAAAGGATAACAACATAGGGAAATAAGGTAAGCAGCACATAATATGATGTACTGGTTAACGTGGACGTGGATGTTTATGAATACAATTCATTTATTTTTAAATGGTGGTTTTATGCTATATCGTACAGGCTAATTTATGAGAATACCGTGAAATGAACATCATGCATGCATTTGCAAAACGGTTTAATATCATCGTGTAATGGAAGAGGACTGCCACAGTTCCGTTAGAACTCAATTGTGATAGCCTATTAGGCATTAACAAGCAGATTTAGCCATTTTTCATAATCATCCGTGAAAGCAATGTTTTCATGTATGATGAAAAACAATAAAGCTGTTTTCTCTGGTGAGCGTATTTATTTTTAAACTGACCTACTTTAATGGAGAAGGGCAATCTGCAACGAAATGTGTCTTTACTAAACAGCAATACTGAACGCTAAGATGTCACATTTAGTCACCAGAGTGCTGCAGAGCACATCATATATCACACCGGTTTATAGGGTGATAACCAAAAAAAAAAAAAAAAATGATTAATGAAAAAAGCATGGTCGCAGCTTTTTGCAGAAATATTGTTTTGCCAACCAAAATAAAATAAAAAAGGCTTTGCTTTAAAACATACTCGAGATAGATGGATAATTTCTACATTTCCCACTTTAAATGTGCAGTGACACCGCCACAGGTGGATTTAAACATGTGCACCATTGTGTATTCTTCCTGCACAGATGTCAGGAATGGTGGTCGCGACATGCTGGACCTGCCTGCTGCTTTCCGCGTTCCTCTGTGAGCCGGTGCTGTCCAAGGGCGGCCGTGGAGGCTCCCGGGGCTCCTCTCGAGGCTCCCACTCCCGGAGCCCCACGGCGGGGAGAGGAGGCGCCTACGGCGGGACCCGCTCCCGCTACAGGTCGACGGGGCGCTCCTCCGCGGTGAGGGTGGCCAGTGCGGCCGCAGCAGGCGCAGCAGTGGCGGTGGCGCTATCAGCGGATAAATGGTACGCCTCTGCCTACCGCCGCAGCAAAGCCGACAGCTCAGACGAGGATCTGGATTACTACAACAGGACCAATTACTTTGATGCTCAGATGTCAGGCTCAACAAAGAATGGATCTTCTCTCGCTCAACTGGTTTCTATAATTATTGCAACATTTTCCCCCAAATGTGGACTTTTTACTGGATAACATACTGCAGATGTTCATCCATGGTTCGTCCTGGATCTGGATATAATGTGCAGGACTTGCACTGGAAAGTGGTGGTCTGCACTTTATGTTTTTACACAATCATCTATATGAATGGTCAAATGTGCATTACCAACACAGTATTAAATGTGACACTTTTCCTTGTAGTTTATGAAGTATTTCAATAATGTTTTCTCTGTCAGAGTCAAAGCACCTAAGTGGCACTTGCATTATTTTTAATGATCAACAATTATTTTGTTTCCCCCGGTTTTCCTGGACTGGATTCATACACAATATTTATAGTCGTGTACATTTTATTTCCATGTGTCAATATCACAAATCACAAAATAAACTCAGGGGGCTTTTCTGATCGGGACGCCGTACACCCTCTGTCCCTTTTGACCGTAGGCGTAGTCACTGGTGTCGATCGCCATGAAGATGATTCAAGACAAGGCACATGAGAGTAGTGTCCATTCATAAAGTTAAACTGTATTTTCACAATCATCGGAAACTTCTGTGCAATTCATACCCTTTTATAACACCTGCCATTTAGAAAATGAATTTCTCAGATCTGTGTATAAACCACGTCAAAGCTGCTTTCACTATAATATGTCTTCGATGGTCTGTCCATCATTCCAGAGGAGCTTGCAAGCTGCAGTAGACACTGAGGAGCAACAGACTGTTCTATATGAATAAGTGCACTATATTACATGCCACAGTACTTATATTGTTATCACTGTCATTGTGCAAATAAATATCCTGTTTATACCATTTCAGATATCTGTGTCATGTATTCTAAAAGCAAATAGAAACACGTCTTACTTGAATCGAGTTCAATCTTTTTATTTGCGAGGGATCAGGTGTAGATTGCATCATGTTCCCAGAAACCGACGGACGGACGGACTTCCCTTGACAACACTTGTGTGGTTAAATATAAATCCTTCCAGGTTGAGAGCAAACGGGTGAAACCCAGAAACCGTCTCTGGTGTTCTTTATCAAAATGTCTGAGGTCAGTCCAGCATTACTTGTCCGAGCTCTCCTTTCCTGAAGGTTCTTATGAAATCGTAAGCTGCTGCTGTGTAGTTTGGGACAGTGATGGTGATATTTCCTGAGGGAGACGAAAAAGAAAGAGTTTCATTTTGAGACCTATCTTACATATAGGATGGCGATCTCACTGACAAACTATTGGCAAGAAAGTAAATAAGTGTACTTTACAAAATTAACTTAATGAGACTGCACTTTCTTACCCACTCCAGTAATGGCTTTGACTCGTTGCGTCTTTCCAAGCTTTACAGCGATGCGTTTGAGGACATGTTGGATGTCATCACTGGGCTCTTGGAGGTCATATTTTTCCACATAACTGCATACAAACACACACACACACACACACACACACACACACACACAATAAACATTGACACTAATGTCAACAAGGCTGTTATGATGAGTGCATGAATGACTTTTTCCAAGTCTGACCGTGACAGTATGGGTTTAGTTTTTTTAATGATTCGCAATTGGAAGAAGAATGCAATTCAAAGTTCAATTGCAAGTCAATCATTAAACCCAGATTTCTGGCAACCGGTTTTAAATAGGCAGCTAGGGGACCAAGTTCACTATGACTATTGTGGGGTGTGTCTCTTTTTTAGTTAATAAATAACAATTAAAATACAAGTGAAAGGAGGTAGGTCTGTGAATATAATTGTACATCTATATATATTAAATATTTTTTTAATTACACAATGTTCAATTTTTAAATATTACGTTAGCATGAATAAAACCAACACTCCTAATGTAATGCAAAATATACATAATATATCCACTGACCAAATAAAAGTTAATTAAATCGTACCTGAACTTCCCTAGTCTGTTCAAAGAATAGAGTAAGTAGTCAGCAATAATGTCTTCACCCACTAAATGGTCCAGAATTGTCCCTTGAGAAGGAAAGAAAAGAATATATAAAGATTTGTTGAGTACAGAAGAAAAGCATAATATACCACCACATGTGACCAACTCCCCAATACAACAGTGTTTCCTGAATAACAGTGATTGTTATGGTGGTCAAAGAACAGCTGCTTACCACATAAAGCCAACTTCATGCCCGTTTCAACGCTCTGAATCTTAGGAGGCAAGACTCCTGGTGTGTCCAACAGGTGCATTATGGGTCGTTCACACACCTGAGGACAGAAACAAATATGTTGCCGATGCGCACACGCTCACACACACACACACACACACACACACACACACACACACACACACACACACACACACACACACACGATGAACCCATGCACACACAAACATTCACAGTGACAAACTTGTGATCGACACTCACCTGAATCCTAGTCAGGATCGCTTTAGTTATACCTGGCTCCCCACCTACTCGAGATGCACGACCTAAAAATGGTGTATAATTACACCAGATATTCATTACTGAGATGATTACACTGAATCGACGTCCAACAACTATCCACTACTTTATTTCACAAACCTTTCTTCAGGTTTGTTCGTCTCAGGGAGTTAATAAGAGAGGACTTCCCCACGTTGGGCACTCCGATCACCATCAAGCAAAAATTTGTATTCTGAAAGATTTACGTGACGAAGTTAAAGCACCGGCAACACGTTGGCCTCCAATACCGTAACAAGATGAACACTGAGGAAAAAACTGTAAATAAATGGTTCCACTGAGGCAATAGAAAATACACATTTGAGTCACAATAAAACAGCATTTTGGTGAGCAATATCTATAGCTTTGTGAGGGTATGACTTGTTATTCAAATGTGTTACACCTCTTGTATCAAATAGCTTATTGCAGGTATGTTGTTAAAGGTTACATATGTGGTGTGATAAGGAGCAATACATTATATTTGTAGTTTTTAACAGTAAGGGCACTGTTTCTACGCCAGCTAAGCCTGACAGCTGTAAAACGCCGATTGGCCTACTCTCAAAGTTGAAATCAAAATATATGATCAAACCGTCTGGAGTAAGCGTACCTCATCTCTGTGGAAACGTGGTTTGCTCTCAATAATTTCCACCACCAGTGGCACCAACTGCAGAAAAAAAACAGGAACATTTTGCACAATCAGGCTCTTTATTTCTTATTTTATAACAGCTGGAAACAAAACTCTGAAAACTGTCAAATGGCGAAGATGATCGTTACCTTTTTGATGTTGTCGTCGCTCTGCTTTAAACAGTTTGTGAATAGAACATTCCTCACTCCCTTTTTTTCGAGCTTCTTCGTGATCGTCTGCGGGGCAAATGTAAAGACGACATTTTATGTACAAGTACAAATCGCTGATGATGTGTGAAATCGCGAGGAAGACTTTTGACCTGCTGGTTGGACAGATCGGCGAGGTCCATCTTGTTTAGGATGAGCAGGTGGGGTCTGACATCTAGAGTCTCTTGAAATACCGGGTTTCTTCCAGACAAGGGGATGTCCAGAATGTTAAAGAAAAATCAAACCGTTCTTTTTGACTGAAGATAAGAAAGAATAACTATATCTCAATTATCCCTATGCCCTATTATTATTATTATTATTATTATTAATATTATTATTATTATTATGGCTTCTAATAAACATGTTCCAGATGTTTGTATCAAGGTCAGGATTGAATCAAAAAGGTGATTTATTTTCTCTGTTGGAATTATTTTAATGTGAAGATCGTGGCACTTAAACAAATCTTTAAATCTTCCTTGTCTGGATCACAGTACCTCACTTCAACTGGTCACACGATTATGATTTGTTCAGGTATTTCCTCATATTAGTTGTGGTGAGTTATTTATTCCGGTTGATTTTTCTGCTGCGAGTACAAATTATGAAATTACATTAAAAAAAAGTTTCTCCTGATCCGATGTGAGGTTTTGGGACAGGGATGTCTACATTTATAATTTGTGTGAAATTGGGCTATACAAATAAACTGAATTGAATTGAATTAAAAAACACTTCTATATTCTGACGTCAACAATAAAGGATATTCTGGCATCATGGATTTCTACGATGCAGTCGACATTCTTGAGGCTGGCTCTCATCTGCTTGAGTCCTGCGAAGATGAAACTGTTATTACAGCAATGTGGGACCCGTGAATTATTTTACATACAGGAATGCTTGCTTTGCACTCACACACGTGTATTAGAAATGCACAGTTTGATATACTCTGGAGATAACTTAAATCAAAGTGGTCACCTTTAGCCATGTGTCCGGGGAACCAGTGAGCCACTTCCCGTTCCCCAAAGTCAAACACAGTCCGGAACTGGCCGACATTTCTGAGCGCGTGGTAAAGTCTCATGGCTGCTGCTCATCTACGTATGAAAAATTATTTCAATAGCTCTGTGTTTGTTTGTGTTAAAGTCTTAATTTAACCGACTAGCGAGTTTCTTGCTGCTGGGCATTTTGATGGTGTGTGTCAGTGTTTACAGTCCGACTGGAGTCTCCTGTCACGCAACACGGTTCCGGGGACTTCTTCTTCTTCTTCTTCGGTTTTTCTCTCGCAGTTTACATGCTGATGATGCTGCTACCGCTACCTGCAGGATAAATACGTGTATTGCTCTAAGGAAATTTATCTCTGAACCTGAATCGTGCAGGAACTAAATATCCGCCTTTGTAACGAGTGGATTTTATCAAATGATTAAACACTACGACTCAAAGAGTCGTCTTTACTATCTAATGGCGACTGCTTACCAACATCAAGGTGCACCTACTATGCTGGAGGGTTGGCCTGAGTACCACTTAGTTACCTTTATAAACTCTTGTCTATTCAATGGTCTTGTTTATTTAAAGTAACGTGCTGTCAAAATTCCTCACCCAAGGTAAACATTTCAGATTAACTTCATCATGTGTCTCTGTCTGCAGACTTTTGTTTTAATATATGTTTTTACATGCTCTTCTTCAAATAAGACAGCTCCCTGCTTATGAAGGGAAACTTGTCATAGTCTGGTGTTTCCCGAGATCAACCATGTTCTGTTATTAGTTATAGATTTTACCTTTTAAAATCTAATAGGAATATAGATTGTGTGTTTGCGTTTTGCAAACACAAAATCTATATTCCTACTTTTCTGTGGAAGTAGCAGACATCAGTGAGGTCTCACTGTGCAGCTTTGGCTTTAAATGTTTATATTAATTAAATCAATAGTTTACAAAAGCAACATTAAAACATATGGACAAACAAATAAAGAACATACCAAATTAATTTAGTTATAATGCAAGGTGCAACCTTATACATTGTGTTTGCACCTACATGTGGTAATTAATTAACTCATTGGCTTCACACAGAGCTATTAAAATAGTTTATTCAACACAATTATAAGTTATCAATATAATATGATATTTCACTTAATGAATAAAAACACTTTTAAAAATGATTTTCCATAGAAAGTAACATCTTATCTGGAATTCAAAGCTGTAACCTTAATCATAATCATAATCAGGTTTATTGACCATGTAATTGTGCAAATATATGCAATTTAACTGGTGCATGTATTTAATGAAAATGTCATTACTTTATCGATTAATTTGGTTGTCCAAGTTCATTTAGATTTGAATCCAATGAAGCCGTATCTCACTTCACTGGCCTGGTCACTGCTTTACATCAACAGCAGCTTCCCACAATCCTCAGAATCACAGATTTTAGCCATACATCTAAAACAGCTTTTTTTGGTCAAAAAAACAGATTATTCTAAAGCTTGGACTTAGATGGACTCCTGGAGGAGTAGTGAGAGATGAGTCTGTCGGCCTCTCTCCACCCAGTGAGAAGAGCTCCGTGGACGGTGGAGAAGTAGCATGGATGAGTAGCCTCTCCAGCAAATAGCACCTGCAGGGGCTGAAACAGACCAAATAGCTTCAATGAATCTTAGCCCTTGGTTAATTATGTGTGAATCTGTGTTTGAGTATGAAGATGTACTTGTGACTGGGATCCCTTCATAGGCAGGGGCTCCACCATGTTCTCCAGGTCCTGTTCCGAACAGCCTACTGCCGGGTAAGTGTAAGAACCACATGTCCAGGGGTCATGAAACCACTGGGAGCGCAGGATTCTCTTTGGGGTGATGGTAGGGTTTCCTAAACACACACACACACACACAGTTAGTCTGCACGTGCTAAAAAAATCAAAATCAAAATTCCTTTTATATATGGCTTGTGATTTAATTAGGATCACCTGTAAATCTGCGGATGAGTTGTGTGACAGTGTGTGTGACGTCTTGTTCAGACAGTGTCTCCATGTACTCTGCCTCATGTCCAGCAATCCAACCACACAGAACATGGCCATACCTGAAAGGTCAACCACAACAAAACTGCATTTCCAATCAATGTATTTACCAGTTATTTTCTATTGAGCACAACAAGAACAATGCAGGAGAGCTTCATTAACTGTGGTTGTCGACCTTTCAGTGGGTTTGAACACGGTGAATGCACACAGCTTCCTAATCCAGGACCTCTGTACGTCTGGCACCTGGTCCACCATGTCGTCCTGAAGCATGACAAGAGATGACACGGTTCAAATGATTGCATATGTTCACCATTTTGTGAAATATTATCATGGCATAAACATAAAACAAATTAGGACATTTGTGGGAGGAGACTAACATGGTATGGTTGTGCATTGTAATCCTGAATTGGTAATTTAACGCTGGAGAACAAGATGTGGCGAACATGATGATGGATGATGGACATTTCTAGTGATACGAAGATGAAATAATTTATATTGCTAGCTATTCTCAAGGCTGTTCTATTTTTCTCTCATAAACAAATTAACCAAATGGAAAGCAGCAAAAGAGAGAGGAACAAGCATAGGAAAGCAGTAGACATGTTAATCGTGTGTCTCTGTGTTGAAGCTGTATATGTTTCAAAAAGCCTCGGTGATTCCTCTTCCTTTTTTAGGATGATTGCACATACTTTATAGTAAATGTGAAGCTTTATCCATCGACTGCACGTCTCACCTCATCTTCCCACACAAGATAGATGCTCTCACAGTCAGCATCCCACCACGGTTCATCAAACTCCACCAATATTTTATTATTTGTTCCAAAACCGAGTCTTTGGACGGAGTGCAGCTTGTGTAGAGGGAGAGGAGGATCGAAGAGGGTTGACTGGTGCTTCTTTAGGTACCCTGAACAAACAGAACAAGGTAGGCAGTATTTTATATTTAACTGTGATCAAATATTCTGTAATTGAAATCACTAGTAACTAAAATGTTTACATTTATGAGCATTTGGCAGATGTAGCCAGCATAAAGGCCTCTTGACATGTTCCCCTGACAACCAAGTAGTTAAAAATGTATTGCAAGAAGACGAGTTGCAGCACCATCGCAACATCTCATGCACTTAGATGGAAAACAGTCAACTTTATTTGTGAATGTACGTGTTGCATTCTACCTAGAGGTACCGTGACGATGACATGCTCAGCAGCGATCCTCTCCTCGTCACACTCGACCATCACGGGGTTTTCTCTCCTCTCTGTGTTGTTCCAGTGGACACAGCGAACAGGCTGATTGTAGGTCACTAGACCACTCGGGAGCTCCGACATCACGTTTTTGACCAGACCTTCGTAGCCACTAAGAAAGACAATTATTATCAGAATCAGAATCAGAATCAGAATCGTTTTTAATGGCCAAGTAGGTTTTCACAAACAAGGATTTTTTCTTGGAAAAGTGACTCATACACAAATTGTACATTACAACACAAAACAATACAAAACAAGACAAAAACAAGACACAACACACAACAACACAAAAACAAAAACAGTGCAGTACAAAACAAACAGTGCAAAACAGTTCAACGGTTTAAGAGGTTTTTTGTTTGTTTTAAGAAAGTGACTTAAAGTATATACAATGCGGAGTGGCTATGTACAGTAGCTGTGAAGCAAGAGTGCAGGAAGTGCAGTGATAAATATATAAATATATATGTATATATGCTACAGGGAGTTATTGTTTAGAAGTGAGACGGCGAGGGGGAGGAAACTGTTTTTTATGAAGTCAATCGGACATGTACATGTGTGCTGAAACAGTTAAATAACATAATAATGTACTGCTGACATGCTCTGCGAGGCCCCTGCTACATTTATGAAATGTTGGAGTACAAACCCTGGGAAGGTGCAGTCCAGACCAGGAAGAGTTTTATAGAGGCCGTAGGCCCCCAGGCCCACCTCATCCATGCTGTGGGAACCATTGATGCAACACTCCAGCTTCAACATGCTGGTGATCATACACAGGCGCAGAGATCTGGTGGTCGCGTCGATATCCTTCCACTTCTCTGCTGCTCTTTGTAGAACCTGCACCAGACAACAATAAACAAGACCATGTTGATTATTACAAGATGCAGTTAATTACCTTCGCAAGGTTATGTTTTGATCGCTGTGTATTTATTTATTTATTTATTTGTATGCGTGTTACTCGCATAACTCAAAAAGTATTAAACTGAATCGCATGACATTTAGTGAGATGATTGGTTATTATCCGGGGACCATTAGATTAGATTTTGGGATCGGATTAAAGGTCAGGGTCACGAAAAGGTCACATTCTTCTTTTTACCATAGAAAATCGTCAATTTCTATCCAATTGGCATGCAACTAATGCCAAAATGTTCATAATTTAATGCCCAATCTTATGATATGCGAAGGTATGCGCTCTACTGAGTGCCCGTTCTAATTATTTTTGTTTATTATAATAATAATAATAACTTTATTTATATTGCACTTTTAGCTCTACAGAAAAACAAAGCATAAAGACAACTTAAATGGTGGCAAACAAAAAAGACCATACCATAAAAGCATTAAATACAAGTAAAACCAAACAAATAGGCAATTAAAGGACGACATCACTTACAAGCAGTTCTATAAAAGTGATTTAAAAGAAGTTATTGATTCTGCCAGCCTTATTTCCTCCGGTAGGTTGTTCCAGTTTATTACTGTTTATTAACAATAACAAGTGAGATGGAATAACTCAAAACATACCGCTGACCGGATGAAATCTCCCACAGAGACCAAGGGTTCTCCTCCTTGAGTAGCAAATTTCGAACCTTCAACCAGCAACTCTGCAAACATTTCCTGGGCATGATGAACGTCTTCAGCATTCAACTTCCGACCTGAAGACGTAACACAACACACAGAATACTATAAATATGAACAGGTTACACTCTCACACTGCAGTAATTAAATCAATGATATGCTGGCTACATATGCCAATACATTTAGTTTTTGGCTGGGTCTATTCTGCTAAGAAACCTGTTTTATAAGTTCCCATATCCTGCTGCAAATGTATCCAAAATGTGTCAAATTGGACTGTATAAATGAAATTGACTTGACCTGAACTGCAGAAAGTGTTGGGGACGAAGGGGGGATGTCCTCCACAGTCGATGGCCTGGTTCTCTGGGGCGAGTGCCTCTGGATCCAGGAGCCCGTACTTACAGGC
Organism: Liparis tanakae; assembly: GCA_036178185.1. NCBI lineage: Eukaryota > Metazoa > Chordata > Actinopteri > Perciformes > Liparidae > Liparis > Liparis tanakae. The sequence goes on from CM070100.1 coordinate 19,172,662, forward strand.
CAGACGAAACACAGGGTTCTTCTCAGACGGTCCATGGATCCAGTTTGCTCCTATCTCAATAATATTATCACCTGCAGATGGAAAATAATGTGTGTTTACAGAAAGAAAGAAAAATAATCAGAATCATAAAAGTGTATTGCCCATTATGTTACATAATACACGTGGCTCAGTGAATGGTGCTTAACAATAAACCCAGTGCAATATATGAGACATTTAAAAGTATGGAGATGTAAAAAAAAAAATTAAGAGGAAGGCACATGAAAAATTAAGAATCAAAGATAGAACATGAACCCATGCGATCTACTTATTTATTCATAAAATATGTAATTTCGTCATTGAAGCTGCTTTGGCAAAAATCTAAACCAAATGAAGTGTATGTAACATCTTACTGTTTTCATAGTCACACAACCCGAGATTTTTATTATTTTAGATAACAGGATCCTGTCTTCAAAATGCCATTCCTTTTGCAAACATAACCGAGTTTAGCTTTGGGCCTGTGCGTATAGTTATAACTCACCCTGGTGCTAGTTGGAATACAGCTCCAATAAAGGAATAAATAGCCTGTTATTATACATTTGTGTTGCTGTGCCTTGTAGTTATTTTATTGTTGTTGGTTTATGATATACATAAATCAATCATAATCATGTCTTCTACGTATCAGTTAGTCTTGTGATTTACTGCAGATAGTTATCTCTGGTCATAGTTCAGAAAAAATACATTTAGGTGAAAATAATACTGAAATAATACTTGAATATGTAAGTTCCCAACAATCAGATCGAAACTAGTTTTAGTAATAGTAGCAGTCTGTATTTATTCATGTTAGAGCTCAACTTTGCTATTTGGATCAAGTGTCTGCCAGGCAATGGAAATACCATTAAATAAACTTAACTAAAAAGATGATCTGCAGTCCATATTTTAAATAGCATAGTCGCTCACCCAGTCTGCCAGTTTTTATTCTTCCTCCACTTCTTGCAGTCGCTTCAATAATGCGCACGTTGCGGAATCCAGCATCAGCGAGCCGGTGTGCCGCTGCTACACCAGATATACCAGATCCTATGATAACTATTTTAGCGTTCACATACATATCTGCTTCTGTACTAACGCAAAACAAATTATTCTGATCAGCGTTGCTGCCTGGTTCAAAGACCGACGATTGAAACATTGCTTCCTAAACATATTTTCAAAATAAAACTCGTTTTTAGAAGGCTGGAACCGGGCTTTTATTGTTTTTTTGTGAGGGCTATAAGGAAATAAAATAAAATAAAATAATGGCATAGTTTGCTGACAAATTATTATCATCTCGGTTCAGACGAGCCTCCCCACCCGTGTTATTAATGTATTACTATCATATAGGATTGTTGGCAAAATCACAGATTTCCAAGCCTTTGACACTACCACTTGGAATAATAGTACTGCGACCCATTGTATGCAGATACATCTTTGTTTTTCCTTTGATGCTCAGCCTTTCAGTAGACTCTCAGAATACTTCCTGGATCTAGAAATGCAAGTTTGTATGATTTTATTTCCCTTGTACACTTTACATTGATAGGTAAGATTGAACGGATGCAGTTACTACTAATGTCCATGCGTACAGTAAAAACAGGAACATTTACAACTGTAAGTGACGTTGTTTCTGTTTGAGTCTGAACTCACAGATGGTACAGTAGCTATACACTTATAAAGACACCAGTTGCCAAGCTACTTCTTTTGAATTGTGACTTTTGCTGTAACTTTACTTAACTGCTGTCTCCTTTATTTACACTATCTTTGCAGTTTCGTCTTTCTTTCTTTTTGCAGGCTATCATCATTTTGTCCACAAGCTCCTTTTCTGTTAATTTGTCCACTTTTTAACGGAGTAGTCTGTCTCAGATAGATCTGAATCGACGGCGATGGAATCTTCTATTGTTTATGAGACAGATTCAGTTCTGAATGTGAGGTCAAAGGTCAGGGATGTCGCATGTGTACCGACTGTAAAGACACATTTGAGATTTTGGGCTAAACAAAATAAAATAAACTGAATTTAATTGAATACATGTTTATTATTTCACAATCAGAGTGTGTGCATTATTATTTTTTCTCATATCCTTTCTTCTCTGTGTATTGACACGTTATGAAATAGTACATCTGCAATTGTTGAATAAAGAATTACAAAACAATCAAACAAAAGAGTGATTAGAATTATTTAAAAAAACATATATATAAAGTGACTTCAAACTACCCTGAACACATTACTCCGGATGTTGTACCTTTCTACTTCCAGTGGCACCACAGTCGGCGCAGACCGGGGAAACTCACCTGAACCAGGCGCGGAACTGTGTGCAAGAAGGGCGCTTTCTCTAGTCTGCGATCCGGGAGCTGGCTCTTCAACGCGGACATGTACCGCCCGGTAAACGGACCGCCGCCGTTTGGACCACCGCCCACCCACGGCCCCCCTTTCAGACCCCGCGGGCCCTGCAGTGTTCCTCTCCCGGGACACTTGCCCCCTGCACAGTGCGGACCATTTTCGGCCCCTGCACCGGATGGCCATTTTCTCCACAACAGGCCACCGAGAGAGCATTTCGGCATTGTACGTACCCACCGAGCTCACGAAGCTAGCGAGCTAAGTCCATGCAGTGATGCGAGCGCATGGAGCCCTGTGACACATGTATCCGAGTTTGTAGAAGAAGAAGAAGCGTCAATTCAATTGATTTTGTAGAGCTTAAAATCACAAATGTGTCTCTTTGAGAGTTTTTCAATCTGTGCACACACATCATCTGTCCCGAGATCTCACATTCTGAAGCATCTCCCCCCCAAAAAACATTAGGAGGACCCCTCTCTCTATAAACATGGACAGAAGTACAATAGATGTCATGTGTACAGCATGTAAAACATAACAGAGTTATTAAATCCATACGAAATAAATAATGCACACACGACTAGGCCTGAGGAAAAATGTAGAAGTACCAACAATAACAACAGTGGATATAGTAGAATAATAATGACAGTAAATGAAGCAATGGTATTAGCAATACTAATTGCAATGCAACACATAATAATAATAATAATAATTATAATAATAATAATTATAATAATAATAATAGCAGTAGGTGTCAGCAGGGTCCAGATAAAACCAGGATCCATGTAAACCTGTGAGGGGAGAATTTAAGCATAACGGCTCCAGAGGAGGAGCAACGTTATTAAATCATTATTATTATTATCATCATTAATCTACTTGTGTCTATGGAGCTTGTTGTTCACTGAATGTTATATGTTTGATTTGTTGACATGCTCCATCAGAATGACTGTCTGGTCAATCTAAAAGTAGCTAAACGCTATGACATGGGTTAAATCATATTCAACTCAGTTTATTTTGTTTATATGCATATGATTTGTTGGAGACTTTCTGAGCTTAGTGACCATACCCTCTAAAGCTGTGACTTCTGTGTGACTCACTTTAAGATTTCTCATCATGACAGGATGCAGTTTAGAACATTATGACATCATAATATAATGCTGTAAACCCAGGAATAATGGCACAACATGCAATGATTAGAGTGTCCTGCAGAGATGACGTCACAATGACGGAAGTTACTGGTTCTCTCGACAAAAAGCCAATGAGATTTTTTCCATTGGCTTTTTGAAATATTGCGAGAAAAAAAGATGTATAGGCGTGTTTAGTTCAGCAAAATACTCCCAAACAACTGAACATAATTTTTATGATTTTGAAGTTAATAGTCAGCAGAAGATGAAAGCTAACGTAAAGCTATAAACGTGTTTGTCCTCACCACAAAGCTAAAGTAGGACGAGCGTTCTACTGATGGTGTTTGGTAGTTTAATTCACCTTTTGAATCACTTGAAAAAGTCATAATTCACTAGTGGACATTTATACGATGAATTTCACATCGGAAAACAAAAAGTTAAAATCTTAAGTTTAACCACAGACCTTTTTTCAGTCATCTAGCTAAAAATGCTTTTGAAAACCCTGTTCACCTTGTGACCAGGGAACTGGAAGAGTTACAATATCTTTTGTTTTTTGTAGCACTGTGTAGCTACTTACAAGGCATTTATTTACACCTGTAGCTAGAAAGCTCAATATTTGAATTTGAATTCTGGTCCACGTAGTATTTCTTATGCACGCAGCTTCATCCGTGCATCCTGGACGCCCTCTACAAACTTACAATTTAACTTACGGACGTCATTTCAACTGCATGACAGCCGACAGTGTGATCATATTCGTCAACACAGTCCAGATCAGCCTCTACATTCGACCTGGCAGTACCGTATTCCTGCTTCACATTGAAATGGGTAAGTCAACTGATTTTTGTTCTCTTTTGTAGAAAAAAAGACCCGGTTGTTTGCGAGCCATGCTTTTTCTTAGTCACATAGTACATAGGTTTAAACACCTATGCAACCTAAAATACTCTAGACTGAACAGTCATTTTAAATATAAGCAGTTATGACTTTTTTTACTACGACTACTATATATTATGTTTACACTTCTATTTTGTGTCACTTATGTCGTAAAAGTTATATTGTGATACATCTATATATTTTATCAACCTTATATGTGATCAATAATCAATATGTCTTTTGCATTGATTCCTATATTTTGCAGTAACAAATATAAAGGAATCAAAGGTTGGCAGAGCCATCGGACCGGGTAGAGAACCTGCAAAAGTGGAAGAGAAGTTGCAGATCCACAGAAGAATAAACACCACGGCTTTAGTGTGATTTTGAATGTAGCTCATTTGTACTTTGGATGAAATCTTGTGCCACATGAGTTAAACTGTAAAGTGATGGCATCCCAAATTATGCATTTATTGTGTAAGTGTACCTTAAGGCACTACTACTATGCTGGGATTACTTCTGAGTCTTTACAGTGTTCTTCAGGAATGTCCTGAATTGTAAACCTTAAACTTTCAGTACATCACTGTCTTGGGGCGGGTTTAGCTCTGTGGGGAGAGTGGTCGTTCCTTAACCGCAAGGTAGCAGGTTCGATCCCCGCTCTCCCCATTAGTTGCAGCCCGAAGTGTCATTGAGCAAGACACTGAACCCCCAGCTGCTCCCCGGGCGTGGTGCTTCACTGCAGCCCACTGCTCCTTCATAACAAAGGATGGGTCAAATGCAGACACAAATTTCCCCATTGTGGGATCAATAAAGTATACATTATTATTATTATTATTATTATTAAAAGAGAAATGTACATGTTTACGTTTATTACATGTGTTTTATTCTTTTTTTCTTTTGATGGAGTTTGGACCACAACGTGTTGTACATAATCAAAGCTGCATTTAATGTTTAATGTTCTAAGTATAAATTGATCTTTTAAATGTGTTGCTTTAAGATAATAGCATGCATGGTTTCCAAATGTCTCTTTTTGTACCTGGTGTTGATACATTAGGGCCCTGGACATTATGTCTGCATGTGACCACCATGTTGCCCTTTCCAAAACAAAAAACATCTCGGTATCAAATGCAGAGAGGAAAAGCGAAATAGCTTGTGGAGAAAGAAAGAAAAAGGAACACGATGGCTTCCAAAGCTAACGTTGCTTCAGATGTGCCAATGTGGTGGTGGGAAAGTTAACAACAGTCGCAACGTTTTTTTTAAAGATAAACAAAGAGACTAGTTGTGGATGAAAAGCAAAGTCTTGCAGTTTTTGCAAAGATTCAAAGTGGCATTTATGCATTTGGTCAAGTGTGTTAGCCGTGCTAGTGACACAACTCTGAAGGCCACAGAGGAAAGTTGCAGAGCATAATTTACATTTTTGAGTCATACAGGTTTCTAAAAGCTCTTTGACGTGACGACTACTCGCAGAGCTAACACTAACATGCTAGCCAGATAGAAAAATTCAACCGCTTGTGACAAGGGAACTGGAAGAGGTACAATATCTTTTGTTTTTTGTGTGGTTTAGGAAGCGTGTGCTTCTTCCGTGGCCTTTCACTTCCCCCTAGTAGTTCTCACTTTCACTCAATAAGCTGCATGGTTGACTCCATTCTGGACTCTCCAGTTAACCCTCGGTGGTTGAGGCCAGACTTCGACCTCGATTGGTTTAGGTTAGCAGCTAGTCTCGCTCTGATTTTAGTAAATCCAGGTGGAGAACTTTAGCCCCTCAAAGGTAGGCACTGTCGAGACATCTTGATTATGCTCAATGTTGCAAGTTCCTATTAGATTCTTCTGAAGTTTCACTCCCTGTGAACAAAATCCTACAATTTCACATTGTGGTGAGACGTTGATCGGTCAGTCCTTGGTTCCAACACTCAAATAGTGATCAAATACATTTAGATTAAATCAGTTTACCATCTAACACTTCCAGGTCTTCTATACACAATATGGATTGTATCATCTATTTAATTTACACTGTAAATATCTTTTTTTTGCTATGTTTTGTTCACAAAGGGAATTCAAGTGTTTGTACAAGATGTATCAACGTCATAAAGGAGACCTATTGGCTGTCTATCTTTGAGCTGGTCCATTTCGTCTTTTCTCTGGTCACATGGTATCGGCTCTGGCGACATGCGTCACATTTTACCACTACGACCATTCTCTGACGAGCATATCCATACGCTGGCGTGTTAAGGGGTGACCGCTAGCGTCTTGTTAACGGATGGGTGTGTTCGACGCAGCGAGGGGGAAAAATCAAACGAGCATCCGGTTCTGTTTGGACTTTGGACCGTCGAACTGTTTGGGGACAATAGAGACATGTCAAAAACGTTTAGTTTTTTCCTTAAACACTTACAATAGGCTATAGTGTACTGTAAATCAAACGTATCCCTTATGCTTTAACGTTGAAAGTACAACAAAAGTGAAATAATAGGAAGAAAATAGACTTGTGCATTAGAAGTAGTGTTGTAATTAGTTCTACTTCGGCCTTATGCCAACATAATGGAGATTGCAGGAGGCATCAGACACAGCCAGGTCCAATGGACCCTATGAGACCTAAAGTCACATGGATAGAGTTAATAATGTGCAATGGAGAGATACAAATTCATCCAAAAGGAGAGAGAGTAGAGGAGAGAGGTGCTCAGTGTATCCTAAACGTCCCCCAGCAGCCGATCAGCCTATAGCAGCATCTCTAGGTCTGGACCAGGTGAACCTGATTCAGCCTGAACTATAAGACCATCAAGAGGAACGTCTTCAGTCTACTCTTAAATGAGGCGACTGTGTCTGCCTCCAGGACTGAAGGTGAAGCTGGTTCCATAAAAGAGGAGGAGCTTGATACCTGAAGGCTCTGACTCCCATCCTACTTTTTATGACTCTATGAACCACAAGTAGCCCCAGATAACACTTATAAGACAATCCTCACTTTTCCAACACTCGTATTTGAAAATAGAGTTTTCGAGGTATCCTGTTGATGGAAATTGTAACTAATTATTGTCTGCTTAACAGATGATACAGACCCTGATCCTGCTTTTGTTTCTTTGTAATCTCTTCCAAAAGAACCAAATTCAGCTCAATACAACATTTCATGATTTCTGAAATAAGATCTTATGTACGCTTATTTACAGCTCAAACATAAGCAGTAAACCAGTTTCCTGCCAAAATACCTGGGAGTAAATGTTTGCATTTTATTCTATTATTTAAGAAACTGCAAACTTTACAGCATTACTTGATAATGTAGGTTAGCGTAAAAGCAATGCTCCTCATCTCCAGGTTATTCCTTACCACACGAAACTCGATTGTAGCTTATTGTTAGGAAAGCCGTTAGGTTAGGTGTTCCGTTATTTATTACAGGCAATGTCGTTTATTTTAATTTTTGGCATATGACTGCCACGGAAATTGTAAAACGTAGTAATGTACACTGTAATAACCACAGATCCACTTCTCAAAGGTGTAACAAGCACACCTGTCCATTTTGTTAACAAGTTATTTGTAAATTGTAAATTATTATCTTTTACAAACATGTTGCCATCATAACATGAATTGTGAATACTCTCAGCCCCACTGTAGAAGCTTCTCCGTAGACCGTAGTACAGGGACTGCTTTGGGAGGCAGCCAGCCGATTGAAGCCCCACAGTGGAAACCCACTGCTGTGGAACGCCACCCTCTAGACAGCAGGTACGTGCGTTACTATTGATGACGTTTCAAAATAATCTGTTCATGCATATTTTGAGACTGCGGCCGTTTGAAAAACACGCGTGATGCTTTTCAGTGAACGGGCCGGCGAGGAGTTCCTGAGATGCATCGCGGCCAACAAGCCTCTCCCGGACTACCTGAAGGGGAACATGGCGTTCAACCTGGCTGAGGCCTTCAAGTCGGCCGATGTCCTGAAAGAGGTTCTCAAATCGGACCCCCAGTTCCAGAAGCTCGCTCCCAGGAGCAAAAGCCGCAGTCGGAGCCGCGGAAAATCTCGAGCCAAGAGTCGCGCGCGGAGCAAAAGTCGAGCGGCCAGCCGAAGCCGAGCGAGGAGCAAGAGCCGAACGCGGGGCAAGAGCAGGGCGAGGAGCAAGAGCCGGGCGAGGAGCAGGAGCCGGCATCGCAGTCGCAGTGGGAGTCGGAGCCGAGGCAAGAAGAAGAGTCACGTGCGGAGCAAGAGCCGCGTCAGGAGGTCCAGGTCGCGAAGCAGCAGCAGCAGCAGCGATGCTGATGAACGGAGCCACGGCCAAGAGAAGAAGAGGAAGAGGAGCCCCAGCAGCCTGTTGGAAGGACTGAAGATGGTCATGAGCAGCAAAGAGCTGGACGAGCGGCTGCCCACCCTCAAAGAGGCCATCCTCACTCTTCAGGTAGGGCTCATTTTTCCTCCTCATGTCTCGGTTCGGTGCGTTATCAGCGCAGGTCTCACAGCCACTAAGAGCAGAGTGTTTCTAGTCGTATAATATATCGGTACAAGATCGATTTTTTGGGATTGCATAGATAAAACGCGCTGACTTCCAAAGGTCAGGAAGACATTTTTTGTAATGGTTCTTCTATCGGTTGAAGTTGCCCACGGCAGCTGCAGTACTGGAGGAAAAAAGTACAGGCGCGTTTCCAGAATCATCACTCGGTACCAACGTTTGGGTTTTTCGTGACTTCCCTGGTTGACGGCATCAGCAGCTGCTCCAGAAATAAACTCTTGAACCTCTAAATGGTGGCCGTCCTCCCAGTAGAGCAATACCTCTATCGATGTTTATGAAGGATTTAATTTGAACCAGTTATTGTCAATTGTGAGAGCGGAAGGTAGCTCCTTCACATGCACGCGTGTTTTAGGTCGAGTGTGACTTGTTGTTCTGTCTTTCCTGCACACAAAAACCTTTTGATATGGATCATAAACACAGTTTCATAACTGAGAAGTTAAGAGAGGACCCAATATTTTATCATCATCAAAATCCTCATTTATTGGTAATAATTTAAATAAGGATGGACAACAATTTTGTACTCTGAAATGCTATTTGAAAATGTAACGTGTGTGTGAGTGTGTGTGTTTGTGTGTGTGTGTGTGTGTGTGTGTGTGTGTGTGTCAGGGTTCGTACGGTCATGGAAAACCTGGAAAAGTCATGGAATTTTAAAATGGTCATTTCCAGGCCAGGTAAATCATAAAAGTTTTGGAAAAGTCAGGAAAATGTGTTATAATCACATGTTCACGGCAAGTTTGAAATAATTAATATGTTTTTTAAAGAAAGACGCTCAAATTATAAGCCGGTGTACGCTCTCAATACGCAACATTTTCTAAATTGCTTATACCGAGATTTCGTGGAAATTTGGTTTAAAGTCATGGAAATCCATCGGTCAAAATGTGTAAGGACCCTGGTGTGTGTGTGTGTGTGTGTGTGTGTGTGTGTGTGTGTGTGTGTGTGTGTGTGGCTGCAGCTCTACATCCCATAACATTCAGCTCAGTGAGATAACCGACGAGTCGCCGCCCGTCATGACCGCCTGCCGTTGTCGCCCTCTCTTCTCCACAGGCCTCGGGCGAGAGCAAAAAAGTGGCGTGCGCGCCCACCAAGGAGCGCCCTCTGCAGCGCGACTGCGCCGACACCTCGGCGCCGTCGGACAGCGACAGTATGCTCCTCCCCCACGACCGAGTCGGCAGCGACTTCTCGTGGCTGCAGGCGCACGCGACTCCTCCCCGCTCCGCCGCCGTGAAAGTGGAGGAGCTCGAAGACGAAGAGTCGTTTCTGTACGGGAGCGAAGGCGCCGGGGGGAAGCGGGCCAACAGGTCATTTCCCCAGGGCGGCGAGCAGGCACACCAACAGAACGCGTCCGCGCTCGCCGATCTGGACACCAGCGAGTGCGAGAAGATCCGGAACATCTTAAAGAGCCTGGGCTCGGCCGACGTCAGCGAGATGATGGGGAAGATGCAGCCGCCGGCCGCGCTAACCGCGTCCGACCGGACGGCGGCCGGCGTGGCGTTGCCCGCGCTGCGTAACCCCAATGTACGACACGCTCTGGAGTCTCTACAGTCACTGATCAGAGGTCAGTACAACCGCAGCGTTTATATTCACGCGCCTTCATCGGCTTCTGTTTACCGAGGTTGTTGTTTTGGCTCACTTTTTTAAGTCGGGGAAACATAACTTTAACTTATTGTGAAGTAGATGTCGATTGCGCAATCTAATCGGCATTCGGATTGGCTCCCTGTACGATCTCCCGGTAGACGGACCCCGATATCCTCTTCCCGCTAGCAAAACGGGAAGAGGATATCACTCCGGTTCTCCCCCAAAGCGTTGGTCGCCATCCCGAGCGACCAAAGAGCAGGGTTCGTACGGTCATGGAAAACCTGGAAAGGTCGTGGGATTTTAAAATGGTCATTTCCAGGCCTGGAAAAGTCCTGGAAAAAACTTCAATCATAAAAGTTTTGAAAAAGTCATGGAAATTGCTTATAATCATGTTCATTTACGCCGAGTTTGAAATAATTAATATGTTTTTTAAAGAAAGACGCTCAAAATATAAGCCGGCGTACGCTCTCAATACGCTACATGTTCTAAATTGTTCATGTTTATACCGAGATTTCAGTTTGGTCATGGAAATTTGGTTTAAAGTCATGGAAAAGTCTTGGAAATCCATCGGTCAACATGTGTAAGAACCCTGATGGATGGGGTTTAGAAACTGACGCCATCTGGCTTGAGGACTTATCTCCTCTGTTTTTACTGTTTAATGCTTTTCATATGAAATTCAGAATCACATATTTGTTGTTGTTGTTTCTTCTTCAAGCGACAAAAGAGAAGCGGGAAAAAAGCGACGGCAGTGGCGCGTCTCAGGCGTCCCCCGATAAACACAAGGTACGCCGGCCGCTCGGCGCGGTTGGATTCACTAAAGAATAGTGAAATTCTTTTATTTTGAAGTAACTTCTGTGTTTTCCCAGGCAGGTGACGACGAGGAAAGGGACAACGACAAACGAGCCCGAATAAGTCAGATGGAATCCTTGATGAAGGAACTGGAGGAGTTGATGAAGCGGGACGGTGAGGCCGCGCCCCTCGTCACGATGTCGGTCTCCGCTCGTCTTCAGCGTCCTCCGGTGCTCTAACCTTTCTTGTTCCTTTTTGCAGGGTTGAATTTTCTCAGGCCAGTAATTGGGTTTTACTGCCAGAAATGTGAGGAGTTCATTGGAGATTTGAATTGTGCTGAAAAGCACGCAGACATCCATCGCCACGGCAACTCCAGCAGCGTGAGTACACTTCACGTTCACCTCCGTAAAACCACCAAAACCAAAACCAGTGATTTTATTCTCCGTGCCATAGTTCATTTGTTACCATGAACTCACACAATGTAGTTTATTTGGACTTAATTGCACAGACGAAAGTCCAGCCGCTCCAAATTAGTCCCCAACAAATAATAATAATAATAATAATAACTTTATTTATATAGCACTTTTAAAAACAAGGTTTACAAAGTGCTCTACAGATAAACAAAGCATAAACACAACTTAAATGGCGGCAAACAAAAAAGACCATATCATAAAAGCCTTGAATACAACTACAACCAAACAAAGGCAATTAAAATAGTTATTGAATGCACCTTTCGTTCTCCGTGTGACCTACTAATGTATTGTGGGTTTTGATGTTATTATAGGATAGTTATTGTTTTCAAACATTAAATTCGGAAAGCGAAGGGAAATTTTTATACCAGTCCAAAGCAATATTTTTAGTTAAGACTCATTTAATTACTTCTAAATGTGGTAAATTAAGATATTGCCTTTTTTTCTTTTTTTAATCTCTGTCTCTTCAAACAAACTTTTGAATGCTACCATACCCTCTTTGGTTTCTTTATCAACGCTGCAACGTTGTTTTTAATGTGTTTTCAGCAGAAAGTGCACAAGGACAACAAGCCTGCAGGAGACGGCAAGGGACACTCGCGCCAATTCAGCAACAGCACTCCGCACCCCCGCCCCTCGGACCGGCCGGGGAACCACAGGGACTCGGCCCCCGGCCGGGACCCGGGGGACCGCCGGAACCACAGAGACCACCAACCGGATAGGAGGGACGAGAGAGACGCCAGGAGCAAACCCCACCTGCACCAAGGGCAGGACAACGTCTCCTTGAAGGAGGAGATGAGGAAGGAGAGGATGCTCATCACGGTGTCCCGCGGCCTGACTCCTCCCCCGGGCGGCCGGGCCAAGGAGGAGGCCGGCGAGATCAAAGTCAAAATCGAAGACGAGGGCAAATCGTCCAAGGGCAACCGAGCCACGGAGGACAGCAGCGACAGCAGCGACGACGACCACAAGGGGAAACCGAAGAAAAGCAAATCCCTGAAAAAGAAGAAGAAGAAGAAGGAGAAGAAGAAGAAGAAGGAGAAGTCCTGATGCTCCGAAACGTAACGTCTGTTTCTTGGTGTGGTCAGAAGAGGGAGGTAGGCCTCTGGGGGGATTCATCGCGGTGCTTAAAGGAACCGACTGTTGACCCCAACCAGAGGTCAAAGGTGAAGGTTAATATCTCTTTGATCCTTGTGCGTCTGGCGGAGAGTTGTTTTTGGAGGCGCTTCCCGTGTTTGTGTCAAATGCTCCAAAAGCCGACCTCTACTGGACGCACAGAGATGAAATCCATATGATTATTCTTCTTTTTTTTTACATGGCAATTGATATGTTTATACATGGTCCTGTATACATTGTGTCCAGTTCATGTTTCACCTCTGTTTTGAATTATTTTTGTATAAAACAAATCCGTTCTCAGTACCATTTCACCCGTGTGAATATTTTCATCGAACATCGAAAGGTTCAGGAATGTGAGATGTGTATTTTGCAGCTATTTTCCATTTTGTTACCCGTCTGCATTTTGATCTGAAATACAAGATGACACAGCAGTCCGTCTCCTGTGTTGACTTCGTAAAGCGGAGGAATTTGAGGACTACAATGTCATTTCGGGTGTGATGGGATGGTTATCTCTGTGCATCGGTCATAATCGACTTCCATTTGAAGTAAATCTGCTTTTGAGATTAATGCTGAATTTTCTACACGTTCTACGTTCATACACTCCCGATCAAAGGTTTGGGGCCACCCAGGTAATTTGGTGTTTTCCATAACTCACTCTCTTATTTATCAAATGAATAGAAAATATAGTCAACATTGACACGGTTAGAAATAAGGATTTTTATTTCAATTCAGTTTATTTGTATAGCCCAATTTCACAAATTACAAATTTGTCTCGGAGTGCTTGAAATATTAATTTAGTTTTTTTAACTTGTCGCTCAAAGGAAGGCCAGTTTTATAGCTTCTCTTACCAGCATAACTGTTTTCAGCTGCGCTCACATTAAAAAGGGTTTCAGGGGGTTTCTAACCCTCTGCTAGTCTTCTAAGGCAATAACACAATGTACCACTAGAACATGGAGATGGGCCTCTATACACCTCTGTAGAGACTTCATTAAAAAAACAGAGAATAGTCATTTACCACATTAACTATGTAGAGAGTCTTTATGATTAATTTAATGTTATTTTAAATGGGGAAAAAATCTGTGCTTTGAAGAATAAGGACATTTCTACGTTTTTTTTCTTCATTTTCTGAATATCTCCAGACTTTTGAACGGTAATGTATATTTTTACGTTTCCTCGACTAACGTGGTGGCAGATGTAATTGCTCGGTTAGTGAATGGTGGTCCAGTCAAATCTCAGTAATGACAAGTGCCTGAACATGAGTAGAAACCATTCTGTTGCTGTAGATTAGATATTCTGTCGAAACATTTGACTGGTATATTCAGTATTACATTTTTTTTAGATTTACTCCTTCAAGAAACGATATTACCTCTTTATCTCAATAGAAAATGAATTCCAGCCGGCGTTAAGTTTCCTTTTGGAACATATCTGCTTTTGGAAATTAGCAGGCTGTAAATGTAATCTCTAGGCGTCTGCTAGTGCCAGCCTCCCCAGTATGAAACATCTGGACAACAGAGGTCTTTGTCCCAGCAGCCAAACAGACCCGTGACCGTTGAGAAAAGCCCGTCCGGCTCCGACAAGTCCGATCCAGACTCCTCCTGTGAGAACATCAGGATCTTGAAACAAAAGCCGCTCCGTCGACCTCATTGATTTATCTACAGCACCCCCCTCACATGTGACACGTCTACCATGAAAAGGCCAGTTGTCTCGTCCTACAGAGGCCAGATAAGTCGGTGCAAGGCGTCACTTCGGGGCCCAAAGTGTGGTCGAGTGTTCCTCCATCGCTCTGTTGAGCTGGTGAACAGAACGACAGCGGAGGTCACCTGACAGTGAACTCCTACACGGGCTCGACCTGAGGATCACTGAAGCCCAGCGGCCTCCGTTCAGACCTTTCACGTCCTCTCGGGTCAGAACTAGTGATTCTTAGATATTAATATGTTCCGACGCTTATAGTTCTGTGGTCCCTGTTTATCCTACCGAAGAGAAAACAGTGAACGGCATCTCTCACCCTCTGGTTGCTCTCTCTCTCTCTCTCTCTCTCTCTCTCTCTCTCTCTCTCTCTGTCTCCACACTCAGGCTTCTCTGTATTGATGCCCTGCTGACTTCTGACTGTCTCGCTCTCTTCCTCTCTCTCTCTCTCTCTCTCTCTCTCTCTCTCTCTCTCTTTGTCAGTCTCTCGCCACACTCTTGCCTCTCTGTATTGACGCCCTGCTGACCTCCACCTCTCTCTCTCTCTCTCTCTTTCTCTCTCTCTCTCTCTCCTCTCAATGTAATAGGCTTCATTGCCAAAAGCATCAAGACACATCAAAATATATAATTCATATGGATAATAATAATAAAACAGAAATAACTATATTGAAAGAAAGTATCTGTGTGTGTTTGTGTGTGTGTGTGTGTGTGTCTGTGTGTGTGCGTGTGTGTGTGCGTGTGTCTGTGTGTGTATACTATCTCTCTTGTGTGCAACATTCCAGATGTTTTGGTTGTGGCTCAGATGATAATTGTTGGAGTCACCTCTTGTATCCTTCATATGGATCACAATCATTATCTCCAATGACGTCATCCTGGACGTCTACACTGTAATATAATTTATGTTAAGTTGGTTATTCAGTGCACACAACATCTATTGCATGTAGAATTATATTTTTACAATTTAGGTTATTGTAATATTGGGCTGTGTACAATATTACACAGCCCAATATTACAAATATTGTACAATATTTGTAATATTGGGCTGTGTACATAAAATGTATTTGACGTGATAAAGAGTTTCTAATGTTTATTTTCCCGACATGATTCCTTTATTCTTGAGTAAGCACACAGTAAGGTTACATTGTGATAACTTTTCTACACTTTTAGGGTGACGTCTGATGATGACAACACGAGCCAGTAAACATCGTTATTCCCCAGCTGCCAAGGTGAGTGTACTTCTCTCACGCCAGGAAACATTCTGAGGCCTGAATGTTTCTGCAGGGGCGGAAGAGGATGAGGAGGAAAGTCATCTTCGCTCTCGCATGTGTCTGCTGAGCGTTCACAATCAGAAGGAGGAGTTTCTGTCCAGGTAACCATCCTGAGTTGATGCTTGAAAAACTCATAATAAAATGAATTGAAGACAAATCCCGGTCCATCTTGTTCTTGTATTTATTGATGTATTTCTTCATCAGGCTGTTTGATGGCAGCGGGCCTCTACGGTTCAGTTATTAGTATGTCGAATCTTTAAATAATCTTTACAATTGGTGAAGTCACAAATTAAACATTACAAATGAATACGTCATAAAATGACATCAATTTAAATATACTTAAGTAAAGTACACAGCTATCTCAAATTTGTACTGAAGTGCTTGAGTAAATGTAGTTTTATTATGATCGCTGTATATTTATTTGTACGTCTGTGTTTATGTGTGTGTGTGTTTTTGTGTGTGTTATTCGCATAACTTAAAAAGTATTAAAACAAATCGCATGAAATTTGGTGGGATGATTGGTTATTATCCATGGGATCGATCAGGTCAAAGGTCAAGGTCAAGAAAAGGTCAATATCTTCTTTTTACCATAGCGCTGTCAATTTTTATCCAATTGGCATGCAAATAATGCCAACATATTCACATGACATCAAGCTCCCCACACTCTCATGCCAAGTACCAAAAATAATAAATAAAAAATAATAATAATAATACAGAAATGCTCAAATATATATTTATTTGTTGTCACTGATTCCAACATAAACTCACATACCTTCACTTTGAAAAAAATAAAAATTGTCCAAGCTAATGAATCATTTGATCATGTTCACCTACACATAAACACTGGTCCCATGCAGGACACCGGTCCGGCTGTTGTTCCCACGGCCGCCCAGCAGATGGAGAGACATCCCCAAGTATGGACCCCCCTCTGCAGAACGGACAGCGTTTAAAATGGATGAGATGAGTGGAACAGAAATGACTTTGAGGAAAGAATTAAAGACTGGAAAGACTTGTTAAAGTTGAATGCTTTCATTTCATTTCACCACCAGACACAGGAAAATAGCCATCAAACACACCCATCTGCACGATTGCACCAACATCCCCAACTCACTGTCGTTGTTGTTGTTACTGTACATACATCTTGCTACTCCGTTGCTTTCAACGTCTTCTTTTATATTACATGTATGTACGACGAGAGCGTACATGTATCCAGGGTCAAACTCCATGTATGTACACAAACATGGCCAATAAAGATTGATTCTGACTTGATTTATTTTATTCTTCCTCAAAACAATAGTTCACGGGTTCACGATCATGTGACATGCGGTTACGCAACTCTGGACAGTTTGATGATTCAGGCTTTGCTGCATTCCCGGTCTGTCCGTCACGCCAAGTCTCAGCTCAGAGGGCGACTTCCCTTCTGCCTTGTGACTTTCACTGAGCTGCAGAGTAACAACAACGTCATCACGTCAACGGTATAGGTATAAGGTATAAAATGTTGTGTTTTCCATGAAAACTCACACTTTTATTTATTAAATGAATACAAGATTAATACAAAATATAGTCAAGACATTGACAAGGTTAGTAATAATGATTTTCATTGTAAATATTAATGTTGTTCTTCAAACTCGTCGCTCAAAGGAAGGCCAGTTTTTAGAGCTTCTCTCACCAGCATAACTGTTTTCAGCTGTGCTCACATAAAAAGGGTTTCAATGTCAAGGAATAATCTGTTTGTGGAAAATGCAAAAGAAAAAGTTATTAAACAGAATAGTCATTTACCACATTAACTATGTATAGAGTGTATTTCTGATTAATTTAATATCATTTTCATTGGAAAAAAACTTTTTTTTTTCCTTCTTTTTTCTAAGTGACCCCAAACTTTTGAACGGTTGTGTATAACTGTACATATTAGCACCTCTCTTATTCTTGTACATATTACCACCTTTCTGTTACCTCTACCACGGTCTGTATAGTGTTTTCTTTTATATTTAGTATTTTTTCTTTCTTATTGTAGTGTTACTTTCTAAACTGTTGACTCGGAGAGGCCTGCACTAGGTTTCCAACGTGTCTGGGCTGTTGGTCTAAGGCGCATATGGCAAATAAAACCTTGAAACCTTGAGACCTGCTGAAGGAGATCCTGGTGATTGGACAAAGCCAAAAAATATTCTTAGTTTTTCTAAAGGAACTGTGACATCGCCCTGACATCGTGGACGACAAAGCTCCCTCACTCCCTGTGTGTGTATGTGTGTGTGCCTCAGTGTGTGTGTGTGTGTGTGCATGTGTATGTATGTGTGTGTACGAGTATATGTGTGTGTGTGTGCCTGCTTGTATATATGCGTGTGTGCGCTTGTGAATGTGTGCGTGCATCCATGTGTGTACCTCTATATACGGTGCAGTGCGGCCCAGACAGCTTCTCTCTCCTGTAGAAAGCCTCAGACTTGTGTCCTCATATCTTATATATTTATATATCTTTATATATATAATATATATATATATATATATATATATATATATATATATATATATATATATATATAACCTACATCTCGACAGCCGTGTCGTGTTTTCTTATCTGGTCCATAACCTCTGAGGCCTCTGGCCTTAGAGTCTAAAGTGGCGCTGGTCTCTCCACCGTCGCTGCAGGAGGAGTCTCCCTCTCTGTTGACTAAAGTTAATGACTGTAATTCTAAAGAAGAGCCACACCTACACTCCCAGCGCCGTGACAATGGAGGATAGGTAATCACACGCAGCCGGGATAAAGGTCGGCTCTGGGAGGGTGTGGCCGCTGCTCTCTGCAGGTAAACAGCAGTCGGGCTCGTCCCCGGGCCGTCCCCACCTTTGAGCTGTGTGAAGTTCTATGAGTGTTTAAAGAGGTTTGGGAAAGTAAATATGTCAACTCGGACGAGGATAGGAGGAATGTTTTATTTATTTATGTGTATTCGCCGCTCAACAAAACATGACAGCTCAGGTTAAATTGGCATCGAGCCCATTGGAGCTCTACAGGCGAGTTCAGACCAGACACGATCAGGGCTGTAGGGCGCGGAGTCGAAGCTTTTTGAATTGTAGTTGCACACATTTGAAGAAAAACATAAACACACAAAATATGCGACATGATGGAGGTACTGCTGAATGCTGGTGGATCCCTCACCTCATTCTGGACCGTCTCATCCACTGCGTGGGGACAAAGCACAGGGGATAATGCAGTATTAGTACATGCTATATAAATGAGCAATTATTGCTATTTTTATACAATAATCATTATTATTATTATTCCTTTTCTTCCAAATGCAGCATTTGCCATTTTTTAACAGGTATGGATGAAATCAAAATGTATCATTTGTCGGCTGAATTGATATTTTTATTTCCCTTCAATAATTTAACACAGCATTATTCTAATGCTGTATCTTCATGGAACAATTTGACAAGCAAATCAACAAAATATATATATATATATATATATATATATATATATATATATATATATATATTAAAACACCTTCGAAAGACACATTAGAATTAAAGTAGAAATTATAATCAGTCAAATTCTATAGCAAATATAATACTACATCTAGTTTAAAATAAGAGATAATAAATTAACGATTATAATCAGAAGCCATTAGGTAACTGTGTATGACTATACTGATAATAATGAGTTTGTTTAGTGTAATATCAGCTGATAATAAGAATCATTATGTTTAGGTTATCTTAGAAGGAGCTCTTCATATCTACACTGTTCGCAGGTGAAAATAGGTCAAATAAAGCATTTAAAGCTATATTATAATGTTTAAAAGTTGTACCACTCAGAACTGTGAACACGTAGCTGTAAGCTGACATGCTCTCATTGTTTCCTGTGTGTGTTTAACCCGTCTCACCTCCCACCTGACCTGCATGGTGGGAGGTAGCGCAGTCTGCTTTTATATTCTACAAGATGGATTCAACAAGAGGCTCATACATCTCTTAAAACACTTGGCTTTTTTATTTATTTTTATTTTTACAGCCAATACTCATTCTAAATTGTAGTATTTGAGGCATAGGTGTAGTTGGGACTGAGTCAAGGTAAACCAGTGTGTGTGTGTGTGTGTGTGTGTTTGTGTTTGTGTGTGTGTGTGGGTGTGCGTGTGTGTGTTCATGGTAATGAGGGGGAGTATGTCACCCAACACCGAGGAAAACAATGGAGTTGTTTTTGGACAACAGTGGAGCTTGGTGGCTTAGAGTAATACGATACACACACCATATACTTATTATTAGGATTAATTTATCGTTAACAATAAACAACAATAAGATAAATACAGAGTGGGTCTCCAACAAGCTACAGTCTCCAGCTCACAAGATGTACCGCGCGGTCAGGTGTTGTGTTGTGTTGGTGGTCAGGTGTTGTGTATGATTTAGTGTCCCAGTGAACTCGGCTGCCATCGCTTTGAGTATCGACCAATGAGAGAGAAGCACATGACAGGAAATAACCCCACATTTCAGGGGGTGATGGCTAGTGTGGGAATATGGCTGAATCCACATGTCCGGAATATTGTGTGAGAAACGCGACTTTTGTCTCTGTCACGTTGCAACTGGAATTCTAAACTAACCAAAAGCCTGATACATTTTTGGCAGAATTGTCTAATAGAACTTCTCAAACATAGTTCCCTGTGAATATTTCTCTCCACTCAACCACAGAAACAATACTTCTCACATTCTATTTATGTATACTGTAGTTCCTAAAAGTTCTCATGCAGACTATTGAGGTTGAAGGTTAAAGTGGAGTTTGCATGTTCTTCCTGTCTCAATATACATATATATATATGTATGTATATATATATATATATATGTGTGTGTGTGTGTGTGTGTGTGTGTGTGTGTGTGTGTGTGTGTGTATATATATATATGCATATATATATACTGGCACAATGGAAGATACATGTCATGAAGAGCACTCTATCTAGAATTTCAGTTTGAGTTCCCACTATCCCAGCTTGACTCACAAGCCCTCAAGGGAATGCCCACACACACAAGCACACACACTCACACACACACACACAGGGCAAACAGGATGTTGCACAGAGGGACACTGTGAGAGTAGTTTTAAGTCATCATGACAGCGTGATTATGAATGTTTTACCACTCGGTTTACGATAATCATTCATCATTTGTACAGTTTAAAACGGTTTCTGTTATCATGTTGCTCTTAAAATAATCACAAAATAGTGAAGCATGGTTAGAAAGGCTGGCTGGACCTTTTAGATGAGAAGTATATATTATTATTATGAATTATATATATGCATATATAATACTATATTATTATTAAACTATATATATGTTTATATATAGTATAATAATAATATTATTATATATAATAAGTATAGCTAAATATAAATATAGTATAGTAATATATAATATATAATATTATATATAACAACTTTATATATAAATATATAGTATATTAATACTAAGAATATTATTATAATATTATATATATATATATATATATATATATATATATATATATATATATATATATATAATAAATCATAATAATAGAGATTTTTCCTTGTCTAAAAGGTCCAGCCAGCATTTTTGTCCACGATTTACTATTTTATATGTATATATATATATATATATATATATATATATATATATATATATATATATATATTAAAACAGCTGACAAAGAAGAAAAGCTTGTGAACAAACGTGTTGCGGTTTTCTAAAATATATCAGCAGATTTGAAAACATCCTCTTTCAAATCTGATGTTTTGCAGCCTCAGATGTAGCTGCTGACTGAACCATACGTTTGTGTGTGTGTGTGTGTGTGTGAGTGTGTGTGTGTGTGTGTGTGTGTGTGTGTATGTCCTCGGAGTAGAGGTCCAGTTACCTTGCGTCACACCCTTATCTCTTCATTTTGTCATGTTGTCTTGCTCTTGTTTTGTTTTGTTATTTTCACTTCTGTTCTTCTTGTTCTCATTCTTCCAATCTTAACTTTCTCTTTGTATCTGTTCTTATATTCTGTCCCAGTGCTGCTGCTCAACCAAACTTCCCTCTGGGGAATTCATGCAGGCGTATTATCTTCCTCTATCTCCTCCAGCTTTCCCAGCATGCAGCGCCACTCACGTGCCTGAGGTTGAGGAGACTCCATTTTCAATCTGCTCCTCAACCCGTGAGCGCGGACCGGCCATTTCATCGGCTCTAGACTTTAGTGGTTAGGCAGTAAAAAGGAATGTGCTAAAACAATTATTCAGGAGAGGGAGATGATCTCTCACCCCTCCTCCCCTCCGTCACCCCCCCCCCCCACCACCACCACCACCGCCACGGCATTAATGTGTCTATTCAGGTGAAACCACACCTCCACAAACATTCCAGGAAAAGCCATCATGATTGAGCCTGTCCTCGGCCACACACACACACACACACACGCACGCTTACACACACACTCACACATAAACTAACATGAGCTAAACTCTTATCCTTGGTGGTTTTTAGACGCTTGACTTGTAGCTTTTCTCTGCAGAGCTGAAGTGGTCTGCGCCTGCAAAGTGCATGCATTGTGATCATGTGCTTGCGTACATGTGATCCTCAGAGAAAGGGAACGGCTTCACTGACATTAAGATTTGATGGAAGCTAAAAGCTCCTAAATGGCCTGATGATGGGCTTTCAACAGGAAGTCCAGTGTGACTGAATGATGGAAGTGCTTTCGTGCTGCAGTCAGCTGCAGACACACAGAGACACACTGAGGCCTCCTGCTCTACAGACAACCGTATGAGTGCTATAAGGTATGACCTTTTGTTTTTGTTTTTTACTGCAGACTTGGAATTGCATAATCGTTTCCAATGGGTTATGTGGAAAGCGAATGTGATGTGTTTATTTGTGGACGTCACTGTTTTAGTGTCCCCCAGGAGTCTTTATTTTCCTTCTTGTAATCTAAATCTTATCCATGGAGACAAAAAACAAGGATGCAACATAATATCCATGTTGTCAGAGTGAGGAACCAAATATTCTCTCGCACACACCTTATCTATGACTCGGCCAGATTGTTTCGAAAGTTAAACTCTTAAAGCATTGCACTTTGTCTGTCTGTTGTTTTAAATGCAGGAGCTTCCCCACTGCTGTCGGCAGATACTAGATTATCCTCAACATTGACCGGACGGTTAATGATTGACATGATAACCCTTCAGCTTTCAAACACTAATGGCCGAAACCAACGGAGACAATCTGCTAGGCAGTTAACACAAAATCAAAAGAGCAGAATAACTTGAATAAGTTAATGTTTTATGTGCATTTCTATTCAGGATATAAAAGCAGAGCATGCACAACATTGAGTTAAAGCAGCGCTTCACTGTGTGTGGTCTGTTTTGTCGAGTTAATAGTTGATAAATAGTAACTGAACCACCTGTATGGCGACAGTAAAGACCACGAGTTGGTTGAAAGCTCTAGAAAACAGGAGTTATGCCTCATGCGGATCTTGACTTATAATTTCCTTTTGCTTTAAGGGTTTTGTTGGGGAAGATGAAACGTGACTAGGAAGGCAAACATTCCATGCTCTTTCCTAATCTGATGTCAGTGCAGTTACTCATTGATCACAAACAGGGGTTTTACAACAATCAGACCAGAGTCTCCGGGAGGCGGAGCTTCTGCTCAGGGCCTTGAACGCAACGCCCGCATGGCAGCGAGCGCACAGCGACAGCGTTGTGCTAACTAGCTTCTGATGCTACACAGAGGTTATCGAAGAAGTACAAACTGTGTGAGAATGGGGAGAAACGTAGCTCAATAAACAGAAGCAGAGCAAAAAGTACATGACATTATATCGAGTTTGTTGAGGGTGAAGTTAAAAAGAGTAAGCGCACTTAAATCTGTGGACCTACTCTCATTACGGTTCGCCAGCTTAGCGTGTTAACATGCTAGCAGCTGCTAATTAGCACTAAAAACAAAACTGCTGAAGCTAAGGGCAAAAAGAAACTTTCAAATTTCTGATGATGGTGCTTGATAAAAAGTATTTACAATTCATACAAGGGGGTGGGGGGGGTGTTCTTCCTCCTGTAATTCACTGTCTCTGTGTTGTGTTTTAAAACTGCTTTATACGTACGCTTGCTACTTCTCTGGCGCCAACTCTCCCACTCCCAACCATCTTCTTTCTCTACTAATTAGCCATATTCAAGTTCATCTGGAGTTTGGGAGCTTGTTTTACATTCCTGTACGATAGTGGAAGGACACCATGCCTGTTTGTGTGTGTGTGTGTGTGTATTTGTGTGTGTGCGTGAGAAAGTGAGTGAGATATGTGATCTGGTCAGAATACACTTTGTCTCTTAGTTGACACACATAAACACAGCCAAGGCCAGTGGGTTATTTATTCCACTTGAAGAAGACTACAGCTCTGTTTCTTCAGTGTTTACGCATTGAATTATTAAAGCTGCAATACAAATCGAGATGGCGAGTACGGTGCGGCTGCGGAGAATACAAATAGACGGACGGCAGGCAAAGTTTGAAATGCATCAAGACGGTTACTACATTCAGCTTTAATTATTTGGGTAGTACAAATTGGCAGAATGGATTCATCCCGACATAAAAAGATAAGAATATCACCGTAGAATGTAAAAGGTCCGAAAGCTTTCCGTGCTTATCTTAAACTGGCACTTGTTCCACGATGGGTTCTGGTAAGAATCCATCAACTTTACACCACACAGGAGGATCAATGTGAGACAAGTATGCATTAAGACTCTGTGTCTGCCAACTTGTGGGGGAAAGGCTGCATATTTAAAGTCATTTTCCAACCTGCAATACCTGACATTGTTGCCTTCAGTATATTCAGGCATAACAGGATTGTTAAAGGAAGTATCTGGTTTTCTGTTTTTATAAACTGTTTTTATTTCTATGTGCATAATGGATTTAATTGTGTGTGATTGCAGCATTTAGCATAACGTTACAACCTTAAATTCAGACTTACTGGAGGTGAAATATTATTAGCTAGGTTCTACTAAGAAATTGTGACTTTTGAGAAAAATTGAGACCAACATTGACATCAAGTTTTTGCAACACGTGTCTCGAGGGTTTATGTAATATTGAGCTGTTTATCCTTTTGGGCATTATCGTGACTCCGCGTGGTTAATGTTGTGAAACATTGTAAATCGTTGAATGTTTTACATGTGGTAAACATTAAGACACAGCAGCAATTAGGTTTAGTCAACAAAACCACATCCACACATGCAGTAACATTCACTTAACTTTTGCTTTCCCAAGGCACACAACAGGCGGCAGTCCTCAAAGTCCTGTGTTTGTTTGCCCCATCCTCCATCCCACCATCCCGCCATCCCTCCATTAGCAGACTTCTCGCTCTTACATACAAAATCTGTTGCTCTGTTTCTCATATTGATTTAGGTTTGGTTTACATTGGAGTTTCTTGAAAGCCCCGAACCAGGCTGTAAGTACTGATATCAGAATCAGTGTCCAATGAATTATAATAGAGATGACAATGATAGGCCATTAACAAAGTCGCACTAGTGTTCCTCACTGAATAACAAGTGTTAGGCTCACAAAGTTCCCTTGACAATAGCGGAAATCCAAAAAATAAAGCTTAAATTAATTATTAAAAAGGTGGTGAGAATGCGTTAGTCATGGCGTCTGGACGTATTTTACCCCATTGTGTTTGAATCTATTGTCTGATCAATCCACCCCTCCACGAAGCCTTAATCCTTCTTGGTAAATAAACTGGACGAACACCTGGGATGTTCAACAGGGTCAGTCATGTCCATGAATTTGGTTGACGCCTACATTCCTGGCAGGGACCCTCAAGGTCAACTGGTTTCAGATGAACCTGCGAGTTTGAGTTATAGCAGACTTAAGCTCTAACTGTGGCACCGGCCTATAGTAATATAATACATTATGATAATATAATAATAATAATTGATACATTTGTTTGGGGGGGGGGGGGTGAGACAAGCCACCATGGGAAATACACACATGATTTCTCACGTCAAAAAGTATTGGAAATCATCAAATTGCATCTTATATGCTCGAGTTGAGTGGCCATCTCTGGCAGCACGCCGCCTTTAATTTGCATATTTTTATTTATAAAGCTATCTTGGGTCTGCTCCCCCACTATTTATGTAACTACATCTTTAAATCCCAGAGCTGTTATAGCTTACGTTCCAACAAGTTTTATTTACTAATTATGCCCAAAGTTCACTCTGAATTTGGTAAGCACTGTTTTAAATTTGCTGCACCTGCTGCTTGGAATACACTGCAAAAAACTCTAAAGTTAAAGGAGCTCATCGACTTTGAAACTTTTAAGACTTGTGTGAGAGAAATTGGAGCGGCTTCATACCGCACTTGTTCTTGTTTTGGTGTAAATCCGGAGCTTTAGTCCTGCTGCCTTATCTTTTTTAATGTATTTTATGTATGTTATGTGTTTTCTGTTGTGTCTTGTGAATGTTGCAATTTTTCTATGCTGCTAAAATTGTATACAGAAATTGTAAAAAAAAAACAAATAAAAAAAAACATAGTTCGAACCAGGAAGTCTTCCTTCAGATGACGGGAACGACAACTTAAGTTGACGGAGCTGAGTCGTTCCTATCAGGCCTGTCTTCAAACCTAAAAAAATCATGGATAAGCGTTTAGCAACCTCGAGCCAATCAGAGGCAGAGGAGGATTGGGTCTTCCCGCAAGGCATGCTGGGTACGTGCTCCCGAACATGGACAGAACGGATCGGTTGCTGACACTCCCATCTGCGTCAGAGTCGACTACTAGGATTCCAGTTACGGTTCCCGTTAACTTCCTCAAGTAACATTCACGCCCCCGGAGAGGGAGCGTCTGTGAACCGCTATGGAGAGAGAAAAAACTAGCCAACAAAACTTATACATCATCTTTAGTCATAAGAAAGGGACAGACAAGTTTACACTTGGTTAGTCAACTGTAGAGATAATATTTGTTGAAGCGTCTATATTTAATCAGGCCACAGATAGATTTAAGATGTATGCGTAGCACTAGTAAATCATATTCTCAAGTAAATAGCAGGTGTGTTTACCTGTCAGTAATAATACCATGCTCATTTGCAATCATCTGTATATGATTAAAACACTGAAACTCTTGATGGTATTGTGATGATTATAGTGTGAATGAACCCCTAGTTACAAGAGGCTACATTAGTGTTCACTTGATTTGAAGTGTGCCTTAAGAACTTTATTCAACTAAAGAATGTAATGTGACATATAATAAAATGATGCACATTGTCATTAAAGTCCTGATTACACCTATAGTCCCACATAAGGTAGTGTATCACTCTTTAAACTCTACAAACAATGAGTTCTGACGCTGCTCGTTGCCTTCCTCCCACTCCTTCACTGCCCCCTTATTTCATCCCTCCTCTTTTCTCTCCCTCTCCCTCTCCATCCCACATTGACCCTTCATACTGGCTAAGTGGTGGCCACTGTAAACTGACCAGTCTTTCTTCTTCTGCACCCACTTCCCTCTGTCCTTCTGTGGGAAGGATGGATGACTGATGAGGGGAAGAGCAAAAGATAACATCTCTTAATTGCTTTTTGAAAAGACCCCCATCTTTCATGTTCATCCACTCTGAAGCTGTATGAAGTTAGGTTATGGGCTGTATTATAATGTCTATGATGCATGGGACTCTTGGAAGTAACGCTTTAAAATGAATTGTTGCTTACTGTAAAAAGCCTTTACAGAGGAAAGTGGCACGAATAAACAACATGACAATGCAGAATTACCGCCTGCAATTGTTATTGTGTAAAAGTTACAGAATGAGTGGATACGGTGTGTGCGGTCTGTGTGAAGGTTAAATGGGAGCAGGACCATTTCGGAGCCCCTGTGTTGTTGTCTAAAAATAAAAGGTTTCAACCCAACCTGTTCCGCACAACATGATTGATTTATGCCGTTTCAGGGTGTAAAGACTCAGTAAAATTCTCTTTTTCCAAAGACAATATTGCTATTTGCGAGTATAAAATTTGCCGTTTGTGTGAAAGCTTTCATCCCTGAAACTTTTGTTTCTTAACTAGTTGCAAAAACAAAAAATAAGGGCCTACAATATGCATTTAAAGGATATATCCTGGATGTCAAACATATTCATCAGCGAAAACCGGTTGAAAAGATAAAGATGGAAACTAAAGCTTAATGTTACATATCAGTGTGAACCATCACATCACATGGCTTGTTACTTACTGACTGATCAGAATGTTATTATAAGTGTCGTACAACATTATCTAAAAAAATGTTGCGTAAAGAGTAGAAATACTTTTGTTTAACCAGTAAAAGGAGCGTTGTTGCTTTAGCCAGATAAACCAAACTCTACTTTACAGCGTCAGCTAAAAACTCACCAAACCAGTCTTGGTTAGTTTTTCCACTGCTAAAAAAAAGACGAACTCTGGTTTATTCAAAATAAAGCCTGAATGTGCTGCATTCGATGTTACCATAGTGTGGTTCAACACTCCTACCTCCGCTGCTTCTCTGTCATTTGACCTCAATCTCGCATATATTTTCATAATTAAGGTTTCATTTGGATCATACCAGAGTTGGTGTTTGTTTTAAAAAGTGTGAAGATGAACCAAACAGTGAATCAATTTGTTTTGATCTCTGTGTGTCTCTCTGATTTGGGGAGGACGACGTACCATTTTGCAGAATCGAATGCACCAAATAGAGAAGTCGCCAAAAAAGATGTTGGCTGACTTTGTGTTCCCTGACAACATGTGTCAGTCTGTGTGTGTGGGAGTGTCCTGCCTGCAGTGGACCTCAACTGTGTACTGAAAATGCAGCAGCAATAAGAACCACATCAAAGGGCTTGAACTCTGTAGCGCACGGCGTTCTGAAACCTGTCCTGTGACGTCTCGTTGTATTCGGTAAAGATCTCATGAAGCTCTCTGGTAATGTTGAACCTGAAACGCCGACTGTTTTTCAGAAGCTGGTTTCACATGTGACAGCAGTCCTCTGCGGGTATACGCATTTTGGCAATTTTAATTCCCACTTGGTAGTTTAATATTGCATTCTTACCTCACCGTATGTGTGTGTGTTTGTGTGTGTGTGTGTGTGTGTGTGTGTGTGTGTGTGTGTGAGAGAAAGAGAGAGAGAGGGATATATATACATATATATATGTATATATATATATATATATATATATATATATATATATATATAGACACATATTTCTATTATAGTTATACATATATAGACATGCATATATATATATATATATATATATATATATATATATATATTATATATAGAAATATACATATATGTATATAGAAAGAGAGAGTGGGATATAAATATATATATATATATATATATATATATATATATATATATATATATATATATATATATATATGTGTATATAAAGAGAGAGAGGGATGAACATATATATGATATATGAATATAAATATAGATATATCATATATGTATATCTATATAGATATATATATATATATATATATATATATATATATATGTACATATATATACATATATTATATATAGACATATATTATATATATATATATATATATATATATTTAGAGAAAGAGAGAGAGGGATATACATATATATGATATATGTATATACATATATATAGAGAGAGAGTGAGAACGAAAGAGAGAGGGAGAGAGAGAGAGAGAGAGAGAGAGGGAGGGGGGGTTGGAGGAAATGAGACAGTAGCTGTATAATTCTGTCCACTGAGCTCGTTGCTGGTTAATAAACTCGCTGTCAGTGTGTCATCTATTTGCTACCTGTTCACGAGTGGGAGAAGGAGCAGAAACTCCCGGTATCAGTGTACACAGGTGTGTTCGTCCCGCGTGACCATATCGGGAACACGGAAGTCGCGCACCTGTAAGGTGACGTCATACGCTGAAGTACCTGCAGCAACTCGCCCAGCTGCATCAGTCACCCAGTCTACCTTCAGGAGAGAGGACAAAGAAGCCACGTCGGGAGTTCGCAAGGAATATCTATTGAAGTATTTTTCTTTCTACTTTCATTGCGAGGACTAAGGAAAGGATTGACAGACCGATGGGGGCCGCCCGGGTCGCGGTTTTGGGCATTTTAATCGTCGCTTTTCAGGTGAGATTTCCTTCCTTCATTAAAGCTTAAAGTCAAACTAATTTCTGTTCTTCCGAAGTGGGAACGTGAGTGTGTCTCACTTGTATTACGGTTACTTCTCATAACAATTTGTTGCCGCTACTTTTTAATGTCAGCTTTTCTTTTTTTTCATTTCCGTAATTATATCGAGTTGGTGTTTAACTTTGAAGCTGCTGGTTCTTGCGGCGGAGAACCTGTATTTCAACAAGCGCCGCGTGGACCGCATGACAACATATAATTAGCTTATTGGGGATAAATACTAATATACGAAATATCATATATTACAAATAAATAAGATGTCATGAGAAACGTGTCGCACACACGGAAGCGATACCTCTCCGCCGGAGGAGGTGATTCTCCCTCCTGCCGAGCCTCCGCCGGCGCTCCGCGGGCCTCGCCCTACTTTCCCGGTGACGTTGTCTGCAGGTTGAAATCCAACCCGACATGTTCTGATGGTGGAGAGAAAAAAACGAGTACAATCTTTCGATGGGATTGCTTGCAAAAACTCATCCGTCGTTACGATTCCTGCTCAGCATTTTCTTTTTTCTTACGATACTGAGATCTCCTCTGCTAATGGCTTCTGTAGTGTGTGGAATCAAGTTTTAGAGTTATTGATAGACCTATCAAGAGCAACTGCTTTGATAATTGATTCAATTCTTACTTGATTGATAAATAAATACAATATTTATATATATATGTGTATTTATAGTAATATGTATTTATAATATTTGTATGTATTGTATTTATTTATGAATTAATTAATACATATATTTATTTAACAAGCAGTTTGCTCTTCTTAGGTCTATCCCTATATATAAAATTACTTCAAGCTTTTCAAATGTGAATTCGCTGCTATTTCTCTTTTTATATATCTTAAATAGTCTTAGAGATTTCAACTTTAGTTCTTGTGATTGGCTTGTTTCACTTTTTTCTTTTAATACATAGACCAAACTGATAGATAAAACTAAAAAATAATGATTATTCAACTTGACAATAATAATTCGAAACATTTTTAGCCCAGAATAAACCTTTATGCTCCCGTGTGGCACGTTTCTCTACCTCCAGGGTGACACCAATGTTGAATAATGTGTTTAATCACTTGAAATGCCATTGTTTTTAAAGTTTCCATCTCAAAATCCAAATAAAAAATAAAAACTTCTCTTCTGATTGCACATTTTCATCTTGATTATATAAATAAAAGTTTTTTTCTTCATTTTCATCTTGATAATAATGAATAAAAAGTATTTTTTTCTTCTTCTTAGGCCACAACTTCCGTGAATACTGAGGAGCCAAAATGTGTCCCTGGATTCAAGTCTAACTTGTTGACTTTCAAGGTGTTCAGGAGGCACTTGAGGACGGGCACGAGACTGGGAAAAGGTGGGTACATCCAGGAAGCCGCTCTCTCACCCGTTGGCTAATGCACACCTGAAGGAAACGGTGTTGCGTTCATTTTTTTAATGTTCCGAAATGATAAATATGGATTATTATCCGATCGCACATTGGGGATAGAACATCTTGCCTATAGAGGCATCGCGACCAAAGTTAACGCCATCGACTGACCACCCCGAGCGTTGCCCCGGCGCTCGTTTGGCCTTCGACAGATTAGCAGCTCGCATTGTTCTCACCTCCCCAAACAACCTCAGGTCTCAGCTTGCACTCACTCCACACCTCCTGTACTGCTCTTACCTGCAGGACAAAAACAATGTGCCCGAGCCTGTTTCGCAGGCCTTGCTCCATCAAATAGTCACCGAACAGGAGCGCCACGTAGCCGCGGTTCTGCGTGTTTGTCAGGTCCTGGAAGGTTTCCCACTCTTTAAAAAAAAAAAACATTTTTACCAACCCCTCAGTAGAGCAGCTGACCCCCCCCCACACACACACACACACACACACACACACACACACACACACACCCCACACCCCCCTTCTGGTGTGGCCTGTGTCTTTTATCAGATTGGGACACCTCTGCATGTCAAAGACACGATTATACTATATAAACCAACTTTCTGCTGGAGTAACCTTTTAAAACTTCTGAAATATAAGATGCACACGAGGGATCTCTGGTGAAGAGCAGCGCTGGCAGGTAGCGTGTGCTGTGAGATATTCTTTATCACTCTTCAATCTTCGGAGAGCGGACTTTCCGTAATGCTGCTGACGTACGATGCGTCAACTCGGGGGACAGAGGCTAGTTTGTCTTGTGGTCGCTTGGTCATAATAAGCTGTTTGATGCCGCGTTCTTGCAGCTTTACAGTCAACAAAGCTGCTCTGTTTAGTGGTGCATGCTTATTAATATCCTCCTGGACAAGTATGAAGTCCTGATGGCAGATTTAATTGAGTATTGGTGGGTAGCGATAGTCGGCAAAACTTTATTTAACTCTGGACGGAACTGAGGTTCAAACCGCCAGTTGGTATCTGTACGGATCCACAATGACCCGCTACACGGCTGGTACGACTGTTTTGTGATGGAACTTGTTAAAGCTGGTGTTAAATATGGCCCTTTCTTAATGCATTTAAAAAAATCTGTATTTAATGGCGCAAAACTCTCCATATACTATTCTAAACCAGCCATTTACATCAAAAGGCCGACGCTGACACGGCTGCTTCTCGGATGGGATTAATCCGTCATGAAATGTGTATTAAAATAAAGAATAAAACTCTTTATCAGTCACTGAGCAACTCCAGACTCGCACACCTTTTATTGCCACCTCAGCTCTTTTCCTTTTTTTGTTGTTGGGTGAAGGTATAAACTCAGATCTGAGGCTGACGTTATTCTTTAAGAACAATGTTTTTCTTCGCCCTAGTTTTATTTTTCTCTAGTCTTAGTTAATTATTTGTAGGACTTTTAAAACCTAGACAACCAATCATTTTAAATCTGAGTCAAATGTTGTGGTTGTAGCATTATTATGTTAAACTGGACTACATTGAAGATGTCTACTACTGAAGGAAGTCTAATCCTTCTGACCCCAAAGAGCGCAGCGAGTCATTTGTAGGTCTGGATGCACCGATCGCTCGTTTTAACTCCTGGTATTGAAACCTGGGCTCTGGGTATCGGCTGGTACTCGTGTTTCCTCACCAAGCTGTCGGCCCCACTGTGTGGGCGTGTGTGGGATCATTCTTATAGCATCAGGCTGGACTTGAACATTGCTTTTCTAACTTTGAAAAACAAAAGGTGACAAATGGATACATAACTATACCGTTTACGTAATTGTTTAATACAGATTCTAATGTGAACAATTTTGATGCCATTTAATCAACATTAAAACTGGGATTACAATTTTAATGTGTGTACAAGCATTGAATTGAAATGATTTCCCCCCATTGTCACAAATACCTGATTCAGTATCGCGGCTTCCTTATTTGTTAAAGCCGCAGAGTCCTTCAGTTCAGTTGTCGGCTCATCGGTGCATTTAAAGGGGACGGCGGCAATATTTGTATTTTTTTATTTTTTAAATCCTTAAACTTTTACGAGAATAATAATTAATATATATTTGACATTTTTTTTACTATAATTATATATATAATTATAGTAAAAAAAAAAATATATATATAATTATTGTAAAACATTTTATATATATATATATAATTTCTTTTTACTATAAATAAATAAAATCAAATTATAATAACTATATATATATATATATATATATATATATATATATATATATATATATATATAATAATTATAGTAAAATAAAAGTATGTGTCTAAATTCCAGAGACAATGCATTTGAATGCATGCACATGTAAAAATACTAGGCTTGAGCCACTACAGTTCACAACCACAACAAAGTAAGCGACGATGACGTCATGGACCGTCTGTTCCCAGCTGGTCGCTGTATGAAGGCAGCGATAAAACCCTGAAGGGACTCTGCAGTCGGCCACTAGGCGCTCCGAGATGGCGACGCTCACTTAGTTTCAGTTGCTAACATTTAGCCAACCAACCAAAGAAGGTTGTCTGGGCCAGTATGGTTTATGGCGTGAAATTAATCTGAGACATCAAACTAGTTGTTTGGCTTTTGAAACCAACAGTTGTTCCTACAATTATTACTCTTCTTTTTTCTTTATCAAAAATGGGTTGAGTACATGAACTGCTCTCTTTTGGTCGACACGTCTGTAACCTGCCACAGCATGCATCCTCTGCGTTTGTAGTACTTGGATTAGGATTGATGCAAAAAAAACAACTTAATTTAATTAGATTAAAAACTAAATTTGTACACTTTCTTTTATTTGTTGTTGGTTGTTCAAAGATTTTCTTATTACATTTATATTTTGGTCAAATTTAGTTTGTACAAATTCACATTTCAAAACGTTATAACGTTATGATGATTTACCTTTTGTGCACATTATTTATTTTTTACCTAATGGCGCTCGAGCTCATCACAGTAACTCCGAGCTGCTCGACGCTCGCCTCCTGCTGCCGATCTCTACACTGATTCCTTTGTTCGATTTTTTTTTTTATTTGTATATTCCAATTCAGCTAATCATAAACGTTCCTCGGGTGCCATTGCAATCTGTACAACATACGACATCCTCTGTCCTTGGAGCTTCGAATTAGAAAATTCCTCCTCCTCCTCCCAAAAAAAACTTTTAACAGGGGGAAAAGGAAGAAGCCTGCTACCAGGATGCTCGGAAGTGCAATAAATGTCATGTTTACAGAGTGACCAACTCAATCGATCCATACAACAGAAACGATGAGAGAATGAGAAGAAGTGCCAGTAGAAGCAATAATGTTCGGAGAGAAATTTGAAAAGCACCGCAGCAGTGGATAATAGCAATAATAATAGTAGCCATAGCAGTGTTATTTTAAAATACTTCCTTTTATCATCCACAATGCATGATGCTGTCTGCTGATGCATATTAAGTATGCAGGATGTGGAGATGCAGTTTAAGTCTGTCTCCATGTCCGCCTGGAAGAGGAAGCCGTAAAACCCGTGTAAAGACGTTGTCCTCGTGTCACTTTGTGTTCTGAAGACTTGCCAATTGTTGTTTTCTCTGTACATTCTGCATTTGTAACGGGCGACTGTTTCTTCTTTCTAATTCCAGTGGGCTTCAGCGACTGCACAAACCGCACGCGCTTTCTGTTCAGCCTTGATAACAGCCACTTCGCGGTGCAGGCAGATGGCGTATTGAAGGTCAGTAGAGTTCAAAGGACTCGATTGTGACGGTCCAGTTGACTCTCACGCTCACCTCTCCAACATCCTGGAGCATCCTTGCAGGGTTCGTACGGTCATGGAAAAGTCATGGAATTTTAAAATGGCCATTTCCAGGCCTGGAGAAGTCATGGAAAAAACTTAAATCATAAAAGTTTTGGAAAAGTCATGGAAATTTGTTATCATGTGTTCATTTACGCAGAGTTTGAAATAAGGAATATGTTTTTTTTAATGAAAGACGCTCAAAATATAAGCCGACGTACGCACAATTTTCAGAATTTTTCAGTTTGGTCATGGAAATTTGGTTTAAAGTCCTGGAAATCCATTGGTCAAAATGTGTAAGAACCCTGTCCTTGTGTTATTTTATTTTTTTCGGGTGCATTTGGGTAACTAAAAATTAATTCTTCCAGTCCAGATGGAGTCTCTGCAGTCACAAAAGTATCGTAATAGAATCCACGAGAGTGACTCCTACACCTGGACTCGCTTGCAATGTTGCACAGATTTAGTTGAACGGCAACACCGCTGTTGTTGACACCCGCAACACCTTTTAGATTTTTACTAGCGTCATCTTGTCGTGTTGCTTTAATCCAAATCTGTGACCAGCATGTTGACCTTTCTGCGCATGGGCCGTCCGTCTTCATTCGCTCACAGGTAAAAAGACCGACGGATATTCGTGGACAACGGGAGTTCGTCATCCGCTACTGGGATTCACACGGGAGCTCAATCAGTGTTCCTGTCCGGGTGGTGCACGCTGAGCATCTGCACGGGAACCACCACCACCACCACCACCACCACAGATCCGAGCAACACCATGGAGAACGCAGTCAGCTGAACCATCAGTCGAACCATGAGCTGAACCATCAATCAAGCCATCAATCAAACCATGGGCCGAACCATCAGCACCATAATCAGCAAAGGCTTGAGCACAATGATCAGCACCGACCTCGGCACCATGTTCAGCACCATGATCAGCAGCACCATCAGAAGCAGCAGCATGATCATCACCAGCAGCACCATCAGCACCACCACCCCACTGACGTGGAATCTGCTAATAACACTGAGGTACTGTAGGACGAGAGACTCTTTTTAAAGGGGCATTAAGGAAACTTGCACCTTTTCGTGGTTTTAAGATGAAACTTATTTAAACAATATATTTGATGTAAGATATGTTTTGCACGTGGGCTTCGAGGGTCGGGAACAATTGACATTGTTAGTTTAATTAAAACGTCTTTGGCAGCACTCATAAGTTCCATGAAGTTAAATATGTGTTAATTCGTATGTGCATTATTTCCATGACCGGGGCACGCCCCAATGTCTCGTGTGTCGATCTGTAACTGGCTACAAATGTGCATTTTTCTTCCAGAAAGCAATGGATGGATTGGATGGATTGGATGGATCGGATGGATCGGATGGATCGGTGCCCATTCTGCTTTTTCCCAAGAAAGTTGACGGGCTGAGGAGGAGGAAGAGAGACTGGGTTATTCCTGACTTAAAAGTGTCTGAGAATGACAGAGGACCCTACCCTCTCAAAGTATCCCAAGTGAGTGGAACCTAAGCCCCTTGTTCCTGAGAATTTGTTACTAAAGTGTATTGTCTTTCTGCAAAGGTTCCCACTGCAGACACTCTGCTTTAAAACAATATATTTTGTATTTACAGCACATTCAAATCTGGCGTTCCATTTTCACGTGTGCATCTTTCCCCACGCCAAAGTTACAATTATTCATTAACTTGGAATGCATTAATTGGCTTATTATAATAATGCATTACATTACATTAGTGCTTTTCAAAGTATTCAAAGGCCGTTTACGTCACATAATTAAAACATCCTAGAAGCTATACAATAAGAATAACTAAAATCACAATAGATGCAAGCAAATAAGAACATGCAATCGCACATTAAAAGCTGTTTTGAACAGGTGGGTTTTGATTTGTGTTTTGGAGAACAAGAGTTCTAGAGGGAGGGGGCGGAAATGGAGAGGGCTCCGTCCTATGAGGGATTGATAGGAGGCATCAGAGCTTGTTTTCTTGAGACGAGTTGATAAAAGTGTTACCCAGGTGAAATTATAATAGTAAAAAGCATCTTTTCTCAGGTGCAATAATGAAATAATGAAACGGGACTCGTCAATGTAGAATATAGGTAGTACAGATTTACTCAAAAGACCTCTGCAGTGAAAAATAACCAACAGTTTTGCCATGTTGTAACTAATATCAGTGAGAGTGCTATAACTTCAGCCTTTTTGCTTTTTGTCCAGATCCGTTCGAACGAGGATAAAGTGAAGAAGATCTATTACAGGATCAGTGGTCCGGGAGCCACCGAGGACCCCGTTGGCCTGTTCACCATGGACCGCGACACTGGTAACCTGTACCTCATCCAGCCTCTGGACAGGGAAGCCAAGGCCAGTTACAATGTGAGCACCCTCTGACTTCTCGGGCTCGGGATGTCCCTCGTTAACGACCTTATCGCAGCCGCAATGTGTGATCTCGTTGTCATTAATATGCCTTTGGTCCTCTGCAGTTTCAAGCGCACGCCATGTCGGACGGTGGAGGAAACTCAGAAGAACCGATGGACATCGTGGTGCACGTCATTGACCAGAATGACAACAGACCGATATTCGACCAGGACACCTTCCTGGGAGAAGTTGCCGAGGCCTCGCCAAAAGGTACCGTCGGCAGATCCCCTCGGACCCTGAACGCGTTCTTTGTTATCGCAGGAGGAAACGGCAGATTTGAACCTCTACTCTTTGACCCTATAGTTGGATCTAGGACCTGCATTACTGAAATACTGTTTTTCTCTTTCTTCTTTATGCGACGAGTAACTCCACAACGTAATGTGGTCGGCTATTGATGGCAGATCAAACTAATTCTAAAATAGGCATCTAATTTGAATGATCCTCGACTCCAGACATCATATTGCTGGACATTGAAGAAAGACATTTTTTTTTTTAGCAAACTCTCTCAAATAAAAGCGAGTGTCCTAAATCCACCTTTTGTGCGTGCAATTCATTATAGTTAACCTTGTTATAGATTGTACACTACTTTTTTTTATATCTAAGGGTCATTAGCCTGTGACTTGGAAAGGAACTTAGTTTCATCTTAAAGTTAAAGGAAATTAACTGGTGCACTATGAGAGCCAAGATAACAGCTGTGCTAAACAATTCAATTAAAGTAAAGCAGCATCGTTGTTTTATCGTTCGATTTCATAATCGTTTGGAAGACAACACTCTCCCATGAATACCATGTACTCGGTTGTCACCCCTAACTCCTCCCCCCCCCCCCCCCCCTTATCTAGGTTTCGAGGTGATTAAGGTCACGGCCACAGATCTCGACGAGCCAAATAACGACAACTCCGACATCGCCTACAGTATCGTGAGCCAGGATCCGGAGCTTCCCATCGCCAAGCTGTTTGTCATCAACCCGGTCAACGGAGTCATCCGGGTCGAAGCCGGCGGGCTCGACAGAGAGGTGAGCCGTCTGACGGGTCTTTCATGCCAGCTGTGGTGGACTGAGAAAGTTATTTACATAGGCGGGAGTTTAAAAATAGATATTTGATGTTTGTATGAAACCCCCCGATTGAGCTCTCACACAGCCGATCGTGGGAACTGTGTGAGCAAAATCCCCGTACGGAAGAAACTGAGGCTCCATTCATGGCGACTTCAAATGACCAAAGAGCATGATGGTTCTAAAAAGAGCAACAAGAAGAGCGATGGATCCGACCGTCGGTGACTAAATAGAAAGTGTGTGTCGGTTGCTTGTGTACACTTTCACATTTCCTCTTTTTGTTGTTTTGTTCCAAGGGAGATTCGTCATCCTGATGTTGTGTAATGACGGTCGATCGCTTGTTAGCTAATGGATTCTGCTCCAACGGAGTCTGTAAAAGGACGTTAGAAATGAATTAAAGTCATTGTGTGTG
>CM070100.1:19216486-19263986 GCA_036178185.1 Liparis tanakae
GGCTGCCGGTGATCCTGGGGATACTGGGAGGCATCCTGTTGCTGCTCAGTAAGTCTGGTTTGGTTTTATGTGTAAAGATGCTTTTCAGGGACTGTAGACAAGAAAGAAGTCAAGGTTTTTTTTATCACAGCTATGAAGTTTGTCTGATTCTAGAGCCGTCCGCTTGGTCCTGAGGATGCTGCTCTAATAACGTGAAAATGGTGCTAGAATCCTTCCCAAAAAACAATTTTACACAAATTTAAATTTTAAGCATGTTATTTTTACATTTAGGTGTCTGTTTTGATGATGTACATGTAGCTGTACAGCAGGCGCTAGCTTGACCAGTGCTGGCGAAATTTGTTTGAGGTGGATTCTATGTTGGAATATGAATATTTATGAATAATATAAATATAATTAATACTTATTAATATTAAATAAATCATTTAAATTTATATAATTTATTTGAATATTAAGGTGTACCAAAAATATTTTAAATTTGATGCATCGTTTTCTTTTTTCAGTATTCATATTTTTCTGTGAGTGACGCTCCGTAGGAAGAGGTGTGACTAGTGGCCATCCATGGGGCTGTTGTATTAACGTTGTAATAATGTTGTAATAACGTTGTATTCACGTTGTGCTCCGTGTGTTCAGTGATGGTGTTGCTGCTGCTGCTTTTCGCGAGACGCAGGAAAGGCGAGCAGAAGGTTCCTCTGCTGCAGGACGATGACATCAGAGACAACATCTACTACTATGACGAAGAGGGAGGCGGCGAGGACGATCAGGTAACTGGGCGGGGCTTGACCGATGGTTTTAAGGCGAGGCTCAATCGGATGCACGTCGGGTCAGACTCGGAACTAATGAAGGCGGTTCGGCAGTTGGCGACAGAAAATGCTGACTGGGAAATGTATATTTATATTGTTTACATCATTTATATTGCTGCATTATTTCATTCAATGTATAACATTTATTCTGATTTTTTTTTTATATTAAATATCAATTAAATCATTATATTGTGTGATGTTTGAATACATTTTCAATATCATGATGTGATCTTTGTTATTGGAATATTAATTTAAGTGCATATGGCCCGCCCCGACTATGTATATATTCAGGCCTAATCCAAAGTCTGCAAGAGGAGCATGTGTTAGTGTTGTGTGTCTTGTGTGAACCTCTCCGTGTCGGCCATCAGGACTATGATCTGGGAGTTCTCCACCGCGGCCTGGACAACCGGCCCGAAGTGTTCAGAAACGACGTGGTACCCAACTTCATGCCGGCTCCTCAGTACCGGCCCCGCCCCGCCAACCCCGAGGAAATCGGCAACTTCATCGACGATGTGAGTCCCAACGTTTAAGAGCTCATACAAAATGTTTAAAAACGTATGATTTTAAAGCGCATATGTTGTCGCCAGGCGCTTTATTCCAATTTTCCAAGAGCATTTTAGTTCTCTTATTATATACAGGGTTCCTAGGGTCATGGAAAACTAGTAAAAGTCATGGAATTAAAAAATGGTTATTTATAGGCCTAGAGAATTCCTTTAAACATAAGACATTTTTTTATATTCATTTCATCGTTTGATTAAAATAATAAACATTTATAGAAATATTTATTCTTTCAAACTATTGTCTCATTAATTTGTGTCATTTAAGGTTTATACACTGATATTTCACAATGTTTAGTCGTGGAAATCCATTGGTCAACATATGTATGAACCCTGTGTATATATACATACAAAATATTTATATATATAATATTTATATATATATATATATATATATATATATATATATATATATATATATATATATATATATATAATATACAAAATATTTATTTGTATATATATTAAAAATATATATACAAAATATTTATATGTATGTGTATATATTATAAATATACACACATATTTATGTGTGTGTATGTATATGTATATATATATATATATATATATATTTTTTATTTTTTTTGTTAACATAGCAGTTGATACACGGTTCATTTAATGTGCGTTACTTGTTGCGTCATCCTCTTTCTCCGTCGTTCATGTCTTGCGGTTCTATCGTGTATAAAACATTGTTGTTTTGACGACGCGCGTATCCTCTGCCCCTCTCAGAACCTGAAGGCGGCCGACAACGACCCGACGGCGCCGCCCTACGACTCCCTGCTGGTGTTCGACTACGAGGGCGGCGGCTCCGACGGCGGCAGCCTCTCGTCCCTGAACTCGTCGAGCAGCGGCGACCAGGACTACAACTGCCTCGACGAGTGGGGGCCGCGCTTCAAGAAACTGTCCGACATGTACGGAGGCGGGGAAGACGACGACGACATGATGTAAACGTGCCGGGAGGAGAGAAAGCGACGCGGACGCGGCGGCGTGAATTGTTAGATTGAATGGATGACTGCATCCCAGGGAAATTATACTGCAGCCAGACGTCAGAAGGCCAACAGATGTTGTTTTCTGTGCGGTTAGCCGCCGCTGGTCAGAAGCCAAAGGATGAGTTGTTTTTAAATGTTTTCTTTTTATACATGAGTTGTGTCTGCCTGATTTTAGGTCCCTGTTTTGTTTAAGGCTAAAGACTAACTCTTCTTCTTGTACATGTTCTGTTCTTTGAGAAAGTGGAGCCACATCGGTCTCCAGGTTTGATTCATGGATTTTGAGCAGATATTTCAGCGTGTGTTGTAGCCTACTGGGCGCCTCTGGACACACACACACAGATGCTTTGCAGTTGCACTGGTAATGTTTGCGTATTTCTGGCAATGTATGGTACTTAACGTTTCTTTTGTTTAAATTTTTTTTTTAAATGGAGTTTGTACTACTGCTTCAGTTGACTTTTAATGGTTTCGAGTTATGAAATTTCAGGGGAAATCGGGTGGAAAGCCTCCACCACCCTCCATGGACGGGGTCAACGAGAGGAACGCTTCTTTCGATGCTTGATTAGTGTTCAGTTGCCATTTTATTACATTTTAATTTCCGAAACACTTTTTTGCCATTACCTTCTGTGGTAATTTATCACAAAGGCTTTGTTCATTTAGATTTTTTTTTTTTTTTATAAAGTTATCTTAATACAATAATGGATTTGTGACTTTTTTTTTCTTTCTTTTCATTCATTTAAAAGAGTCGGGACAGTAGATTGTATCGGTCATCCCACATGTACGGAGTTCAGCATCGCTGCCCCGTTGAATTTGGGTTAGAGCAACGCTTGATGGCAGAGTAATCTGATTACCAGCCACACAGCGGTGTGTAGTTACTCTGGATGATCCGACCCCTGCGCCTCCAAAGCCAAGTGTGTGTCTACCAGATATACACATCCGTACTCTAGGCAGTGTGTAAAGCAGATGATGTCACCTTTTTAAGTGGAAGTGCATCTGGCATCAAGCTAAAAAATCACTGCCACGGTCGAGGAATTTAACCAACAATGTGACTCGCTTGCTGCAAAGAACAAGGTGACGTCACTGACGGGTAATGGATGAGCAGCTTTGAATACATTGTTATACCAGACCTCACTAATGATTCACAGCTGAGCAGGGACACCTGGCCGTCCACCCGATGGCGTTAACAACCTTCAACCCCACATCCACATCCATGTAACGCAACAACTCGGTTCACAAGTCTCATCACAAACAAGCAGGTTTTTTTTCATAATCTTTGAAGTGGAACACATTATCTTGGAGTTTGAGGTGATATTGGGTCACTGAAAATATATATTTTTAGATATGTAACAAAAAATGTCAACGTGCCTTTTCTCCCGCAGGAGGCTAATCGTGAACTCGTTAAACTGTCGCTGGATTAAAAATAGTTTAATTCTGCCGAGACGTACACTCGATGCGTGGCAAAGAATTACCAAACGTGTAATGTTGAAAGACTTTCAGAACGAGCAACTACTGATTCCTCGAAGGACGTGGTTGGTGGTGACTGATTCCTTTAGTTCTATTTCCTGAACCAGTCTAAAACTCAGCAAGGGGCCTCTTAGAGACAGTTTGTTGGCTTAACAGGTTAATCCTGTTAACGTTCCCGCCTTTTTTTTTTTTTACACATCAGATGAAATAAGGATGAACTCATTCGGTTCAACTACAAGTCACAGTTTCCTCAACTAAGAAACCGGTTTGAACATTTCAAGAAGAGAAGAAGCAGCAGACCGTGGGGGGGGGGGGGGGGGGGTGGATCCAGAAGAACTCGCTAAGGATGGGAACATGTCCGTCACACTGTTTTTAAATGTGCCCGCCACTCTTTTGGTCACGCTTTGTGTGTTGGTGGTTATTCCATCGGCTTTCTAACGTGTCGTCACTCCAAAGTGATCGTGTCCTCTGTGGGGTGCGATGGGGAGTAAAGGGGTCAGAGGTCGGGTGGATGGACATGGAACGCGTTCGCCTGAGACTGAAGGTCGCCTGTCCTGACAATCAACGCTTTTTTTTATCATCACCCACTTCAACCTTTACTATGTTTGATAGTATATCAATTATATTTGTATACATGGTATTATTGTATATTTAAAATAATACATACAATATTTGTATTGTCTAAATGTCAAAAGAGACCTACAGCTTATCATAATTAAATGAGAAAACATGTTTTCTTATAACTTAATAACTGAGTGAGTTGTTTTTCAATGCCACATTAAAATCAAATCGCAACCGACTGAAGCCGACTGAAGACTGAAGAGGTTATTACAGAGAGCGACTCGGACCTGATGCAATGCACCACCCTTAACTTCCACCAGGAGGTGCACAAGAGTTCATTTTTATTTTTTGAGATACGTCCCAAAACAACAAATCAACTGTCCAATCACAGCAGGGTGCATCTCACTGAGCAGCAGTCCTATGGTAGTTT
Source organism: Liparis tanakae (assembly GCA_036178185.1). Lineage (NCBI taxonomy): Eukaryota > Metazoa > Chordata > Actinopteri > Perciformes > Liparidae > Liparis > Liparis tanakae. Next base: position 19,221,285 of record CM070100.1, read on the forward strand.
CCTTTGGGCCCGCTGGTTGAAGAGGCACTACTATTGAAAGTACATTAGTAATTGTGATCATATTCTACACGTGTTGTAATTTCTTCGATTTTCCTCTTTTTGTTTCTCCCATAGTTCACGACAGCGACACACTTTTTCTCACAATCGTGTCGAGTCAGGAAGTTCACAATTGTCATACGAAAAAGAAAAGAAAATTGACTCTTAAGACAACGGGAAGGTTCAAAAGGTGCAAAATGGGAGATTGGGAGCATTTTGATTGACTCACCACGGTTCTCAACATGGCCGACGACTCACGAGGCTACCAGCGCTTACAGTAGAAGCTATGACAAACGTGCTAACCGCGTTCACCTGAGGGGTTGGTGCTGTAACACTAGGATGCCATTTACTCCCCTAAGCCGTGTCTCCACACAGCAGAGAGTTGCTTTCCGTTACATTAATGCTCTGCGTTATAAACGTAGCACCTTTAAACCACACAGTAGAATGTCAAGTGCAGGCATTGTAGGAATAAATAAAAAAACATTAGTAATGAACACTCAAAAATATAATTTAACAGAATCCAGAGTATCGCCCATCAGCGCTCCATATGTCGGGTTATGGTTTCCCCTTTACATTCATTTAAACTTTCCCTTTTTTGTTTTTGCATCAAACCATTAAAATATCGACACTCATTCCCACCGGGAAGTAACGGGGGGGGGAACTTGCTTGCGTCTTTCTTCAGATCCTTACGGTCCCAGCCTGATAATTAAAGCCCGGTGGCTGGCTTTTGTCACAAAACTTTTGTTCAGTTTTTAAAAAAAATAAGAAAAGAGTTCTTCAAGTCGACATTACGCGCGCGCATCCCGGATCAAACTGCGACCCCCCGGTCCTCCGCTCTGATCCCCAGCCGACGAGGCTGCTCGGGACGCGGCGCTCCTTCCGCGTGATTCACAGCGGCCCTTCGTCCCTCGCGCCCCCGGAGCTCCTCTTCTTCCTCTTTGTTCTCCCGGAGAACACCGCGCCGTGTCCGCGTGTAGCTCCGCCGGTGCCTGAAGTCTACAGAGGACGCGATAACTCCAGGTCACTGAGGGGGGACCGCAGGCAGCCCAGCACATCCCCCAGACAGAAGAGCTTCCTGGTCCCGGCCGTGAGGGGCTTTCTGGACCCCCGGGACTGATCCTCATCAACGTGACCAAGTCAGCTGTCCTGGAGAGGAGGAGATCATATATAATATAACATTATTAGTCTTGCATGCCTTTCATTAATGTCCTTGGTTTCATGTGTTTGGATGAATGTGACATGTAACATAATGATGTTCTCAGTGATGTTCAGTCTCATATGTGACTGAATGTAAATGTCTTGATGGCAGAAAGACATCCCGCTGTCATCCTCTGCCTGAATATAGCATTTACAATATAATATTTACCAGAGGGCGCATGATTAAAATACAGTTTTCTGATAATAACAGGACACAAAATAAACCCAGTCATGTTGCTGTTGTTTTGTGTTGTTATGATCCACTATCTCCACACACACACACACACACACACACACACACACACACACACACACACACACACACACACACACACACACACACACACACACCCGCAACAAGACCTCCCGTGGTAATAAGTCCTGTGAGCTTCTGGTGTTAACTGGGCATTTACGTTGATGATGCAACTGTGGAAATGTTCTTTATAAAAAGAATAGTTAAATTGACAAAACAACACAATAATTCACTTTTTTTAACCAGATGCTGAATCTGAACATAATTTAAATTAAAAAACTCAGACATCCTTCCTTTTCTCTTAACACCTAAATATCTCCCCATGTGGTCCTCAATTTCCCAAAAGAGAGAGAAAGAGAGAAAGAGAGAAATAGAGACAGACAGATGGAGGTCAGCAGGGTGTCAATACAAATAAGTTTGAGTGTGAAGAGAAAGAGAGAGAGGGAAAGAGAGAGACAGAGAGAATGACAGAGAGAGGGAGAGAGGGAAAGAGAGACAGAGAGATGGAGGTCAGCAGGGCATCAGTACAAAGAAGTTTGAGTGTGAAGAGAGAGAGAAAGAAAGAGACAGAGAGAATGAATGACAGAGAGAGAGAGGGAGAGAGAGAGAGAGAGAGAGAGAGGGAAAGAGAGACAGAGAGATGGAGGTCAGCAGGGCATCAGTACAAATAAGTTTGAGTGTGAAGCGAGAATGACAGAGAGAGAGAGAGAGAGAGAGAGAGAGAGAGAGAGAGAGAGACTAATAATTGAATGATGTTTTCTGTCAACACCATGAAGCCAGTAGAGGAAGCTTTCAAAACATGTTGAATTCATTCAGGCTGGTATCACCTTAAACCGCCTTACATGTGCAGGTATATCCATGACCTCTGACCTCTGCAGAGCCTGAGGAGCACTGGGCCGCTGTAAAGAGCCCGAGGAGCAACCTGGGGCTCCGAGTCTCTGCTAAGACGTTACACATCACACCCGGACATCAACTTCTACACAGCCAGCGGTTCCTTTACCTTCCCTCTGTGTGCCGTCCCGTTCTGCGCAGGTTCTCCCGAGGCCTGTGCCTTCCCCTGAGGGTCCACGCCGCACCGCGAGGAGACGGCCTGCTCATTCGGGTTTTCCCAGCGGGCGCGACCTTTACTCTTAGAGGATTTTCTGTGAGTCCTGTATTTCATTTTGGGGAAGGTGTGGGAGCCGCCGTCTGCGGCCCCCCAGCTGTGCTCGGGCCACAGCGGTTCTGTCTGGCTGGCCTGGCTGGCCGTGGCCCTCTGCAGGCGCACAGAGATCCTCTGGGCGGAGCCGGTCGCCACGGGGATGGACCGCGTCTCCACAGCCGGATCGGCTGAAGGGACAGCCGGGAACTCAAACACCTCATCCTCATCTAAAGGGGAGGACCCAGAACGTCATGAACCAATCCATCGGACATGATAGTATGACTAAAGAAGCTCATATTTAACATTTATACAACGTGTGCAACTTTTACAAAGCCTTTGTAACTGCAATTTGCATCTATTTGCGTCACTTTATTGAATGACCTTGACAGGTGGGCAGTGCCGGGCTGCTGGGCAGGGAGCTGTGGGTCGGTCGGGCTGCAGAAACGTTGCCCAGGGAGCTGGAGCGGATCAGCTTCCGGCAGGCCAGGACCAGCAGCTCCCGACATTGTTTATGACAGTTAACGCCGCAGTCTGCAAAAATAAATACACACACGTCAACACGTGTTCAGAGCAACGGTGTTCCAAGCTCCAGGACATGGAGGAGGATGTTCTGATCGGCAAAGGGGGAGCGTGTTCTTGGGATCGGGTTCTGAAATATATTTCCCATATTGCTGAATCAGGTTCACCTGGTCCTGACCTAGAGACGCTGCTATAGGCTGATAGGCTGCTGGGGGATGTTTTAGGATACACTGAGCACCTCTCTCCTCTTCTCTCTCTCCTTATGGATGAATTTTCATCTCTCCATCACACATTATTAACTCTACTTCGAATCCGGAGTCTCTGTGACTTCACGTCTCATCGGGTCCATTGGACCTGGCTGGGTCTGATGCCTTGGCCCTGCTGATGCCCCGCCCACTCCTCCTCTCTACCTCACTCTGCCTGATGCATCGTGGAGGTCTGGATCGTGGTCCATGCCTACTACCAACTATTCATACACTTTGTCATACAAAATAAACTGAAATAAAATTGGAAAAAAACTGAATCCTATAGTTTTCAGTTCCACATTTCTTAAAATAGCGTAAATTCCCCAAAATTGTTTGAGAAATCTATAATATTGCATATAATGCAAATATACCGAATATACATTACAAAATAAACGCCATTTTACTCTTTGGGGATGGTCTATTTCTCAATTCCAGGATTCAAGATTCAATTCAATTGCGTTAATTTTATATAGTCCAATATCACAAATTTAAAATGTGCCTAAGAGGGCTTTACAATCTGTACACATATGACATTCCTGACCTTTGACCTCACATGGGATCAGGAAAAACTCCCCAAAACACCATAACTTTCTGTTTCAGCTAATTCAGTAATGAGTGAATCGTCTTTACAGAAGATGCAATGATTCCGATGATGCAATACCTTTGCACTTGTAGCCCTGTTTGATGATTCCCCAGAGCTGCAGGTCCAGAAATGGTACAAAAGATATATAGTTAGATAAAAGCATGGAAACATGAAACAGGTACAGTATGTGGCTGAACTGGATATTTTAAAATGCCTGATAACATTTCTGGGGAATATGACAGATGAGTTTAATTGCCAAAGGAACTTTTTAGAAGACATGAAAAGTGCAGAGATACACACAAAACCAGCACAATGTTCACAGAAGGTGGGTTTCAGGTACGTCATCTCCTGGAAGTTGTGGATGAAACCTGGACCCATTTTACTCTGGAGCAGTGGGTTGGCCCGCAGGAAGTATGCGTTCATCTCAGCCTTGCTGATCAATCCGTCTCTGAGAGATAGAGACGTGGAGAAGAAGAGGAAAGAAAAGGAGGATGTGCAAAAAGAGGGAAACGGATCGTCATTTCCAGATGTCCCAGTCCTACCTCAGACCAACCGTAGAACATTTAGTAGTATTGTACCGAAGATTAAACTGCAATTACAGAATTAACCAGTGAACATGTTGGAGATGACATCTTTTATAATGGGATTCTTTTAAGCCATTGTAGGTACTTAGAGAATGTGCAGGCTGCTGGTGTATGTGTAAGGAACAAAAATATATATTTAAAAATATATTTATGTATATTTTGTTATGTATATGATATGGATTCAGTTTCAAATTCAATAAATTCCAATTACTTTACTTTAAAAATATGATGATGATCAGGGTAAAGAACAGTTCAAGCCAAACTGACAAAGCATGGAAACATCTAATGGCATTTATTACAAAGTAGAGGAGGGGCCAAATACTCTGTGTTTATATATATCTGATATATATCTAATATATCTGTGTGTGTTTTCAGGAAAATGCAGGGTGGTGTATACACATTTACTACAAGTAAAATATAATTAAAGGGGTGCCATTTATTTTTCCTGTGGATGTATGTGTGTATAAGTATATATGTGTGTGTATGTATGTATATATATAATAAATATATGTATATATGTGTATATATACACATATATATAAATATATGTATATACATATATGTGTATATGTATATATATATATGTGTATATATATGTGTATATATATATACATACAGTAATTATATATATATATATATATATATATATATATATATATATTTTGCCCTGTTTAAAAACAATTTCTTTATGTCTGATATTTTTGTATTGGTTTTATATTAATATATCTAAACGAATAAAAAAATTTAAGTGAAAAAAAATATTCAAATGACTGTTTTTACAAATTGTTTGCTAATTTGCCATACTGCGGGGAAGCTGCTTTGAAAGTAGTGTAATATTAGCCAGTTTATTGAAACTAGTAAGCAACACTACAAACTACTGCACCCTTTATTCTGTGAGTTATGAATAAGGTTATCAGAGGCTCCGGTACAAGTGCAGAATCAGCATGCGGTTGAGAACAGAAGGCGTGATGCAGATGAACTCACTACTGGTGGGAAATGTAGTGAAACTGCATCACCACGCTGTGACCGTGCACTAAATAAATAAACGTACGTTAACGGTTTCAATATCTAAACTCACTGATCTTTGTCCAACACGCAAAAGGAGTCCAGGAAGGGGAAATTAGCAGCGATGCTCTCAAAGTCCTCTTGAGAAATATAGCCATCGTGGTCATGGTCATAATTCCTGAACACAGACTTCACAATGACAAGAAACACACACATTTACACACACACACACACACACACACACACGTACATCTCTGCATGTTCCACCAGGTAGCTGTGTTCTGCATTGTGTGGGCATCACGAGAAAAGGGGTGGCCTACTCACGTCCACCACCTTCCTGATGTGTTTGTTGACCACAGAGGGGTCTGGTTTGCTGGTGACACCGGAGGCCCAGTCCAGCGGGACCAAGGACTTGTTGGGAGTCGTTGGAGAGGTAGGCTGTGAGGAAGGGTATAGAACGAGAAGACGAGAGTTCAGAAACACGTGCGTGGCACTGCCTGTACACGCCTCAGTCCACGTTCAGGAGCAGAAGAAAGTAATACAAAAAGGAGAAATATTTGCAAGTTTTTCGAAAAAAAATATAATTTGACAGAAGCCTGAACACAAAATTGAAAAAGCCGTACCAATGATTTGGGGTTACGAGGTTCCTTCAGCAATGACAGTTCATAAATCTCGTCTTCGGTGTAGTAGAGGTCTAAAGAAAGCTGGAAATACAAGAGTTTGGTATATAATTAGTAAATAAATATCAATAAACTGAAAGCAAAAGCAAATAACGACGCTTTTTATTTAATGTGTTACATCGTTTGTGATAAATCTCACTCCGATGTGTGAAATGTTCAATTGCAGATTTATTTCCGCTCGCTTTTCAGCCATTTGGTGCTCCTCCAATAATCAGTCTAAAAGAAAGAACATGCAGAACCAAAGGCTGGTCGTGTGTGTGTGTGTGTGTGTGTGTGTGTGTGTGTGTGTGTGAGTGTGTGTGTGTGTGTGTGTCCACTAGGTGGACGTCCTGAGCTAAACAATCATACTTTAGGTATTTTATTCCGTCCTTTTATGCTCAGTGTGATCAACAGATGGTTCCTGAAACCAAAATGTGAAAAGGTCTTTTTTTTACGAGTGCAACATTGAGAACTTTGGACATTGATTGCTCCGGATAAAAAGATTGCTTGAGGGGGAAATCAGGCATAAAGAAACTCTGTCACGTCGCTGACCTCACATCATTTATTTAGACATTAGATAAGATTTTCAGATTGTGTGAAATTGCTTCAGCGGGTATTTCTCTGGATGTCACAGAGAACTGAGCAACTTTTAGTTTGAGTCTGTTTTCACACTTTTGTTGTGAGTCCTTTGCTTTAAGGGCTCTGCAAGTCAGCTCCCTTTGTGTGATGCATTAGTTCATGAAATTACAGTTTTATAATTTGAGGGATTTTTCTTACTATTGTGAAGTGGGAGGGGCTCAATTTAAAAAAGGTTATTTCATGTTGTTCTGTGCAGAAATCAGAATTTAACGACATAACGTAGCGGTTAGCGGGTTATTTGCATACATAGCAATGCCACTGTGAAACTTGGTAATCTTGAGAATTCACGATTTTAAAAGTTCTCCAACTGAAGCACCCAGCCCAGTTTTGCCAAAAAGTCAACACTTAAATTAAAACTAGTTCCAAAAGTTCCAAAATATTGCGAGAAATTCGACAACACTGACAGCCCGTCTCCCTCCAAAGCATTTATTATAATGAAGGTGAGCAGCGATCACGGTGAATGGACTGTACCATTCACACGCCGATGGGAGGGGCTATGACACAAGGCCCCGCCCATCAGGACTAACCAGCATTCATACACACCATACACACAGCTCCAGGAGCAACGTGGGGTTAAGCGTCTTGCTCAAGGACCAGGGAATTGAACCACCGATCCTTTGATTGAAGGAATAAGTTGCAGAAATATGAAAAAAAAATGAAAAAAAATGAAAAAAAAGGTATCTTTGAAGACAATTACCAGCCCTTGCGGAAGAGTTTAGTTTTTTCTTTCCATACTTTAACAGTAGAAGGATTAGAGTGAAAACGGAAGTCTATCTTTGAAGAAAATCCTCCTTTTTTGTCTTCCCCCAGAAACGAAGATGTGCGTATGCAGATATGCCTTCATCTCTGGTTCCCCAGGTTGTCTGTAAATCCCATATTCCTACTTACAGTCTTCTGTCTTTTCATGTTCTTGTGATTTCAAACAGAAACCATACAGGCCGAAAAGAGAAGAGAGCTGCGGCATGTTGTGTGGAGCCATTCCTTTGTAATCCCTCACCGTTAACAGGTAGATGAGGTCCATGTTGGGCTCCACCTGGGCCACTGCACTCTGCAATGAAACCAGCTCATTGAAGGTCATGTAGAGCTGATGCATCTTCACCAGGTTCACCTGATTACTGTCGTGGATCCAGTCGGAGAAGACGACGTGCACCGCGATCAGGTCCTTCAGGTGCACGCCCAGGATGGGGATCTTGAAGCCCTGGCATTCGTTGAAGGCCTTTCGGTAACAGGAGTAGTTGTTGTTGGAAGAGACCAACTCAGTCATCTCACTCCAGATCTGGGGAGGGGAGTGGGACCCGTTTGGGTTTGGATAATTATCAAGTCACAAAGTGAACGTTGTGGCAATTCATGTGATCTGCCTTAGTGCTGTCACTGCTGTATAGGTCAAAAGAGAGTTTTTCTTAATCTTGTATATATTTGTTTTTTTCCAGAGAAAAAACTTGCATTGAGCCGGTGGAAAAGATTGTTGCTTTGTTGAAAGCACTCCTTTTAGCATTGTAATCCAACTCATTGGGTTTTATCTTATTTAAAAAAGAATTACATTAATAAACAAAACTTGTTTAATCCCCTTTAACCATAACCAACTATAGTGATATGATGATTTGTATGTTCAAATGTTGTAGGAATGCATGTGTACTAAATGTTATATATATATATATATATATATATATATATATATATATATATATATATATATATATACAGTATATATATATATATATATTTTTTTTTTATAGCTTCTCTGCACTAACAAAAAAGGGTCTCAAGGGTTTTCTCCCCCTCTGCTAGTCTTCTAAGGCGATAACACAATGTACCACTAGAACACTGGAGATGGGCCTCTACACTCCTATGTAGAGATTTCATTAAAAACCAGAGAATACCACATTAACTATGTATAAAGTGTATTTCTGATTAATTTAATGTTATCTAAAATCAGTGCTTTTCTTTGAAAAATAAGGACATTTCTAAGTGAACGGTAGTATATATATATACATATATATATATATATATATATATATATATATATATATATATATATATATATATATATATATATATATATATGTATATATACTGTATATGGCTTACCTTTACAACTTCTGGAGCCAGATAAGAGAGCGTCTCCTTCAGTCGAGAGATGGAGCTGTGGCTCAGCCCCCCCACCACGGCCATCAGAGTGTTGAAGTTCTGCAGCTGCAGGAGTTTCTGATGACAGAGTGACACCATTTCACTACTTACATAATGCGTATCTAATTGAACATGTTCTGCGTCTGTTCTGTTCTATTGCACACGGTTGGAGTACTGAATGGCCCATTCAGATCACATTATCACTATCATGAGATGCCATCCAGTTTACCCTAGTTACTCATTGATGCACTTCTGAGTGAGCCACATAACGTTCATGTTTTGGACACAAAATCAAACTTTAAACACTGTTGCCTCCTCCCTGTCTTACCTGAGCCACATGGATGTATTTGCTGATAACCTCTGCACGGGTCTGAGGCGTCAGCTTGCTGAGCACCATGAGCTGCACCCACTGAGAGACTCCGTTGAACAGAGCAATGGAGCGCTCCAGAGTCGGGTTGTCCACCAGGCAGCCGTGGATCACGTAGCTCTGGTAGTCAGTGAACTGGAGACAAATATTACAGATCACATATGCAGCTGTCAAATATTATAATCTTCTTTAGTCTGAAATGGTCATTGCGCAGATAGAAAATAGCTCAAACCTCACACTGACATGTAGAATGGGAAGCCATGGTATTTGCACGATACAAATTTGCAATGTCTCGCATGTGAAGATCTTTTAAACTGGCAAAAAAAATCATCCTATGTGAACAAATTTAGCCTAATGATGCATTTTCTAGTTTTCACGAAACGAGGTCCGATGCAAAGTCAACGTACAGACGCGCGTGGTTGCGATGGACGTAAAAAGCCGCCTCTAGTTGAAATATTTAAACTTCTGGCGAGAACTTTGCAACTCGGGCCAATCGCCAATAAGATGGAGGACACGCTCATCATTGCACTCGGAGCTCTTTAATACAACTTCTCATGAGTACCGGAATCGCAGAGAATAAAACAGGCACGGGTGATGTTATGTATAAACATATATACGACATAATGTTATGAACCCAAACACAACGTTGTAGATGCTCCAACGTTTGTGTGAAGTCCACAACACGTGTAAAGCAGAACTGGTTCAACGCTTTTGGTGTGAACGCGGCATTATGGTGGCGAGGAGATCAAGGAGTCACGCAGCGCTACTCAGATACTGAACATGTTTTGTCACAAGTCCAATAACACGCGGAAACTTTGGACTTCTTTCTGGCGTTGTTACCATCTAACCACCTTCCCAGTGTAAACAAGGCGGGGCTCCCAGAGGTCAGCTAGCCTCACATCAAAGATCTACTGCAGGTGTTCATCTTCCCAAGAGCCGTTTGGGAAGATGTGTATCAGTGTTGCGCGCAGTTCACCCAATTCACAGGGTATTGCATTAGGCTCCGAAATGTCTACTGTAAAACTGAAAATGTTATTTAACCCAATTTATAAGAACTGACTCAGCAAAGTCAGTAACACTATAGTATCTGCAATGTTGCATGTGTCACAATGTTTTTCATGTTTGCAACTAGACAATGCAATTTTTATGCAGTTTGTGGGATTTGTTACTTTAACTGGAGTTTAGCAAGATTCACACAAGGCCTGTTGTTCTGCAGAGATTTGTTGTTCTTTTTTTCGAATTAAGTAAATCACGATGGTTGCATTCAATAATCCATAATCCAAAAAGTACTGACAAACTCTTTAGACTTCCTGACGTGGCAAAAAAAAGGATTAACTGGAATGGGCACTCAGTAGAGCGCATACCTTCGCATTTCACAAGATTGGGCATTGCATTATGAACATAAAAATTGACTGTGCTATGGTAAAAAGAAGATTTTGACCTTTGACCCGATCAATCCCAAAATCTAATCAAATGGTCCCCGATAATACTCAATAATCCCACTAAATTTCATGCGATTTAAAGAAGATTTTGACCTTTTCATGACCTTTACCTTTGACCCGATCGATCCCAAAATCCAATCAAATGGTCCCCGGATAATAACATCCCACCAAATTTCATGCGATTCGGTTTAACACTTTTTGACTTATGCGAATAACACGCACACACGCATACAAATACACGGCGATCCAAACATGACCGTCCGCATTTTCGATGCGAAGGTAATGAGACGGATTGTTTGTAGACATACCGATATCCTTCGTATGGACTTGAACTCCAGGAAGGTGAGATGCTCGGCCAGCTCCATCGGCTCCAGGTGGTCGAACAGCAGCGAGGCCTTGCCTTTCTTAGCCTGCTTCTTGCGCTGCGTCAGTTTACGCATCCAGTCGTATGACGGACTACAACGAAGAACAATTCATAAACAATAAGTACAATCGATGGATAAAAACATGACAGTGATTCTCAACAATTTGTAACGTAAACACTAAAAGCTGCAGGATCACCACTGTGGTCATTTAAGGTCATATGTAGTTTCAAATATGTCTATGAAAATCAAGAATAAGAGTTTTTCCATTGAGCTATTTTAGAACCAGGACTTTGTATGAGGGTTAACATTGGAATTGGGATTATTTTAATTTAAGGATGATGACTATATTTTAAAACTCTTATGCTTTGCATCACTGATTGGGTTAGTACTTTCTAAAAGTCTATCTGTCTGCTGTTGGTTCCTTACATGGTGGAGATATCGAGGAGCTTGAAATGCTCCTCACAGGACAGCTGAGCAGCCACGTCTCTGAACTCCTCTGTGATCCGGATCAGACCCATGTCCAGGTTGAACTCTGCAGGGAATGTCACAATCCAGTACCTGAACACACACATAGAGAGTTCAGCAGTACATATTTTGACATTAAAAAGACGTGATCTAATTATAGCTTTTTCCCCCTTGAACCAGATAATGGACCTTGTGACCGTTTGACTTGAGTCAATTTATCCGTCTGGTATCATGACGTAAAATGTTAAAATTAAAAAGTATTGGACAAATTATCGCCATCGTCAAATGTTTTCAACTGTGGATAACAGTCTGATATCAGGCAAGTGGTGCTATGGCCTGCTCAGTGTTAGTTTGGGATGTGTGTGTAGCATCTTACCTCATTAGATAACAAATCTTCAGCCTGGTTCTCTGGTAGGTGTCATCTTTGCTGTCACGGTACGTGGGGGTTCAGTTAAGGACTTTTTTGAAGATTTGACAAATCAATGCACACCAATGCATGACACATCAGCAATTGAGGAAATAATTTGTCATTGCATGAAAAGTTCTATATATGTCATTCAGAACCAGTACGGTTTCTGACTTATTACCGAGAATACGAACACAGCTCATATGGACAAACTGTGGCTAGCACAGAAGACCACCACTCGGGTTCAGATCGGCAAGCCATTCCTCCCAATCACCGCCCACTAGAGTTCTCTGTTATTACCCATGTGAACTAGAGATACTTTTACATCCCTAGAGCTATTTCAGGTCCCTAGAGATAGTTACACGTCACTAGAGATAGTTCCAAGTCCCTATAGATAGTTTGACGTCACTAGAGATAGTTCCATATCCCTAGAGATAGTTTCAGGTCCCTAGAGCTAGTTCCATGTCACTAGAGATAGTTCCATATCCCTAGAGATAGTTTCAGGTCCCTAGAGCTAGTTCCACGTCAATAGAGATAGTTCCAGGTCCCTAGAGCTAGTTTGACGTCACTAGAGATAGTTCCAGGTCCCTAGAGCTAGTTTGACGTCACTAGAGATAGTTCCATATCCCTAGAGATAGTTTCAGGTCCCTAGAGCTAGTTTGACGTCACTAGAGATAGTTCCAGGTCCCTAGAGCTAGTTCCACGTCACTAGAGCTATTTCAGGTCCCTAGAGCTAGTTCCACGTCACTAGAGATAGTTCCAAGTCCCTATAGATAGTTTCAGGTCCCTAGAGCTAGTTCCACGTCAATAGAGATAGTTCCAGGTCCCTAGAGCTAGTTTGACGTCACTAGAGATAGTTCCATATCCCTAGAGATAGTTTCAGGTCCCTAGAGCTAGTTTGACGTCACTAGAGATAGTTCCAGGTCCCTAGAGCTAGTTCCACGTCACTAGAGCTATTTCAGGTCCCTAGAGCTAGTTCCACGCCACTAGAGATAGTTCCAAGTCCCTATAGATAGTTCCACGTCACTAGAGATAGTTCCAGATCCCTATAGATAGTTTCAGGTCCCTAGACCTAGTTCCACGTCACTAGAGATAGTTCCACTTCACCAGAGCTAGTCTCCGCTACTGTTGATTGGCTCGCTCATGCTCCTGGCCCGGCTCCCGCCCCCTGGTCTGCGTTGATGCTTGATGCTGCGTTGATGAAGCGTTGATGCGTGTGGCGAGTCCACACCCGTAATAACATAGAACGGTATTCATCTTGTGGAAGTATTCCTTCCTTGAACTTCCTACAACTTATCAAGCTATCAAAAAACAAAGCACAGATAAGATTGATTACAACATACAAGTGTGACTTCATCCTCAGCTCAGGACGCCATCACTCCATCTCCCAAAATATGAAATAGCTGTTTTCTGCTATATCAATGTTTAAATACATAGAAGTGACAAACAAGGAAGCTTGTCTCTCAACAGGGCCTCTGGCCTTAGATATAGAAACCTCCAGTCGTGTGCTTTTAGCCATCGCAGCCCTAACAGCACACTGTGTTGTTGTTTGTTTCTAAGTGTTACTTGTTCTGAGCATTTAACTCTTTTTTGTATTCTTGGTGCATTTAATTATAAATCAACAGTAGACAATTCTTTTAAAGAATGACCACGATTGTTCTATAAACTTAACAACGTCTTTACTTTATGTACCAAAATATATATTTGAACCCAAACCATGTTTCTTTAAATCTAATTAAGCTGTGTGTGTTCTGTTGTTCACTTATTACACATGACATCTACTCTTTTCACCCTGATGGAGGGATCCCTCCCCTGTTGCGCCGCCTGAGGCCTTTTCCTATCCTTCTCCTGATCCGATGAGAGGTGAGGAGATGTAACACTAACCTTCCACAACCTTGAGTGTCTGTTTCATTCATAGATTTTAAATAAAAATAATAATAATACAGCTAGTCGCTATAATACGGTCCTACATTATGATTATACACAATTAATCTGTATATAAAATCTCTACAACATCTTCCGCCGGAAACTAAAAACACATCTTTTCCGACTACACCTCTAATAAAAAGAGATACGCACTTCAGTGGCTCTTACTTAAGGCACTTATGTCATTTTTGTACTTTGGCTTTCTTGAAAAAACTTTACTTTCTTGATTCTTGTTGTTGTGAGTTTGGACTCATGGATGAATTATTGTAAGTCTCTTCCTTCTTCTGTTTCATGGATTGTGGAAATCTGGACCGTGGTCCATGCCTACTACTAATTAATATAATCATATTAATTGAATGTTTTTCTAACTCTTTAACGCTGTTCATTCTGTACACATTACATCTATTGTCCTGTCCATCCTGGAGAGGGGTCATCCTCTGTTGCTCTCCTGAAGGGTTCTTCCCTTCTTTCCCTGTAAAAAGTTGTTTTGTCTTGGGAGTTTTTCCTGACCCGATGTGAGTTCAAAATTCAGGGATGTCATACTTGTACAGATTATAAAGCTAGTGGACCACATGTCCACATGTTTCTTTGCTGATTCAGTGGGAAATCCCATTAATAAATCATATTTTTTGTTACTTACAATACCCAGAGGCCAAAAGAGGAGGCGTTCAGCCATGTCCTCCTATTTATACACTAAATGGTGTCAGCTGTGACATCATGGGTTAGACCAAGTAGGGGGTGGGGGGTGGGGGGGTCACAAACATCGGACATATCGTACCAGTATAGTAACAGTATTATGGTACTTTTGTAGTTTGACTATGTTGAGGAAATGTTACTTTCTGTATTCTTGTTGTTCTTAGTTGAAATGCACTTATTGTAAGTCGCTTTGGATAAAAGCGTCTGCTAAATGGCACGTAATGTAATGTAATGTACCACAGAACGACTGCTACGCCATCTTCATTTTCAGATTAATTTTGGATTTCCTGTGAGGTGAGGAATAATTTATGGAAAGTATCATGACAGCAGTACATACCTTCAGCACACTGAAATACAATAACCAGCAGGACTTCATCATCACACAGTGTTATTGTGCATTAGCTGTAGTTCCTACATGGTTTCCGGACGGGATATTTCATCAGTAGTTTTCCCGCTAGTTCTGAAGACTTAAGGTACCAGCGATGCATCAGCAGCAGCGTGCGAGGAAGCGGGTTGGCCTTCAGATCCCCGTTGTCATCTACGAAGAGACGTCAATCAGAAGATGTCAGTAAATGTGAACTTAACAGGCGGCATGTTACCCTGTGTTACCTTAAAGGATACTTCTAGTGATGTACTATATCTGTTTATTGGCAACAAATCACATGGAAATGCCCAATCAGCAATACATTGATGACTCTAAGTATAATATACACATCAAAACACATCATAAGCCCGATATATCTCATTCCTCTGCCTGATTAAAGAGCACTACTGTTGGAATAGAATAGAATAGAAATATACTTTATTAATTGTTGACACAGTAGCACCAATAAACTAAACACAATAAAATATAAATATAAGAAAGAAATAAAGTGACTGTGCATAAAGTATACAAATTGAAATATAAAATACAAAATAAAATAAAATAATATATATATACACAACATATATGTAAATAGTTGTCCAATAGAATCAGCATCATTCATCAACGAACCACAGTTAAACAAACACACACACACACACACACACACTCCACAGATGAAAAATGTCAAAAAAATGCACATCTTCATCCTTTTTTGGTTATAAATACATCCGATATGTGTGGGATGATCAGGCTGTGGTCAAAGACTCAGCTGTGAGCCCCCGGTTCACCCCGGTGTTCGATTAAATACATATTTCTGAAACTTTATGCAGATGTGGAGCATTACAGATTTTAAAAGTTGATTTTTGACCCTGGAATTCAAGATTAGTTACAAATGGAAAGGTCACCTTGCAACCTACTCCATTTCCGTTCATACTAATTGTCAAATCTCCACGAAGTCCATTGGGTAATCATTGCATTTCCTTCATAATGTCACTTACCAAATTCATGAATGCATTCATTTAAGAGAGCATCAAGAGATGCTGCCTTTCCCAGTGTGGATGATCCCATAGCGCCACGCTGGAGGAAGGGCAGAGCTCAACTCTTTCTGCTCACCGCTCCGGACCAATCAGGGTTTTCCTGGGAGCAGGAGAGAGAAAATCATCAGGATAAGGGTTTTTATAAAATAGTATGAGGATAAATGACTTGTTTTGTGATTTTACGTGTTGTTTGTCATATGGCTTTAAGCAGGCACTTGCTGATAGGCATGTGTCCATCTAAATCAATCGACTTTAAAGCTCTGCTAATCATAATGTGTCTGTAGAAACGGGGCAAGGGGAGCAGGGAGCCCTGAGCAATATGTTTTGTATAAACACCAAATATATATTGTGTGCGTGTGTGTGTGTGTGTGTGTGTGTGTGTGTGTGTGTGTGTGTCTGTCTGTGTGTGTGTGTGTGTAGTGTGTACACAGTTGGATGAATGTAGACATTGTTGCTGGACTAGAATGGATAAGATCTTAAAAGGAACAATGCTTAGATGTGGTGATTCCTAATGTGTGGTGATTTACTACCAAAAGATCTGATTCATGAATAGTCTAGTCCTAAGAGCACTGAAGTAGCATTTGACTGATACGTTATTACTATTCAAACGTACATATTAATACATGTGAATGCCATGCAGTAACTTAATGTACAACCTCTCCCAGTCAAGGATGCAGACGTGTGTGTAGCTGCAGTAACAAGGGTAGATAACTATTTCTGGATGATGCTGCCAATGGAAAATCGTCATACATTCATATCATCAATGCTGCTCTGTTTCACATCTCTTTGCTCTGGTCACTGATACTAATTGGACCCGACCAATATCTAAATATGGCTACAATAGTTATGAAAAGCCAAAGACACCCCACTTTAGAAAACCAGATTAGGGATGAAGTGCAACGTCTCTGGAAAGCTGTGGTGGCAGCTGGAGATCAGCAGACAAACAAATAGTAAAGACATACTTTCACTTTTAGGGGTGAGTGAAGTCCTGTGATATGTTAGTTTATTATGAAGAAATGTATTCACACATGAAACACGCCTATATATGTATATGTATATATATATATATATATATATATATATATATATATATATATATATATATATATATATATATATAATAAAAAAAGATGACCCATAGTCGCCCATATATATATACTGACCCATATACATATATATCTAATAAAAAATATGACCCACAGATATATATATATATATGTAATAACAAAATCATATTTTATTTCATATCATATTTTGTTATTACATATATATATATATATATATATATATATATATATATATATATATATATATATGTAATAACAAAATATGACCCACAGTCGCCCATATATATATATAAATATGACTCACAGTCGCCCATATATATACATATATTAGATATAAATATATATATATATATTTTTTTTTTATATATATATATATATATATATATATATATATTGTTTTAATATATATATATATATATATATATATATATATATATTATTTGTATACAGTATATGGGGGACTGAGGGTCAGTGGTTAGCAGGTCTGTCTTTCAATTAGGGGGTTGGTGGTTCAATCCCTGCCCTAGTTGATGTGTCCTTGAGCACACACCAGTTAAGTCTCTGGTGAATGAATGTAACATGTACGTCACTTTGGATAGAAGCCTCATCTAAATGATATTTTGAGGTAGATAAGCACCAGCTGCTCCTCTTTGTCCACCAGTCGGTCTCCACTTGTGCGTCGGTGTCCGGTGCACAACAGGTTGTGTTTATCAGAGCTTTTCCACAGCGGCCTGCAGCCACCACTGATAACACGCTCGATGAGGTGGAACCAAAGTGTTGTTGTTGCACAACTCATGGTTCCCATGCAATACAAATGGAGTCATTGTGCATTTATGCTACACAAGTATAACTAGTAAAACAGCAGTTTATTGCCATGTAATGTACACAACAGCAACAGAAACCCTGGGGGAATCTCTGGGCAGATTAGCATAAATTCCCTTTATAGCTCCTACATTTTTTTCTGAGCTTTCTTGCTGTTTCCTGTTTTTTGGAAGAGAGGATTGACTGATGCCAATTTGTGATATCGGTACATAAAATTGACATGACATGACTTAACTTGACCGAGTCGGTGGTAATTCTCTGCGGGTTCCACGCTATAAGGATGCCTTTTCATCTCATAGAAATCATGGTCAAGTAGTCAACTAGATTCCCGTCATCTAGGTCAACAAAACAAATAATAAAGGCAAATATATATATGATCATTTTAATTCCGTGAGCCGTGACCTTTGCCCTGCAGGAGCTCGTTTTCTCCGGTCGCCAGGCCCTCGCCGTGCTGCCTCGAGTATCGGCATACAGCCGAGCGACCGAAATAGAAAGCCGGAGAACCGCCGCTGGCATAGCTGCCGGGGCAACTCGCCGACCCCCCGGGCAAATAAAAGTATTTCTGTTGCACAATCACAGCCTCTGTGTTTACTCACAAACTGCGGTGGAAGGAGTCCTCCGGTCCGCTGAGCAGTACATGGAATTACTGCAACGTCTAAAGCACCAAGTACCATCGGACAATTGTACTTTAAGTACTTTTTATGGAGGAAGAATCATCTTTTTTTATTGTTGTATTTTTTTTTTATATCATTAAATTCATATTTCTAATGCATTAAGCATTAAATGATGTAGCTGGTATAATTACAATGTAGTAAAATATCCTGAAGACAAACTGCAGAATATAAGCATACGGTTAAGCTAGAATATTGACCTGATTTAAACCATATTATTAATTCCGTAATATGTATATGACAGTTATAATTAGAGCCACTAATAAATCAATATGGTTATACATGCAATCCGGTCTGCGGTAATAGTTTTGTCCGTTATCTTGATGGAGTTATCATGATATAGTTATCATGATAGAGTTATCTTAATAAAGTTATCATGATAGAGTTATCTTGATGCAGTTATCATGATAGAGTTATCATGATAGAGTTATCTTGATGCAGTTATCGTGATAGAGTTATCTTAATAAAGTTATCATGATAGAGTTATCTTGATGCAGTTATCATGATAGAGTTATCTTGATGCAGTTATCATGATGGAGTTATCTTGATGGAGTTATCATGATAGAGTTATCTTAATAAAGTTATCATAATAAAGTTATCTTGATGCAGTTATCTTGATGCAGTTATCATGATAGAGTTATCATGATAGAGTTATCATGATAGAGTTATCATGATAGAGTTATCTTGATGCAGTTATCATGATAGAGTTATCTTGATGCAGTTATCATGATAGAGTTATCTTGATGCAGTTATCATGATAGAGTTATCTTAATACAGTTATCATGATAGAGTTATCTTGATGCAGTTAGTAAATATAGAGTTATCTTGATGCAGTTATCATGATAGAGTTATCTTAATAAAGTTATCATGATAGAGTTATCTTGATGGAGTTAGTAAATATAGAGTTATCTTGATGCAGTTATCATGATAGAGTTATCTTAATAAAGTTATCATGATAGAGTTATCTTGATGGAGTTAGTAAATATAGATTATTTCGTCATCAGTAAACAGTTTGAGTCACGTAATCGTTGGTGCCGAGTTACAAAAGTTGAAAGTTGAAGCCGAGCGCCGTGTTTCCATTTCCATATCCTAACGGCCTGGCCTGGTGCGTGAGGGATTTATCATGCTCGCCAAAACCTGCTTTAGCCATGAAGCAAAACTAATGATGAGTTTGGCAAACCTTTGGATTCTGTTTTCAAGAGACAGCTCAAAATAGATTTTTCCACCCGTGCATTATTAATACTTGCTCAAGGAGCGAGAGGTTGCATCAGAAGTTGTTCAGACATTCAATCTGTGCCACGTCTATTTACAGATCCACACCAGTGGGAGGGGCCACTTTGAAATAACATGTGGGAGCCAAGAGTTTAAAATATGGTGAACCGACAATATTTGGGTTATTGGCATTTTGTTGTTTTATCATAAT
Source organism: Liparis tanakae (assembly GCA_036178185.1). Lineage (NCBI taxonomy): Eukaryota > Metazoa > Chordata > Actinopteri > Perciformes > Liparidae > Liparis > Liparis tanakae. The sequence continues at coordinate 19,241,324 of CM070100.1, forward strand.
TGATTGATTGACATGCTTTTTTCCAGAAGAGGGAGATATTCCAGTGATTTTGATAATTGTTCATTATCCTTGCACCGTTGGGGCAATATTTGTACTTGTCATAAACAATCATGGCCACGGTCCCTCAAACTTTATTTATATTACATTTGGTAAATAAATTTGAGATCCATCAGAAAATATGAGAAAAATAATAAATATGTATTATTATCTAAGTGTGAGGATAAAAATCTCAGTTTTAAGGGTGACCTTTACATTTTATAATCATAGGAAAACTTTCTACCCTATTTCTGATTGGTGACCTCTCGTGACCTTTGGCTCTCCGGTCTGGACCAAGACAGGAAAGCAAAAGAAAACAGAATCCTCCTTTTAAACATGGATATACACATAATCTATGGAAACAAATGTATACTTTTATGCTAAATAGCAGAGCTCAAAAGCCTTCTGAGGCAAATTAGTCATTTGTGATTTTGGGCTCTATAAAATATACCGAATTAAATTGAATCGAAAATACTTTGTTTTGTTGAAAGAAAGAATGTATTCATTTTCGGTCCACGCCAAATACCAGATTAATAAAAACATAATGACGCATAATTCAGAAGATATCGTTGACCTGTTGGACATGTCTCACCTGTCTGACCTGTTTTTTTTTAACCTGTCTCACCTGTTTTTAACCTGTCTGACCTGTCTGACCTGTCTGACCTGTCTGACCTGTTTTTTTTTAACCTGTCTCACCTGTTTTTAACCTGTCTGACCTGTCTGACCTGTCTGACCTCTCTGACCTCTCTGACCTCTGTGACCTGTCTTTGTGCTCCTGCAGAGACACAGCAAGCGACAGATTGAGTCATTAGTGTTTCTGAGTTGCTGTAAACACTCTCACATTCACAGCCACTGATTATGAACACGTCTCCTCCTGAGCGGGAGGAAACCAGAGCCTCAAGAGCCGACCCAGACGCACAACATCCCACAGCTTCACAACACAGACGCACAACATCCCACAGCTTCACAACACAGACGCACAACATCCCACAGCTTTACAACACAGCTGGCCTAATCCTCTCACAGTGAAACGTCGTGCACCAAATAGCCGACTCGTCGTTTCAGGCCTCGTCCGTCGGCCTCGACTCGACCTCGGCCGGCCTCTCGGCGTCGGACGTTTTCCCGGATTCCCCTGAAGTAAACGCACGAAACACGAAGCGGGCGTGTCGTTAAAAGGAGTCGCTTCATGTTCATCTTCGCTCTGCGACCTACGCTCAAGGCCTCCTCTTGCTCTCCGTCCCTAACTTCCGTTTGGAAATAAGAAAAATAGGTTTTAGGTTTGCCGCTCCTGCAGACTGACCTGGGTCTCCGGGAGCCGGTCTCTTTAGGTGTTTTTAAAAATAGATTAAAAGAATTGGAGGGAAATTCATCTAGTTGTAAATGTTTTCTACGACGGAGGTATGTGCTCCGGTGTAATCTGGGTTGTGTTAGCTTGAGTCTTAGTTTTTAGTTTTATTTCATGCTGTGATTTTGTTCTTTGTTTTTTATATTGTCTGTCACTGTTTTATATTATATTGACTGTCACTGTTTTATGTTATATTGTCTGTCACTGTTTTATGTTATATTGTCTGTCACTGTTTTATGTTATATTGTCTGTCACTGTTTTATGTTATATTGACTGTCACTGTTTTATGTTATATTGACTGTCACTGTTTTATGTTATATTGTCTGTCACTGTTTTATGTTATATTGTCTGTCACTGTTTTATGTTATATTGTCTGTCACTGTTTTATGTTATATTGTCTGTCACTGTTTTATGTTATATTGTCTGTCACTGTTTTATGTTATATTGTCTGTCACTGTTTTATGTTATATTGTCTGTCACTGTTTTATGTTATATTGTCTGTCACTGTTTTATGTTATATTGACTGTCACTGTTTTATGTTATATTGTCTGTCACTGTTTTATGTTATATTGTCTGAAACTTTGTGTGACGTGCTACTGCTACCGTCTTGTCCAGGACACTCTTGTAAAGGAGATTTTTAATCTCAATGAGGCATTTCCTGGTCAAATAAATTTAAAATAAATATAAAAAATGACGGCGTGACGCGTACGTGCCTCGCCAACAACAAGCAGGCCATTCTGAAAGTGCGTCTGTGAGGCCGTCACGCTGCTGCCGCACCGCGCACATTAACATGGTTTATGTCAATTGCTACGGGAAACACACACTGACACATTCTTGTGCTTTTCTTCCTTTTGGGTTCCCGGCTCACGCTGTGCCCTTTAGCGTGACTTGTGCTTTTTGCCCTGGCGCCTCCACAAAGGCGCCCTGTGTGTCGGCCCGTGGCGCGGGGATGCGTCATCCTGTGTGACGCGGAGGGGGCTCGTAGGTGCGCACACACAATTATATTCGGAGACACACACCTGCATACGCACACACACGCAGTACATCTCCTGGAAGCCGAACAACACATTAAAATGTGGATTTTACAAAACTCCAATATGACTCAGGGCCATCTTGGACTTGTAAACACGACAGCTGACAGCCAGAAGAACACAAAGATGAAGCCGCAGCTGAAAATCGACTCTCTAAAACTGTCCATCCCATTCTGAGTTCATTCATCTTTAAAAGAAAAGAAAGCCCTTTAAGTGTTGCAGGAACTTATTGATGGTAAATATCACACAGTCTTCATCATTTAGATTTCACAAGTCAAAACTTACCCCGTGAGCAGCAGTTAGATCCCTGAGATGTCTGTAACTGAGAGACTCCCATGGAGCTGATACTACGCTACAGTGTAAACTCCTCCTGTTGGTAAACACAGCAGCCTGCCATGTGACCTTCCCCCCACACACACACACACACACACAAACACACACACACACACACACACACACACACATCAGGTTTATTACATTTGGGAGAACCTTCCATGGATTAGACTTTACCCTTGGCTTAATCTTAATCTTAATCATCACTACATGTCTAAATCCTAACTTGCATAGTTTGAGAAGAGAACGATTGTTAAATAAATTAAATCTGAGGTGAGAAATGTGCTCCTAAAAGCCTCATCACAGCTATATGTTTGTTTATACAGTCAATTTGTGTGTATACATATATATATATATATATATATATATATATGTATCTTTAAATATATGTATCTTTAAATATATGTATATTAGTATATATGTATATTTATATGTGTATATATATATATCTATATGTATATATATATATTATATATATATATATATACATAATGGATTGTATAGACACCGTAGCATTCACAGTCATTGATGTTATTGATGTCAAAGTCCAAGACTAATTAAAGATTTTACAGATCGCTGCATAGCAATAATAAAAACACAATCGTGTCGCCGATCACCCACAGCAATAAAAGTGTGTATTCTGGTCTGAAGTATGCACAACCTTCCTTTATAAATACCAGCGTATGCAGGGTTCTTGGTGCGCACACACCCACACAGACCTACAACACAATGCAATATAATAATATAAAGTAGAACAACAACATTCATCCTCATGGATGAATGTTGTTGTTCTCCATAGCACATTATTAACTGTCTGGTCTGATGCCTGGCCCTGCTGATGCCCCGCCCACTTCTCCTCTCTACCTCCATCTGCCTGATGGATCTGATTTTTATCTGCTCCATTATGTAATGGAGTTGCTTATAGAAGCAACATCTTAAATGGTGTGTTGTCACGGTGACCAGAGGAATGGATGTGATGTCCAGAGGTTCAGAGCAGACAGGTTGGAGTCTGGACAGATGTTACACCGACCCCGGGGTCAGGCAGCTGGCACAGCGGCTTAAGCAGATGGCCTCTGAGTTTATGACTGTGTGTGTGTGTGTGTGTGTGTGTGTGTGTGTGTGTGTGTGTGTGTGTGTGTCTGTATCTGTATCTGTGTGTGGGTGTGTATGTTTACAGCCACTCATATGTCTTGTTTCATCAGTGAGTGCATAACGTCCACCGCCTGGTGAGTAAGGTGTTTATACCCCCCACTAATCTCCTTCATCCTTTAACACGGCCGTGTGTTTACCGTTCATTTTGATTGATTGTTTTTCTCAGTTATTATTGATTGATGAGCCAAATACAGAGTAAACTGGTTGATTTTGCCAGAACTGCCACATAATATGAATATATATTCATATATATATATATATATATATATATATATATATATATATATATTGTTTTTCCCAGTGGACAATGATTCAAAGGGAAAACCTCTTATCTTTGAGTTCAAGCTATTAAAATAAAATGATTGAAAGAAAGAAGGAAAGAACGATATTTTTGTGAAGACATTTGTTTCCAGTTATAAAATACAGCAGTTAAACAAATATATTCCCTAAAAATAACAATGTATTGATTTTCCAGTTGTTTTGTCCCATCACACATTCCAGAATTAAACCATCTCATAAACTGCTTTGATCTATCGTATCCCTCTGGAAGACGAGCCAATGAGCTGCCTCTTCGTCGGAGGACACGTCACATGACGTTCACACGTATGTGCAAAACAACAAATTAAACAACTCCACCAGAGGACAGGAGAAGCGGACGGCCTCCCCTCTTGATTGGTGCACATTTGAACTCACATTATTACTTCAATAAAAGTGCAATATCATAAACATCTGCAGCTCCTGCTTCCAACCTCCAAACCACCGTGAGCACAAACAGGAAGCTGCATGTGGATGGACAGGATGATCGCCTGCATGTAGGATAAGGGGTCAGTGTGGTGTGTGTGTGTGTGTGTATGTGGGCGGATGGGGGATTTTTGTCCAATTCCAAATCCTATACTAAATATCATATCTGTATATAAACTGTTATTGATTATTTTCATCTCAAAGCTGTGACTCGTCTCCTTGTTTGAATGAATTCCTCCGTCTCAGTGAATATTGAGTTGTTATGACTGACATTGACTTTAATGCACGTTTGTATTCCAGCATTTTGTTTGTGTGTTTTTAAAACCGTTACAAATGACCGGCATCACTGTTTATGGATTCCTTTTGCCAGATCAACACCGACTTCAATTAGTACTTGTATTAGATGTCGGCTGGAAGTCTCAGTAAATAAACTTTAATGTCAAAGAACAGGTCACAACAATACATGTTTGTATGTTGTACTATACACGCAATTATTGGAGACAACAATCATTGGAGACAACAATGATTTTTGTTTCCAGAACTTAATAAAAAGTATTATAATATAATGCATAATGTGTCGCCCTATTCCCCAACCTACACACAATAGACAACAACAGCTAATAAAGCTGTAGATAAAATAATGTTTCATCTATTTTGTCCTTATTTAATAATGATAATGTTTTACAATGAGTCGAACGCCATTGACGGTTACAGTGAGTTTGAAGGATCAGATTAAAGATGACTTATATTTATGATTATAAAGATAATTTGTGATTTTGGGCGACACAAAACAAACTGAATTGAATGTAATACAACGCTAATAAAGTGTGTGTAGTGAACGTTTGTGGATTAGTGTCCTGTCCACTGGACGTCCTGGGCTTATACGTGACTTCACTCCATTGTTCTCCTCGGAGACGTTGATTGTACTCATGGTAACCGGCGGTTACGTCATATTCTATACACACCGCCACGTCCAGGGCGAGTAGAGGTTAGAAAATACTGAGACCAGCGTATCGATTAAAAATACCAAATATGACTGAGACGAGTATCCCACTACACATCTGGAACATCAGTCACCAGACTTGTTTGGATCCGAACCAGCACGATACGCCATTAGAGAACATGACATCATAACGTTATACTTTAGGTATCTGACCTGTGACCTTTGACCTTATCGGACGAAGCCGCTCAGCTCGTCCCTTTAGATGCAAGCGTGCTTTTCTATTGTTGATTTTTCAACCACGTATGCGCCTTACCTCAAGTGAGACTTTCAACCGGCCGAGCGTCTACCAGCGGACCGCGTGGGTCCTCTCCGGCGCCACGTAGGCGTCCACTCTCTGCCCGTTCAAATCCACAGCGAAACCCACATCCAGCAGGGTCCAACAGGCTGCTCCTGAACGCAGCATCGCGGTCCTGGTGTCTCCTCGCTCGCTCTTCAGATGGCCCTCTATCATTCCAAAGCCCTTTGTTAGCCTCAGCCGGAGAGAGAGAGAGAGAGAGAGAGAGAGAGAGAGAGAGGGGCCTGCTGCCGCTGTGTGTTCAGCCACCACTGATCCCAGTGTCGGAGTTGTTTGTCTGAATGGCCGCTAGACTTCCTTCAATTCTTTCCCAACATAGTTTTCCTGCCTGTGTTGGTTGGTTTCCCTGCACTGAGCTAAATATAGAGACCACACAAGGTAAAGTGGAAAAGAGCAGAGCAGGAAATGGATCACAATATGCCGACACACACACACACACACACACACACACGTCTGTTTGTTGCTGTGCGTCTTCCTGTCTGCAGGACCAACAACATTCATGGTAACTTTGATAGTCAAACGCAGCGGATTTGATGGTTATCACGTTTTTTTTAGTAAGGTGGAGGAAATGTATGTGTGTATGTGTGTGTGTGCGTGTGTGTGTGTGTGTCTCATTGAGGGGCAGAGCATCAGAGGCCTGTTGGAGGCTTCAGACTTTCTTTTTCTGGTTAAGGCTAAAATGAGGTTGAGGTGTTAGAGGATGCATTATGTGAGTGTCCTCACACAGATAGAAGTACTAGGTTGTGTGTGTGTGTGTGTGTGTGTGTGTGTGAGCACATTGTTGTCTCTGTGCTTGTGCGAGAGGCTCAACCCATCCCATATTCCCCCTCTAATGACGTCGTACACATTGTTTTGTCTCTCAGAGCTTCTAAAAATGTCCGGCTGAACAGAAACCCGGAGTGCACATCCTGCTGCTGGACAAAAAGAGTTGAACTCCAACTCGTGTCGTCTCTCTCACGTCGACCACGGAGCGCTGGAGGGCAGCGGCTGTGCAGACGCCGGGGTTCAGTCATTTACAGTAATGTGAACGGAGACGAGTTCATAGATCTCCTGATCGATACATTTTATTTTTTTATTTGTTGTGGCATGTATGACGTGTGGAGGAGGGAATGATGTGTATTTGTATGTATGTATGTATGTATGTGTGTGTGTGTGTGTATATGTATGTATGTATGTGTGTGTGTGTGTATATGTATGTATGTATGTGTGTGTGTGTGTGTGTATATGTATGTATGTATGTGTGTGTGTGTGTGTATATGTATGTATGTATGTGTGTGTGTGTGTGTGTATATGTATGTATGTATGTGTGTGTGTGTGTGTATGTATGTACATATATATATATACACATATATATATTTATATATATGTATATATATATATATATATATACATATATGTATAATTTTGCACTGTTTTATTTTTGTATTTGGGTGTGTATGTATGTATGTATATGTGTATATATATGCATATATATACATATATATATGTACAATGTTGTTATATTTTTGTGTTTTTGTGTGTATGTATGTGCATATGTGTGTACGTCTGTATATATATATATATATATATATATGTATCATTTTGCCATGTTTTCTTAAAAAAAATATTGATATATTTTATGTTTAGGTCTGACATTTTTTAATTTTTTTATTGTCAATATATCTAAATGAAGTGTGTAATACCACTGAGCACGTCGACCTACAATCAGAGGATCGGCGGTTGGATCCCCGGCTCCGGGCGAGACGGTGAACCCTAAAGGATCCCAAAAAGGATCATGCCTGACACGTGACCTTAGCAACCAACACACATACACACACACACACACACACACACACACACACACACACACACACACACACACACACACACATTGCTGGAGCCTTCATCCAGACTGGTTAGATATCATCTCAGTTCTGATCGTTTGTCAGGATCAGAAGTAACACGTTAACATTCCTGAGCTCCAAAACTTTTTACCAGAATGACAAAACAAAGACTGACGAACTTGAACTGCGAGATCCCAATCGTGTGATCACACGGTTGTATTTAACACAGCAGTGCAGGAACACATACACATGTACAGTATCACCCACTTTGTAGCAAAGATTGCTGCAAAATATGTCAATAAATATGAATATAATGTAGAAGCACTCCTCCATGACCTCATAAATACACCTGCTGTGAGAATGTGTGTGAGTTTGAAGCCAGGACGGCGCTCTGCTACCAGCTCACCTTCCTCGCCGTGACCCAGACGTTACCGCCACATGACCTCTGCCCAGGAAATCATAATCCAAAATGAACTCCCGGTGCTGCAGGTTAACTCTCGGTCTCCGATAACTTCCACAAACACTCTCCCTCAACCGGCCTATAAATAGATTCACAGTTTACTGGAAACAAGGTTGGTGTGCTCTGCAAATGTCACCGAGTGGCCTTGTGACAGGCGGAGGAGGGGAGGAGCAGGCGGGAGGAGCAGCCCGCTCCTCTGCTCCTCATTCTGCTGCTGGCCGCTCATGTGATCAATATGTTCATGAATTATGGAATAAGGAGCATTGCAGTAAATTGTTGGCCGCCCAGCCACAGGAACATTAAAATATAGTTTTATTCTTTCGTTCAGTCGTTTTATTTTTTATTTTATACAGGTTACATGCTAACTAAAACAAAACCATTACATTTAATAATTTAATAATAATAATAATAAAATGACACGGCAGAACAGACAGACTCAATAAAAAAAACATATAAGTAAACAACACAGACGTACATCATCATGCTTCAGATTAAACCTGCGATAATGAAATAATGAATAATGAAATATTATTATCGTTTTTATTTTGTATTTGGGTGTACATGTATGTATGTATATATGTACAGTATGTATATGTATGTATGTATATATGGGTATGTGTGTATGTATTTATGTGTGTGTATGTATGTATATATATATATATACTGTATATATATAAATGTATATATATATAATTATATTTATATGTTTATCTAATTCACATTTTGTATTTATTTATTTTTCTTCGATGTCAAGGAATAATCTGTTTGTGGAAAATGCAAAATAAAAAGTTATAAAAAAACAAAACAATGAAATATTATTGAATATTGTGCACTTAACTCCCCCCCAAGAAGAAGTATATGTAAAACATGACAGCTAAATACAGACATTGATAAGCGATATTAAAGAAACAAGCAGAGCTGTGGATGATGGACCTCCATAACACGACTGCTCTTCAAACAGGCAGATGTTAAATAATCAAATTTTTAATAAAAACAGCTATTATAGATCATGAAACTCCAAATGATACCTATAATAACAATTGAAACATAAATAATATTGTGGACGTATATCTTTAGGGATTTCTTTTGCCACCCATTCTGATCGGTCTTTTAAATATATTTATACCGATAACAGCATTTAAAGTGTGGTACTGCAGTCGGGATGTTGGGAGGTGTCACTTGAAAGGGACACAACATTATTGGAAGTATATTCATTTTAATAACAGTTATTGTTGTACTTATACTGCTGCCACCAGGTCTGGATTCTCAGGTATTTAAAGCCATGGTGAGACGTATTAAAAGGAGGTTTTATGCTGTTTTCTGGGTCTCTACTGCAGCCAAGTGGCCGGGCAGTAGACGGACCCACGTCGATCTGATAGTGAGAGTCTAACAAATGCATTGATTGTTTAAAGCACAGAGGGATTTGATTGTTTAGGGCTGCGGAGATATAACATACGAAGAAATAACTCGCTCCAATCTCCCACGGGTTAATACCATCAACACCCTGGAATATCTTTGAATTCTTTACATACCTCCTGTATGTTATTGGCTCATTCAAAGCCTGTTGTTGTTGTTGTTTACACCAAAGTGAACTAACAGATGAATTTGTGCAATCTCCCTGAAGAAATTGACGAAGTTATCGTAACATTATCAGAACTAGAGCGGGCTCGGTAGAGCGCATACCTTCGCATACCACAAGAGTGGGCATTGAACTATGAACATGTTGGCATTAGTTGCCAATTGGATACAAATTGACCGTGATATGGTAAAAATATTTTGACCTTTTCATGACCTTGACCTTTGACCCGATCAATCCCAAAATCTAATCAAATGGTCCCCGGATAATAACCAATCATCCCACCAAATGTCATGCGATTGGTTCCCTTTGTGAGTTATCATCGCTCCCCTGAAGGCCGTCAAGGAAACAAGGAAACAAGAAGATGCATTAATAACTCCCGTTTTTACTCTCCATCTCCTTCTGCCTCCATCGTGCTTCTATCTTGTCATTGTTCATTCTGGTCACATGACATCTATTGTACTTCTGCCCATCTTGATTTAGGGGTCCTCCTCGGTTGCTTTCTTTCTTTTTTGGGGAGTTTTTCCTGATCCGATGTGAGGTCAAAGGTCAGGGATGTCGTCTGTGTACGGATTGTAAAGTTCTCTAAAGAGGCGAATATGTAATTTTGGGTCATACAGAATAAACTGAATTTAATTTCACGAGAGTTGTGGACTGTGTCCCCCGTCACTTACGCAACAATAATCTTTTTAATGGTGTTAAATAAGTGTATTAATTATTGCAGCAAGCAAATCATATTTCAACATTCATCTGGAAACCTGCCTATTGTTATAAGATTTAAAAACAGTGAACCTATCCTTTAAGTCCGTTTGCATCTGTGTAATAATATGTGTATTAAACCATGTGCTCATTTTATTATTAGTTAATTAATTAAAATGTTTTATCTGGAGTGGGAAAACATCTGTTGAAAGGAAGAATATGAATCAGAGAACGTTGTCATGACAACCTGTCACAATTTGATCAAATGTAAAAAGACAAACAGAGAGAAATATAAATATTATTTGCCGATGCATCAAACAGTAAAAACTTAAAGGCCAGCCAATGCAAATATCACAATGTGTGGTTTATTACCAAGGGTTTTAATGTACACTATAGTATGAATTCATAGAAAAAAAGCTATTTATTCATGTACAAATTACAAATACATCAGCCTCCCCCACCCTTTGTTTAAATGTACACCCATTCCTCCTCTCCCATCGCTCGCCCACAGCAGCTTCACAACCTGGCAAGATGCAGCAACACGCAGATATAACACAGTTATGACAAATAGAAATGCATTTCAGTCACCTCAACATCGAAGGAGGGAACAAAAGGAAGCAAAGCCAGGACACTTCATGTCTCCTAGTTCTTTGTGAGACACGAGGGCATTCGTATTACGTCCCGGAAAATAAGTAGTTTAATGATTGTATTTGACCGTTCTTACAAAAAGATCCAACAGAAAGCTCCAAAAGCTTTACATTCTGGTTTAGGACATCAACGTGTGCTCATTCAAGGGCTTGGTGGTTCTCTGTGGCGGAAGAGGGGGGGCAGACAGTCGGCCTCTTTACACAATTAAATATCCACAGTCAGTGTGACCGGGTAGAAGAGCAGCGGGATCCCCCAGCTCCAGTCCGTGGGTTTGTCGATACGTTAAATGAGCAAAACGGCCTAAACACACACACACGATGCCCCCGGGGGACGAAAAACACGCAAGCTCAGACCGAAAACTCATATATTTTCATGCGTTTTGGCCTTTCATTTACACAAAAACTGAGGTTTTATCGCGGAAAACGATCATTTATAAAAACTCCGGCCGAAGTGGAGATTTCTGAAAACTCTGTTTTTGAGTTTTAGGTTGTCAAACGTCACAGTATGCGACTAAAGATGCTTCACGTCATGTGAGCGTCCTACGGGACGTGTGCGGACGGCGTATTTATGCGGGTTCATATAAACAGAAACTTTTTTGAAAACGACCTTGTGTGTACGACGTTATTTTTGAAAACGGAGGGGCAGAAATATTTGTTTCTGTAAATACCGGCTGTGTGTAAACGTGGCCTGAGAAAAGCAACAGACAAAACGTATTTTTTTCTTCTTTTCTTTTAGCAGATTAAGTTGAATCTTCATCTCAAGTAAATGTAGTGTGTGTGTGTTGTACAGTGCAGGATATACGGGCAGGATATAAGTACGTATGTGTGTGTGTGTGTGTGCGTGTGTTGTGTTTCTATACTTTAAGGACACGCGTCCCCTCGTGGATTAAAACAAGTGAAGCTCTTGACCCGCACCTCATCGAGTCGTTTATAAAGTAGCAGGATGAGGATAATGGCTCTCAAGCAAATCTTGATTTGAACAATTATCACTTTAAATGCATAAAACCGTATTAAACATAACTTAAAATGACTCTTCAAAGGTTGAGCTCAGTAAGAAAGTGATTATAAGGGACTATAAATATGTTGCTGGGACTTTCACGGGGATGTCAGCTGACGTCTCTTTGGTGACCCCCACGTGACCTTTTCTTTAGCGCCGTCATCAGGTCAATTTCTTTGAGCGAGTCCCGATTCTTTGGTTAATTTCTAAATAAATGTCTCCACAGTCCATCAGCATTCAAACAAGTGAAGACTAATAAAGTAAACGTAGCTAAATATTGTGACCTCCATGAGGCTGTGGACAAAAATCACTCAACATTTAGTCTTTGTCGTTTTACATGATTCTCTGGATATTAATGTCCTCGAAACTTTCCTTTTGACTTGCTGGCATGTCTCCGACTTTTGGCTAAATATTTTGTGTTGATAAATTAGGCAATCCGCCAAAACATTCTTAAACTTAATGTAAAACTTAGTTTTTAACCAAAGAGAGCGGAGCAAGTCGTCCACAGCATACTGACAGTTCATTAAGAGTTATACTTTTATATTTTCTTATAAAAAAAAAATTGCTCTTAACATTGGGAGTACTTTATAATATATAGGACAGGTATAACAAAACAAAATAATCCACTAAAATGACGGAAAACAAGATACAACACTGAGAAAAAATGAATCCATAAAGTGAATATAAATACATGTCCTGGAGATCGGGATTAGGTTTTAAATGATGGAGTAAAATAAGAATACAAAATTAGATTAGATCAAAGGCACATTTTAAGATGTATGTGTGATTTAGATTCGGGGCGTTTTATAACAGTGGAAGAATAAACCCCCTGATTTCGTCACACTACCCCCCCGAAATCTCAAACTATCCTCAAGGTCACCTTCGATGAGCAACGTGGACGTGATTCACGCCGGACACTTTAATCCAGACCAGAGAGTTCAACTGTAAGCGTCGTGTTGAGTGGCGTCGCGGTGGCTGAATGCGGGTGGACGTCCTCATAGCGGTACGGGCTCGTGCGCGTGGCGTTCAGGGTCTCTCGGCGCCCCCTAGTGTCTGCCCGTGCTCGCCGTGCGCGCCGACGTTCGGTGCGTTGCCGCCGCCACGCAGTAGTTGGGTTTGTCCGAGGCCGTGAAGCCGGGCAGACACACGCAGCGGTAGGAGCCCACCGCGTTGATGCACTTTGCGTTTTTACACAAGGACATCCGATTGTTGAGCTCCGAGCACTCGTTCACGTCTGAGGAGAAAAGACAGATGCTTTTAACCCTCTGGTACCTTCACATGTACTAACATATGTGACCCTCGGGGTCAACTTGACCCCAGAAATTAACCCTCCTGTTACCTTTGGGTTCAATTTGACCCCATTCAATGTTTAACGTCTCTAAAAATGAATGACATCATTATTTTTGCTTCATATTTCATGACTTTTCCTAATTTATTGGGGACAACTGGGAAAACATAACATTCACATGATGATATGTTTTCACTGTCCTGAACACAACTTGTACCCATCGGTGTTCTTTGGGGTCAATTTGAACCCAGGCTGTAAAACATATAAGAAATATCAACTTTTCTGGAGGTTTTAGTTGCTGGAGTCAAAAAGGGTAAAAGATGTTAGTAAATGTGAAGGTAACAGGAGGGTTAAAACCTCCAGATTATTATTAGAATTAATATTGTTTCCCAAGTTTAAGTGTGAGGTACTTTATGTTTGTTTGTTGACGGCCTAAATGGCCCTTTAAATATATAAAAAAGTTGATATTTCTTATATGTTTGACACAGTGAAAAACAGCCTGGGGGTCAAATTGACCCCAAAGGTAACCGGAGGGTTAAGACGGTGACCCCGGTGTTGTCGGGAGCGTGTCGGCGCCCTCTTACCGACGCAGGCCATGCGGGACAGGTCCAGGGTGTACCCGTCGAAGCAGTCGCAGGTGTAGCCCTCCTGGACGCGGACGCAGCGGCCGTTCTCGCAGCCGTTCAGGATGCCGCACTCCTCCGCCCGCAAGCCCTCGAAGGCCCTGAGAGGATCTGCAGGAGGGGGGGGGGGGGGGGGGGTTAAACACCTGCGGTCCCTTGTGCAGGGTTCTTCCAAATGTTGACCATTGGATTTCCAGGACTTTTCCAGGACTTTAAACCACATTTCCAGGACTTTTCCATGACTTTTCCATGACTTTTCCATGACTTTAAACCACATTTCCAAGACCAAACTGAAATCTCGGTATAAACATGCAAAATTTTACGCCGGCTTATAATTTGTGCATCTTTCTTTAAAAAACATATTAATTATTTTAAACTCGCCATAAATGAACATGTGGCGCCTTATAAAATGAATGTATTATTATTATTATTATTATTATTATTATTATTATTATTATTATTATTATTATTATTATTATTATGTGATTCTAACAACATTTCCATGACTTTTCCCAAACTTTTATGATTTTTGTTTTTTCCATGACTTTTCCAGGCCTGGAAATGACCATTTTAAAATTCCATGACTTTTCCAGGTTTTCCATGACCGTACGAACCCTGCTTCTGATAATATTCTGTCCGTCTAACAGGTGAGTCAGCTTATTTGAATGACGCTAACTTGGCAAAATAAAGTTTGAGTTAGAGATCACAGTTAACTCATCATCCTGAACACCCCGGACGGCCTCATGGGAACTGTAAACCATGTTTATCCCTTAAGTAAAATAATTACAGTAGTTTATCTTTTCCAGTGAAGTCAAGACAGGAGGTAGGAAGAAAAAAGAAGAAAGAGGTTCCTAACATCTGGCTTTAAGAGCCCTGGCCTTAAGTTCCTAGCGCTGTGTCCTCTGCTTCGTGTTTTTAACGAGCATAAATCAGAGCACGCCCCAACATGCTCAGGAGAGTTTCTCCATCTCAATCCCGAACGCTGCGACACAGCAGAGGGTTTTATTTCCCGTTTTTATTGCAGGTCTGGAAACAGGAACAGCTGACTACTCCCTTATCGTCCCTTTAAACTTTAAAAAAAGAACTGAAGAACACTAAAATGTGGAAATACAACAAGTGAAATGGGACACTTGATCTTAGGCATGTAAAGTCAAAAAGGCTACAGAACTGGGACATGTTTCATTACACAGTTACACAGTTCAGTGACATGTCTTGTTTATTTTGGCTACACAGATCATGTGATGTATTCAGAAAGAAAGAAAATCCTTGTTTCAATAGTATATGAAACTCAAAATGCCCTTTGTTATTAATGTGACTGAAAATGAGTAAAAGTTTCACATTTTGTTCATCAATTTGGAAATTCTATTTGAATAAATGATGTTTTTTGAAAGCTAACCTCACCTCTTAATTGCCAAATAATAACATACACTCTTACCAGCGGTCAAAATAATGCCATGTATTGTTGTATATTATGCATAATTGAGTCCCGCATTTTGGCCCGGCCCTCCAAAATATTCTCAGTTGCTCATTTGGCCCCCTGGGAAAAATAATTGCCCACCTCTGCTTTAATGGAACCGCTTCTAACATGTAATTCGTTTTATTGTCACTAGATGGCAGCAAAGAGCTGTGAAATGAAAATCAGTAGGTGTTCGCCATCAGAGAAGCTGAACCTGCATATTTAATACAGTCAATGATAATTTGTTTATAATTCATAGAGTCTGCTTCAATCACAGAAGTCAGTCAGACTCATAACTGTCACATACACCAGATTATGATGCACACTGAACTCGTGCAGCCTCGTTTGTCCTGGGTGTGAACCGAGAAGTCACGTTGTAAAGTTTTAGAGAAACGTTGGTCCAGAAGGGAATTACAAGAGGGAAGGAGTTTAGTACTTTAAGGACAAATGAAAAGCTTTTTTCCAAATCTCACCAATGTTTAAACTGGGTTCAAACTGGGAGATGGCTACTCTGCATATATGAAGACTGGAACGTGTTCAATATGTTGGTGGCTCGGACAGTTGTAGATGAAAAGCGAAGGAAATAGATTGGTGAATGAAGGTCAGGAAGCGGTTCTAGAGAGTTGATTCAGATGTATGTTGATACCATAGTTTGTGATGCTGTTGTCACTGAGAGGTCGTTCTAATATCTCATCCACCCAATTTTGGGGGCACAGATCCTGTAACCCCCGTTTCCTTTTTAGATAAACTTAGTGGACATTTTCCAGATAAGTAACATTTCTGCGACGCTATTTCTACAAAGCAGGGACATCAATTATCCACCTTCACACTGTTCTCCGTCTTCCCCAGTGATCAGTTTGGTATTAACTGGTAAATATGTGATCTCAAGAAGACAGCGGAGAGCCTTTTCCATCGACTGCTTCCTGGAGGAACTCTCTTTGAGTCACGGGGAAGGAAGCGTTCAAACACCAATACTCACGCTCCACGTTCTCGTAGAAGGGCAGGACGGCGCGCTGCTCGGCCGACTGCCGGTCGTCGGGGCTCGCTTCGTACTCGTGGCTCGGGCCGGCGACGAGGGCGTCGTGACCGTACGCCCGGCGCTCGCCAAGGTTACACATGGACGCGTAATCCTCTGAGAGAGAAACGGGAGGAAAACAAAAGTCAAGAGCTGTTGATGCAATAATGATAGATCTGAGGAAGCCAGAGGTGAGCAGGCGACTCGCTCCTCGCTGACGGGAAGTAAAGCTGGAAAGTGGGGGAGGAGTCAGGGGGAGTGAGAGGGTGGCTGATGTTACAGTGACATCAATTAATACAATGGTAAATGTAGTTAAACACCTGCACCGGGGTTACAACGATGAAGTTTGTCTTACTTCTATTTAAAATGGGCGTCGCTGATCTTCCACAGAAGGGGGCGTGTCGTTAAAAGAACTTTTGCACATTTTTAATCCCTTCTTAAAACCCATTTTTAGAGCACAGCTTTTAAGTAATCTCGTTCTTTTATGCAGAACTTTGGTTCCCCTAATTTAAATTGTTTTAAATTCTAATATATATATATATATATATATATATATATATATATATATATAATATTATATTTTTTTCTTACTATTATATTTTTTTTGCCTTGACTCTCTGTAGAGCACTTTGTAAACTTTGTTTGTAAAGGTGCTATATCAATAAAGTTATTATTATAATTATTATTATTATTATTAAAGCCAAAGACAATAGAGGAAAAACCACAATCCGTCTCGGCGCTGCCGTGCTAAAACCTCCGTCAGACAAACACTTGTTCTTTGTTTTAATGCTCGGAGCAACGAACGAAGGGGCAGTTTAAAGTGAGAGCTTTGTGTGTGTGTGTGTGTGTGTGTGTGTGTGTGTGTGTGTACCGGTGTTACTGGGTGGACACAGGGCACAGTCCATGCCCCAGGCCTCTCCGTGCAGGCAGCAGCACTCGGTGTACGTGGTCTTCCTGTCGGGGCCGAGCGGCCGCGTGCACGTCAACGAGTCCGTGACCGTCTGCCAGCAGATACCCATGTAGTCCGTCTGCTCCGCCTCGTGTTGACCTGCACACACACACACACACACACACACACACACACACACACACACACACACACACACACGTATTGTAGTTGAAACATTATTTCAGACAGAATTGGCTTCAATGGCTCCGTGGGTGGGTGTTCTATTATTCACTATTATTATAATTATTTTGTATTTTATATTTTCATCTTTTATTTCTTTCTTTACTTTTGTTTTTGTTCTGTTTAACTTTCCTGTTTTCTTTTTCACAATTGTGAACTGACTAACACACACAGAAAAAAATACCTGTTCGTTGATCCCTGTATGTCATAATGTGCATCATCATCAATAAGGTATAAATAAATAAATAAAAGGCTTTAAGAGGTCAATATGAGCGTTATCTGTAATCCTGGGGAAATGAGTCATAAAACACAACTCTACATCCATAATCTGTATAATTATCAGCGAGAGGAGCTCATAGCTTCTGTAACATTAATAGTATGTTTAATATGATTTAGTCCTTCTGTGAGGAGGCCTGTCTTCTCCTCGTGTGTGCTGCCCTATTGTTCTCCTCCTATTGTTTTGTTATTTTTGTCCATGTGCTTAAAGTTTTGTTTTTTGCGTGTGTTTGGGTCCTCAACACCGCACACTCTAACAACTTTAAAATATACATCTACTATATCTTAAACAGTTGAACATGTTTTTATTTGGGTTTTGTACTCGGATGGTAAAGATGTTTTATTTCTTAGGGCATCAGGTCGAAATGGTTTTGACGAATTTAAAGAATTCCCTGGAGGGTACCTCGTTTCTGAGAACGCGTGCGTGGGATGAACGGGCCGTCTTACCGGCCGCCTCGGTCATGAAGACGCAGCCGTTCAGGTTGGGGTCCAGCACCATGGGATGTGTGCAGAAGCACATGTAGGAGCCGTCGGTGTTGTGACACTGGCCCCCGGCGCACACCGACTCGTCCTCGCACTCATCGATGTCTGCAGACGAGAAAAGCAAAGGTTAACTTTCTTCATGTCAGCTGCACTTCCTACCTTCGCTACATTAACTTCACATTAAACATACATTAACACGTGAATATTCACTATTTAGCTATGGCTAAAACTATGGCAAACAAACACTTGTCAACCAATTTCACTCCCTCACAAATCCTCGATGCGGAAAAATCTGTATTATATGATAAACTGCATCGTCGACATGTGAAATATAAGCGAAGGAGTTCCTAAAAGTTCAGTTTCAAGACGAGCGACTGCCGATGACGAAGATCAGCATGAAAAGTTGAATATCGTGTAGTTGAAACAAAAAAATACGATCCGTCAGTCCTTCTTAGTATCACTAATGATCCCCTGTGTGCAGAGATTGAACACTTGAAATGCTTATCAATAAATGAATGACACTATAAAAAAAAAAAATTTAAAAAAAAAAAATTAAAAAAGAGAAGAGAAAAGTTGAATATCATCACCTTCCTAAGATAATGGCATACGTAATTTTTTGACAAATAATCTTTTTGCCTAAATCATCTCATGATCCTGTCCATCTCTGGTAAAACCTCCATCATCCTCAGTTGAACACATCCTGTGATTCTCCCCGTGTATTATAATATATCACAATATCATATATAGATCAAAGTGTGGTCAAGTTTTTTGTGTTTTCTGAAAAACCTATAAAAATGACACAGACACACACACACACACACACACACACACACACCCCTCACCTCTGCACTCCAGCTTGACGGCGTCGTAGTCGTGGCCCGTCTTGCAGTAGCATTCGTAGCTGCCTCTGGTATCCAGGCAGAAGCCTCCTTTGCACACCTCCTGGCCGAAGAGCGTGCATTCATCTGCATCTGCAGGGAGAGAGAGAAGGCCGGTCATGGGAAGGCAGAGAGAGAGAGAAACAAGTACAAAGCGAGAGATGCAGCTTTGTGACTTTTGTGTGGACGTCTCACCTTTGTAGCTGTCAGACGTGGGTACTCCGTACAGAAGGTCTCCACTGGGAAGAAAACCTCTTCCAGATGGACACATCTCATTGAACTGGTCTGAAAAGGGACCCACAGGAGGTTTGGAGGTTAAGAGTGCAACGTGCACTGATGTGTGTGTGTATAAGAGGACATTTACATATTTATTTAGCGGTCTAGAATAATGACACTTATGATACTCAGTGTATCTGCATGCTATTGTCCCACTTATGTTCCCCTCCTCCTCTAACTCACCTGTGCCGTTGACAGGACAGGGATGCACCTCGCAGTTGTCCCCCCATCCGGCTCCCAGTGTGCAGCAGCACTCCTGCAGGGTGACATGGCTGATCAGCACACTCTCACACAGGTTCTCATCGTTCAGACGATAGTAGCACTCTTTACGCTCCACTGACGGCACTGAAAGATGAATACAGGGGGGGGGGGGGGGGCAAGGATCAGACAGGAGACAGTACAATGTGTGCAGCTCAGTGCAGGTTAATCATATCAAATCTCCTTGTTGTGACCGAGCTCATCGAAAGCTCGTTGACATTTGAAGATGTTGACCAATGAACGTTAAAAGGGTGTAGCTCCACACGTCACGAAAAATGAATGATTCAAGGGGTCTATGCATATTTTTTTTAAATAAAAATGCGGCTTATTTTACCTTTATGGGCGGGCAATGTAATTGTGTATTTAGATATAGCCACTATGAAGGTAGATGGACCCAAAAAAGGTTTTGAGAGTAAATGAATTGGTAGTTTTTCTGATGAAACTAGAATGTGTTGCTGCAAATGAAAAAGTCTTAGCTCTCAAAATAAAAACATTGGCTCTTTAAATATAAAAACGTGCAAAAAAATGCTAAATAAATTTGCTCTCAAAAAACAAAATCTACAAGTTGAGTTTGGACGTAGTGGGCGGGGCTTACGCTGCAGAATGAGAGAGGAGTTTCTATTGGAGGGTTTAACTTCCGCCTGGCTCGCTGCGCTAGCGGGAGGTTTACGGCGAGGAGGACATGCAGGTAAGTTGCCTTTTTTTTTGCGTAATAAAAACACTGAGTTTCATTCTTTAGAATTGAGACTGAATAAACTAACTGTTTTGACGTGTGAGGCCATAAGGTGGATTTAATGCGAATAAAGTTATTTAATATCAAGCAGATTCTCTTTGATAGCTGAACGTGAGCGCAGTTACATTCCTTCATCTCCTGTTCTATTTCATGTGTTCATGTTCATCATTCTGGAGCCCCTGGAGGTATAAACTGTCCGTATCTTTGGTATCATCTCATACATTTATGCTTCACTACTATATAAAGCTTCTGGACCTCCATTTGCTGAGAGATTAAATATATATTAGGAACACTCCCTGATGTGTTCAGGCTCCCTGCTACATGTCATTTGTACAGAAGCTGAAGATGGCTCACCTGTGGGAACCGGCTCACAGGTGGCGATCATGACGTTGTAGTCCTGGCCGCTGGGACACGAGCAGATGAAGGAGCCGTCGACGTTCTCACACTGCGCGCCTCCACACACACCGCTCAGCAACTCACACTCATTCACATCTGTGGAGAAGAGCCAGAGGAACATATCGGAACGTGTTATGTTGGTGATCGGTTATCAGCCTCTTCACAATCAAGAGTGTGCAAAAGAGTGACACATTCACTTGTGCATGGCACAAAGTACACAAACATAAAACTAGGTAATTAATGAATAAAGAGTGACATGCCTGGACTTTCGTCTACATGTTATGTTACGGACGAGACTCTTGCCGACTTGCTACATCCTACCTCCGTGAGATCGTCGTTCCTGCTGTTGCCCTTCAAAATAAGAGCTCAACATTGAGCATCAATTCAGAGTGGCTGCATCAAGCTTGTTTCAAAAAGAGCTGTAGTGGAAAGCTCAGTGTATAATAATGACAAAGCGTGATGACTCGCACATATCTGCACTCGTTTTGTTTTGCAAAGATATGCAGTGTAAAACTCTTTATTGCTAAATATTGTAACCTGTTATGTTTAGTTTTTCAAAGATTGTACTTATTGTCATTATCTTGAAAAGATATCCAGTGTAAAACAGGTTAATTGCAGCCACAATAAGCTATTTCTTTTTTGCACATTTATAACTTTATTTAAATTGTTCTAAGTGATGCACATACAATACACAATAAACTACAATACTTCCAGCTCAACATACTCACAGGATCAACACTTACCCACGCAGTCCTGGCCGTCGTGGGACTCCTGGTAGCCCTGCTCACAGAGGCACTGGAAGGAGCCCAGTCGGTTCTCACAGAAGCCGCTAGGGCCACACAGAGTCTCGTTGAGGCCACACTCATCGATATCTGAGGAACAAACACAAGTCAGATCCTCTCCTCCCTGACACTCAGAACATCCTCTCAGCTACCTGACTGTGGAACATCTTGTTGTATTTGAGATGTTTTCATTGTAAGACACTTTGGATTGAGACTCATTGTAAGCGCACACAACGTCTCCTGTGTTTTCCTTTATTACCTTCGCAGTGAAAATGCGGAAGGTCATTTTTGATCGCCGCGTATTTGTATGCGTGGATGCGTGTTATTCGCATAAGTCAAAAAGTATTAAACCGATTCGCATGTAATTTGGTGGGATGATTGGTTATTATCCGGGGACCATTTGATTTGATTTTGGGATGGATCGGGTCAAAGGTCAAGGTCATGATAAGGTCAACATATTCTTGAATCGCATGAGATTTGGTGGGATGATTGGTAATTATCCGGGGACCATTTGATTTGATTTTGGGATTGATCGGGTCAAAGGTCAAAGTCAAGGTCATGAAAGGTCAACATCTTCTTTTTACCATAGCACAGCCAATTTGTATCCATTTGGCATTCAACTAATGCCAACATGTTCATAATTCAATGCCCAACCTTGTGATATGCGAAGCTAAGCGCTCTACCGAGTGCCCGCTCTAGTTTCCTTCTGAGTAGATCGAGGGTTGTAACATGAAAGGTGAGCTGAATGCTTCTGGATTGAAGCGGCCGGTGTAAAACGTTGTAAATGAGACATGGACTAACTGTTTAACACACACACACACACTCATCCCCCCACATAAATCATGCAGAGAGCAACACATATCCCTCCTTGTCTAGACAGCGAGCTCAAGGGCTCCCGTCTGTTTCTTTCCGCTCTCATTTCTTCTCTTTTC